>WBNM01005212.1:104849-156196 GCA_013399055.1 Ramphastos sulfuratus
CCTCCCCCCAGAAAATGGGATTCAGAAAAAAACCCCACAACTTTAAGTTACTGAATTTATGTCTCATGCAGTGGTAAGGAAAAAAAAAACCCATCTTCCATCAACTAATATACTATGGGTCAATTATACTTTAGCCACACAAAGTTTAATTCTGTCCTGTATTTAATCTATGAAATTCCAGTGAATTCAGTGGGGTTTTTTAACGGGAGGTCAGGATTTGGACACTAGCTTATAAATTAAAGAACAGCAAAGGCTGTGCAGGGTCTAAACTTCTTGGATGTTTTAAATTGCTAGATAAAGTGGGCTGCTGCTGACACCCTGAAAATGTGCTGTCTCTGATGATACAGGGAAGGAAGTTTGGCAGGTTTTTGATTTTCATTTTGTTTTAATCTTTTCAGCATGTTTGTCTTTCTTTTGTGATTGAAGCTGTTTTTCTTTGAAAGGCATCTATTTTTAGTTGGGGAAAAGCACAAAGCTGAGACATTTGGGGAGAGTTTTATCAAAACACCTTTGTCTTGATATGAAAAGTTATAATTAAAAAAAAAAGTTAATTGACTTCAGTGGAATCTTTGATGATAAATATATTATATACACCCTGATGTCGACAGACAATGTCTTGTAGGTTTGTTAACCCATTTCTTATTTAAAAGCATTGGAATGGTTGCAGTTTTTAGAGGGGCAAGTTCACCTTCCTTTAACTGTAAAGCAATTCTTATGTGTGTATACGTTTGTCTCTCTATAAAGAATATGTGCACACACAAATCATACCATTTTAAAACCAGTTTCACTGTAAATATATTTGCTATTCACTTATTCCTACACTCCCATGCAAAACAGGGATTAAATATGGTAACAAAGCAGATGTTCAATGCAATCTAAAGCAAGACGAATAATCCAGGAGTACTTGGCAGAAATCTACACCCTTTATTATTACATGTCCCCCAAAATAAATTGTTCTTTCCACATCATCAAGGGTAGATGTAAGCACCCAGTGGTAATAACCTGAGCTGGATACCTCGTCAGTCTACAACTTTACTATGCTTTTCAGTAATGTAAAGATACTTGTGTAAGTCCCAGATGTGTGTTGCAATACCCCCTTCCTCTCCTTCATTGCTGCTTCTTCCTGTTGAATTCTTTAAATCCCTGCTGTCCTGCTGACTGTAATACCTCCATGGTCCAGTGGCAGGACTGAGCCTTATCTGCTTCAGTTTGTATTCTTGTGTCTTAGCTCAGATCCATCTTTACTGCTGAGCCACCTAGGGAGTCACCTAGGCTTTTGGTCTTTCACAAAATCTCCACCCCAGGCTCCAGTAGCTCAGGTACTGCTGACTGAGTCCATGCTACCACAAAGATGCATGCAGGAGAACTGCCTGTGATGGACCTAGCTGGGGTTTGTGGTCCACGTTTGTCACCAGAACTGGAGGCAGTTACTTTAAAAGCAGCCTGGTGTGTCTACAGGAGCTGCTGTCATACCTTGATTACAGTGTAGCTGCATACAAAGTGCACTGACTGAAAATATTCCTGCCTTCTTGATAGTTTAATTGGTGGCATTTAGTTAATTGTGTATATTCTCTTTTAGTGGAATTAAATCTGGAATTATGCAACTGATCATTTTCCAAAAGCAGAGAGTCACTCAAGCTTGCTGCTGCAGGAGAGCCTACCTGAGTCAGCCAGCAACTTCCAGTTGTTCGAGCTGCTGTTTGCTGTCTGTTGCTATGGTGAGATGATAGCACCAAACTGATACCAAAAAGAAAATGATATTTTCTGAGCAGATTTATTAGAAGAAAAAACGCATAGGGGACAGAGAGGTCGTGGGGAAGAGTAGGGGAAGCTTAAGGGACTTTGAGGGCTTTCCTGAGCTAGTGTTTCTCATTCCCTTTTTAACTGAAAGTCCACTTAACCCTTTGAAGACAATCCAAGAATCATCTTGTGCAGTGTCACCCTCATGGTTTTGGTTTTTTTTTTTCCAACTAATTAAATGTACTCCTAAATTATAAATGCTTATAGCTTCAAATTGTAATTTTTCCTTTGCTTTTTGGAAGTCTGTGTGCATATGGGCAATGTGTTCATTTCACAGCTTTAGTCAGCTTGGAGAGCTTATGTCCCAGCAGCATAGTGCAGGTCACAGATCGAGAAAACCTGCTTCAGTCTCTGCCTTTGCAGGACCTACATTGTTTATGCCTTTTCTGACAATCAGGTTTTTAACACCTCTTCAAGCTCTGTTATTCTTGCAGCCAGGCTGGAATCAACCAACACTCTTCTTGTTTTCTTACACCCAGACCTTCAACCTACTTAAGATGCCAGCCGAGACAGCTGGTCTGTGCAATGTGCTTCCACAGATGATTGCCCCAGCACCCTGACCAGGCACAGGCGAGACCAAGCACTTACTTTGCAGTGTCTGTGAAGAAAACTTCTTCCTCCTCCTCCTCTCTAGCCAAGGACTTTGTCCGTCACTCCCTGTCTTGGCAGTTATGTGGGTATCTGTCTTTAAAAGTTACAAACCACTGTTAGACCCAAAGCTTCATTCAGAAACATGTTGTGAGATAGCGTAGCACCAAGATTATGTTCTTGTAGATAGTCTTCTCTTTCATTCATTTGAAAGTGAGTGCTTCTGATGTAGCATCTTGTCTGCAGGCCCTATGTTGCCCTAGTCCTGTAGACAGTGGCAGGGTGGCTAAACAAAAAAGGGTACACATTTGTGTTCAGATGTGGCTAAGTGCAGGAGGGGTATCGATGGGTTTGGAAATAGTTATTTGATGATTTAAAGCAATCCTGACTAGAGAGACATTTCAAGATTGTGAAATAAGTATCCAGTGGCAGCTTTCTTGTCCCAGCACTAGCCCTTCTGATTGCTTTTGTTGATGTCACTTCAGTGGTGTCTGAACTACACTTTAGCCATATCATCACCAGCTTCTTCCTAATGTGGGGTCGTGCCTGCCTAGTCCTTTGCTGGACTGCTGTTGGGTTGTAATTGCATTAGATTCCTAATAGAGGTTTTTGGTCTGCTGTCACAGCGTGATTGCAAGGACTTGCTTTGCATTGAATGTGGTCTTGATTACTTGTCAATTAAAGTGGAAGCAAAACACTTAAAATCTTCTCCTTTAAAATTACATCTAGATTCCATCTCCAGTGAAGACTATGAGAAACTTGCAGAGATTGTTTCCAATTGTTCTGTCTTCCTACTTCTAGTTTTTGGCTTGGTAGAGTAGATAGATAAATGCACTTTTGTTTTTCAGTGCCTTTAATTTGAGTGTGATACTTTGCATGGGAAACAGACACAGAAATGCCCTTCTGAAGTTGAATTCTGCACATTGCTCATGTGCCAGGTCACTTAGGGTCTACAAGGTTTGGGATAGTGCCTCTAAAAAAGAAGATATGTGGAAGCAGATGGTCCTGCGGTAACCAAGCATGGAAGGAGACGCCTGGAGAAAGCGTGTTATGGCAGGAAGGATGTGTTAGATGAGGGAGCAGAGCTGAGCTGGGAATGTAAGGAGGCAGCATGCAGGAGGCACGCGATTTCCAGGAGTCTGGTAGTGTAGGAGGTGATGTACTGAGGTGGCAAATCTCTTGGAGCAGGTGTGCAAGGGCAAACTGCCTGCCTCTACCCCCTGGACAGCTTGGCAGTGTGTGCTGGGAAAGAGCCAGGGCTGAGGTGTGAAGGGAATCAAAACCAGGAGGGGGAGAAGGGAGAGAAAGGAAGAAAAAAGCCATGAGGAGTAGGGACAATGCGACAAGAAGTGGGAGGAGCCCACCTGTGAAGGTAACCACAACTTTCTGTTTATCTTGCCTGTAGTTATACTGCAAGGGGATTTTGAACTGCTGCCCAATATGACTGTCAATTATTTTAACTTGTATTTCTCACCTCAATCCCCGTGAAGTGCATTTGACAATAATTAATTTTGTGTGTGCCACTGGGAGTGTATCCTACTCCTGCAGAGGTGTCAGCTTAATGGGATATGGCTACAGGGGATAACAGGCTGTGCCACCCCATTAGGGGATCTGAGGGGGTCACCTGTTCATCTGGACTAATATTTTAATTGTTGAAACATTAGTTTTTTTGTGGTTGAATTGGGATCAGATTAACCTCTGTCTCCCTGAACCTGCATGCCGACAAGCTCCTTAAACACCATTGCTAATTTTATTTTCTACTTTCAGCATGCATTTAAGATAACTCTTTTTGTTTCATAGGTTAAAGAGGAAATATTCTCACTGGCTGGGATCCCAGTGAGCAATTACAAATATTTTACTATAGTTACAAGACTTGGAATTCAGCCTTAGGCTAGGCATCAGAAAATCCATGCGTGGAAATCCCACGTGTTTTAAGTCTGGGAGGGGATCCCTCCTCATCTTTACTGAAGTCAAACTCTTAATAGTAGAAGAAGGAAATAAAATAATGATCTCTTTTACTTGTAAATCAAACCTCTGCAAACATCTTTTGACTGCGCCAGTTGAAGAAGGGTTAACTGAGCCTCTTCGTCTCTATTGCATGTTAGCACAGAAGGTCAGTGATGGGAGAAGCCAGGTCCAAACTTCAGGCTTTTGAAACAGCCCCTAACTAGCCTAATGAATATGCTGTTGAGATGAACAGGTCATTTAACACTTTTCATGTCACTATTGTCCATCCAACCTTAAATGTCAACTCTGTCACTTGGACAGGCTAGTTGTGCTTAAAAAGGTTTTCTGGCTTTGTTAGATTCCTAGGAAGGATTTCCCCCCACTCTTACTCCTAATTGCTGGCAGAACCCTGCAGATGTATTTGCAGGGTTTGCAGCCTTTGCATTCAAGTCAAACCTTCACCAGAGAATTCTGCCAGTGGGACAGGGCTGTGAAGAGATGCCATCCGGGCAGAAGGGGAAGCACCAAAGACAGTTGTAATTATACTGCTTAAGCTGCAGCCTACCAACCACAGTGGAACAACTGGTTTGTTAAGGGCAGGATGGTCTGATACACAGTGAGGAACATCAGATGATGTGCCAGGATTGCTGTCTCTACACCAGGACTCTTTTGTGGAGCTGATGTGCTGGAGTTCAGCTGCTTGCAATCCATCGAAGCCTGGTGCAGTCTCAGCCTTGGGGAAGGGCTGTGAATGGGGCTGGTGGAATGGACCCCTCTGCTGATACCTCCCTGGTAGCTAACCCCTTGCAGCAGAGGTGGGTAGGTCCCTCACTGGTGTTTCTGCCAGGGCCTTGAGCCCATCTTTGGCATGTGGACATTGGGTGCTGAGGTTGCTTTAAAAAGCCTTTCATGGGAACCGAGATGCACACCTCATAGAACTGAGCATCAGAATTGTTTTCCTGAACTGCCTCACCCTGTGAAGAGCCAAGTCTGTTTCTTCTTGGGAGACTTCTGGTTTGCCTGTGACCTATGGTGCCTAGAAGGCCTCAGAAAATTACTTCATAGCTGAGCAGGACAGCAGGCAAATGGTCCCAGGTTTTCCAGTGACATTTCCTGATGCCTCCTGTACTCCTTGCTTTGAAAAGACTGCTTAGTGCAGTGGTCAGGAGCACAAGACCATGGGTGCACCTAATTTAACCAGTCACCAACTCAGCATATTCCAAAGCTGGGTAATGGGCAAAAGCACTGATGCACTGTTGTTATCCAATACCTCATTGCAGTTATTTCCTCCACCCTGACTTTCTTGGCTTTCTGATACCTGCATCAATTAAGCAGATAGAAAAGTGCAAAGGGGAAACTCAGGTATCAGCACTGGAAAACAAAGGCTGATGGGATGAAATAGCACATCTTCAAGTAGTACAGTAGTACATGTATACTGCAGACCACAACTTCTGTGGCTATTCCCAGTGATGCTTCTGAATCGGTGCCCAAGAAGATCCACAGTAAGGAAACTGCTGCGGCAACACACCGTGTATTTGACCTACCCCTCCAAAATGTGAACCACCTAACTGTTTTATCCCTTGTGGAACAGATTATGTATGTTTGGGAAGCTTTTCAGACATGGTAGCTCATTTTAAAGATGTCATTGCATTGAGGGACCTAGTTATTTTTCTGTGACTGGTGTGTTTCTAATTCACTGAGATGCTTTGAAATGTCAATATGTGAATTCATACCAGCCTCTTCCTAGTTATTAGTAGGTGATGTTACCCATGATCAAGCTATTCAGCACAGCAAACACAATTAGCTCTGACCACTATTGGACAAATCCTGCAAGGACATGATATAACATCTAATCGCCTGTTTGGCTGAAATTGTCCCAAGTGCTGAGTAAATGTCTAATGAAACTAGCAAGACATCAAGGACAAGTTAATGCCAGGCTAAATGTCTACATCACAACAATCTGGATTGAAACTGGGAAGCTTGTTAAAGGTCTGCAGGACTGATCTTTCACAGACAGTCGTTGTCCAGGCATTCATGGTCTCACTGATGGGAACAAGATAGTGGAGGTTTATTGTGAGAATGGCTGGAGCTCATCAGTAGTGGTGAGGATACAGTTTGCTTACTACAACCATGGTGTGGTGTTCCACAGAGATCGGTTATTGCTCTGGTCTTTTCCAGCACTTTTGAACATCTTAAATACGTGGTGGGCCTTATTTTGCTAGCTGACACAACTGGAGCAGGACAGTACTGTGAGAAGGCCAACCCCACCAGGCTGTCACTAGTGTTCAGATGAGATCTAGCTGTTGGCTAAAGAATAGGTGAACTTACTCTATACCTCAGGCAATTCTAGGGAGCAGAAAAAGAGATTTCATTTGTAAGAGTGAATGACTCTCCTGAATTTAAAGTATATTTATGTAATCTGTAGATTTGTTGGAGGACTCCTTGGTGACTCTAGATTTTTTTCACAGCAGTCTCCCTGTTCTGTCATCTGAAGCTGAAGAGGAGATGCCATTACATCTAGGCCAGTAATGATGTGGCCTCAGCTGTTTGCATCTCTGCCATTAGGTGGACAGTGTCAACATGATATATGTGGGCCAGAAGCTTTCAGGTTTTGGTGAATCCAGCTTGGACAGGACTTTGCAGTCAATCAGCAACAAGCTACTGCAAGTATTGGAAGCTGTCTGCTTGCTATGGAACCTTGAACCAAATTTTATGCCTTGGTCCTTGTATTCAAGATATTACCTGGCCTGGGTCCCTGTGGTGGGATGCAGGCTATGGCTGACAGTTGCTTAAAATGTAGGAAATGTTTGCAAAATAAATCCTGCCTGTTTTAATCCTGATGGGGATCAGGTCAGAGCTTTCCAAAGGGGAAAGTACAAGACTATACATTGAGCCTTCCTAGCATTGTTGCCTTCTATGCCAAGAGCCAGGCATCCTGAAATTTTTAGTTTTGGTAGCATAAATAAGAGGTAATCTGTAATATCAAAGCAAACAAACAGAAACCTTAAAACTTGCCACACCTTAGGAGTGTGTCCCTGCTCCTGGCTGTACTGTTCTGCACCTTCCTTTGCCTTAGCTCTGGTAATCACCAAACTCCTTGGTATGCTGGTTCACTGCTAATGCAGCAGAAAACTAACCCAGAAAGAAAAGGAAAAAAAAAAAAAAGTTGAATTTTGGAATTTGTTTATTTTTTGTTAGCAATCTACCTTGGCTCCCAGAGGGGCCAGGTGAAGGCTGGAGCTGGGTAGTGTGAGGAAGTGGGATTGCATGGTCTGGAAGAGGTTGAAGCAAAATATTAGATTGGCTCAGCCAACTTTCTTGGCTGTTTTCTTGGTGCACTGCAGGAAAGCACTGAGGCGCAGGGGCCGGATGCTGTGTGCAGGGCAGAGGGCACTGCAAGAGAATTTCTTCCAGCAGTGGCAGTTTTGGGGGTGAGTAGGAGCTTTTCCTACAGTGATAATTTCACCCATTTGCTGCTCAGCTCTCCACTGCTTTCAAAACCATGCTGCGAGTGCTAGGACAAAACCTTCAACCCAGCTGTCTCTCAGCTACCAAAATATCTCCTTTGCCCCTTGACCAGCTGTCAAAACTTTACTGGACTTCTTAGAACAAGCATCTTGGGCAGTGTTTCCCTTGGCCTACGAGAAATGGGAGGGATGCTCTGGAAGAGCAAGACTAAAAGGAGTGCACATTGATGCCAGGTGCCCGTCTATTGGGGCTGACAGCCCTTGTCTTTGCAATGCTCTCAGTTCAATGTGCTTTGTGGGATGAGATTGTGGTTTGAGGAAGAAAGTGTTTCAGAGCAAAAAATTGTGCAACTCAGGAGCAAAGAAAAGAGCTTTAATTATTCAACTAGTTTGAAACACTTTAAAGTATCCCTAAAAATAGGCAAGAGGGATGTTTGTCAGCTACAAAAAGATTATCCTGCAGTACTATTGCTTCTCTTGTTTTGTGATGATGCTACAGAATACAGTCCCTCAGGTAGCCTCATTAATGTTTATGAATGAACCCCTTGTTTTATGCTTTTGGTTTTAGGAGGCAGAATTAGGGCAAGAGGCTAGTAAGACTGGTTTTACCATACATGTTTTGGAAAGCCCAAGGACGTGGGTGCAAGGTCTCTGTAAGCCTCAGTTGTTCTGCATAGGGATGACGATTGGATTCAGGTACTTGCTAGACAGCTGAGGTGTACCCTAAGGGAGGACTTTGGCTAAAATCCTGAGTGAAGTTCTGCATGCTTCCCAGTGGATCTGTCTGCAGGAGGTTGGCACTCCTCTGTGGCTCATCACTCTTCCGGCAAAGACAACCCGTGACCATATGTTGTTACAGCTATAAGTGTTTCCACAGGGCAGTAGCTGGGAAACCCCACTGCCTGGCAGCATCTCAGTCCAGGGTGGAGGCTTTTTTTCACTATCTCTTCCTTAAAGAGGGCAACTGTTTCTTCTGGCTATCATAAAAGCAGGGTGGCAGTTACACCCAGCCCATAACAGTATGCGGTGGTTTCTGAGTCTTACCGCTCTAGCCTTAAAATAACAGCTCTTTTTTCCAAGCCAACCAACAATTATGGTCAGCCACTAATACCATTTTAACCATTTGGCAGCTGCCTCATAGGAAATAGCTCTTTCAAGGGAGCCAAAGGAGGTCTTGTCCCCCTGGCCCCAGAGCCACACTGGGCTGGTTTCTGTCAGCAGGGCATGCTTACAGATTTCCTAGCATACAACCAGCTTCTGCAATAACAACCAAATCCTAGAAAGTGAGCACCGAACAAATCGTGGAAGTAGGTCAGAAATAATAATTCGAGTTAATTATTTTTGTCTTTTGTTTGATAAATGAGTAGGTTAAAATGTGTCATCCACCCCTCACCTCACAACAAACACGCAGTTTCTTGCTCTGTAGTTCCTTTTCCATCCATCGTGTGTTAGGACTGTCAGGGGAGTTTATTTTAGGCTCGTTTCCCTCCCCGTCACACACAGTAGTTAACCAGCTCTGCAAACAGTGCTATTGAAACTGGAATCGGGTAGGACAGAAGTTAGCGGTGAAGGGCTATTGTAGGCCGGGGTGCTCCCGTAGCTCTCCCTTATCCCTCCTATCCGTGCCTCCGCGTCCCACTGTTCTGGCAGAGATCTCATCTTCCACAGGGCACCAGAACGGGCACTGTGCGCAGACGCTCACGGCGCACTCCGCGATGCCCATCACCACTGCTCCACACGGGGAGTGTACGTGGGGTAAGACTGAGCTCCGCACACGGCCGCGGTGCGTGGGGCGGCCGGCTGCCCTGAACAGCCACAACCACGTGGCGAAAGCAGTTGTTTCCTGGCCTGCGGCTGCACAGCTCCGTCCCGCCCGTGGCGGAGGCTCCGCGGGGCGCGCAGCGGGGCGCGATCCCGCCCCCGCCTGCCCTCCGCACCAACTTTCCCCCTTACAGCCCCAGCGTTAGCCGCCTCGCGCCCCTGTCCCCGGCGGGCGCTCGTTTTGAATGAATGACCTCACCCGCGCCCGCCAACCGCCGCACCGCCGTGCTTAATATTCATGAAGCGCCGAGCCAATCAGCGGGCGAGGAGGTTGTTTTAAACGGCAGAGCCCCGCAGCCAATCAGGCCGCTCTCGTAGGCAGCCAACGCGAGGCTGAGCCGCGCCGCGCCGAGCCCCGCGTCGTGCCCTGCGCTCCAGCTCCTGTCCACACTACCGCGAACAATACAGGTACGTGCAGCCCCACCGCAACTTTTCGGGGGGCGGCTGTCCCTTGTTTGCCCTGCCGCCGCCCCGCCCTGCCCCCGCGCCTTCATCCCTTTGCTCTGCCTGCCCCGGGATTTTTTTTTTTTTTAATTATAATTTTATTTTTTTGTTGTTTTTCATTCCTTCCGTCTTTCGAGTTTTGGGGTTATTTTTTAACTAAAAAAGAAAATAGGAAAAAAAAAGGAGAATCACCCAAAACTTTCTGTCCCCCTCGTCAGGGGATCGGTGGTGTCGGGGCAGATGCCGCACGCAGCTGGTGGGGCGGTGGGCAGAAGGCGAGGAGCAGCGTTTGCTCCCCGTCCTCATCCCCAGCCCTACCGGGAGCACCCCTTCGGCGCGGAAGGGTTACCTGCCCCCGGTGTAGCCCCTTTTCTCCGCGCCGGGCTCCCGTACTGCCGAGAGTAATATGGCTGGTGCAGCAACTACACCGGGACTAACTCCTCTTCTCCCCCGCATGGGCAGGGATTTTTCTCTGCCGCCTCCTAATGTCGCACGGCAAAACGCGTGGCGCCCTCGGTTTTTATTTGCCCCCTTCCCCCGGGTGGGCACAGTGGGGCTGGCGGCGGTGGGAAAGTTGTTGGCCGTGCGCAGTGCCGTGCCCGCTGTTTATTCTGCATTAATATGGCTGTCGCTTTAGCATCTGACAGGGATAAACCCTGCGCGCTGCGCCCGTCTGTCCCGGCGAAGCAGTTTTTTTCTCGCCGCCGCTGCTTCCAAACTCCCCCGATCCCTTCGCCTCTGTCTCTGCTGATCTTCCCCTACCCTGGAAGGTGTCTCTGGCGGGGCTGCGCCCGCCGTGGGGCCCCGCATCGCCTCTTCAACGCGCCGCGCCGCCCGTGCTGTGGGCATTAATATGGCTGGCGCTGGAGAGCCCGGGCGAAGGGAAGAAAGACGTGTAAGCGGCATAGGGATGGGGAGGGGGGTCGCGGCAGGGAAAATCTCCTTCCCGGCGCCCCGCAGGGGGCTCAAACCTTTCGCTTTCGCCCCGGCTTCTCTTTCCCCACTACCCTCTGCCTTCGTCTGGGCGCCCCGAGGCCGCCCTGGGGCTCTTCGCACTCTTTTTCTGGCGGCGCGGAGGAGCGTAGCGGCGGCGATAATGGCTGCACGGGAGCCTTTGTTAGAGAGCGCTGCGCTAGGCAGGGGCCNNNNGGCCGGCCGCAGCGGGCCGCTCGCCCCCAACTTCGGGAGCAGGCGGCGGCCCCGGCTCCGCTCCGCGCCCCTGCCCCGCCGCGTCGTCCCGTTAACGCGGGTTTTCCGCTGCCGTGTGGAGAGCTTTGGGGCGACAGCGGCATCCCGACGAGCTCCGGGAGCGGCCGGGCGGGACAGGGCGGTTGGAAACCACTTGTGCTGCACATGGGGAGGGTTAATGGGCACAATTAAATATTAACGTTGTACTAATAAAAATTAAAATTTCAAGCACTGGAGAAGCTGGAAATAGGAAATATTGCTGCGGCATTGTAACTCTTTCTTTTTTTGACGGGGAGAGAATATAGTAGAAAGGGAAAGAAACACAGCCCAAAAGTTAGCATCGTCTTCTTGGTGACTTGCTAATCACATCTTTGCACTGACCACTACGCCTCCGAACATGTGTCACTTGGTGGAGCAAGAGCAAGCGATGCTCACCTTGCAAAGCTCCACGAGTCCTTTTGTGTTATTTAAAACCAGTCTTTATTTGCCCATCATCTTCTATATAAAATGGTAATGCACTTTTAGGCAATAATCTGTCCTGCCTTTTCACCTGCGCAGCAACTGCTAATGTCAGCTTCAGCTATTAAAGGGATAAGTCACAGCCTGGTGCTGTACATGCCACTCAAGTCCCAGTGTAGTAGCCAACTAAAACAAAAAATGTTTTACATTAGTTCATATACAACTCTAAACAGACAGCAGTATGGTGTATTTATTAGCCTGTCTTCAGTCTTTGGACATGATGTAAACATACATCAGTGTAAAACTTAAGTCCAGTGACCAGTTTCACTTGGTTGAGTCTAATAAGTGTAATGCAAATATCAAGGAATAATTTGTCATCTCATTGGGGATGGTAAGAGGTGTTTTGGGGGGGGAAGAAAGGAATGTGCTACTAATGAATGGCATCTCTTCAGGGCATCATGGGGGGTGTGTGTATCTTCTATATATATAAAAATAATTGCATACCATATACGTAAACACGTAGATGCATCTGTACATGCATTCACTTAGTATTTTTCTTCCCTACAGAGTCAAAATGGCTAAAGGTGATCCGAAGAAGCCCAAGGGCAAGATGTCTGCCTATGCCTTCTTTGTGCAGACATGCCGTGAGGAACATAAGAAGAAGAACCCAGAGGTTCCAGTCAACTTTGCAGAGTTCTCCAAGAAGTGCTCAGAGAGGTGGAAGGTAATTTGTTACTTCCTGAAGGAATAACTTCTTGATTTGTGTGTGCCTGAATGTGAAGGGGCCTGGTGCTGTTTGGTCTGTGCTGTTCCTGGCAAGGCATCTTGGGCATTGATTGGGTGCTCCTGACTCTTGTAATGACTATGAAGTCTTCAAACCTGTGTGTCTGCCTGTTTGCACCTTTCTGTATAGCCTGGCTTTTTTTCCTATTCCCAAACAGTGCCTACTAGCAGCAACCTCCCTCAGCTTCTGTCCTCAAGGAGGACTCTGTACTTGTCTCATTCTTGTTAATTCCCACTCGTTGAGTACTCCGGCTGAGTCTGCAGTCCCCAGTACAGGACCTTCGTCCCCAAGGTGGTCCAGTTAGAAAATTAAACAAACTCTGAAACTCCTCTATTGAGTCTGTGTGTGTTGGTTTACTTAAAGTTTGCCAGGTATTGAACAGTTGGGTAACCACAAGTTTGGTGTCTTGTTTTGTGGTTGGTTGTTTTGTTTGGGTTTTGGTTTGTTTTGGCTTTTTTTTTTTTTTTTTTTAGACTAAGTCAAGCAAGGAGAAGGCTAAATTTGATGAGATGGCAAAAGCTGATAAGGTACGATATGATAGAGAAATGAAGGACTATGGACCAGCTAAGGGTGGCAAGAAGAAGAAGGACCCCAATGCCCCAAAACGACCACCGTAAGTAACTTGGAGGCAATAAATGCACAAGCATGTTTGGTACTGTTTTCATGCCCTGTGATACAACTGATAGCATTCCATAAAGGAAGTAGATGGAGTACACTGTTTTGGTACAGCAATATTGATAATAACTATAGCTTCCTGGTCCTGTCTTATAAATCTTCTAGGCAGTTTGTAATTTTGGTTTGTAATATTGAGTTCTAACACACATTCTCAGTACATGGTGCACTTAAACTTGTAATGATAGAAGACATGACCAGATCTCAGTGAGACTTCAGTGTCTTAAGGTTATATTGGGTGGTGGAGACAGCCAACACTTGGTAAAAAACAGTGTTAGATTAAGGCTGCAGCTCTGAGTCTTGTATAAACACGTTTGTATTTCTGTTCTGTGGCACTTTTTCTTACAAGTGTTTGTGAATGCTGTGGGTGAGGGGCGGAGGAATGGGGTGTTCTCCAGGCATGCTGCAGTGCTGACTGTCCTCTGGTGCTTTCCCCCAAGGTCTGGCTTCTTCCTCTTCTGTTCAGAGTTTCGCCCCAAGATCAAATCCACAAACCCTGGCATATCCATTGGGGATGTAGCAAAGAAACTGGGAGAAATGTGGAACAACCTCAGCGATGGTGAAAAACAGCCTTATAATAATAAGGCGGCTAAGCTGAAGGAGAAGTACGAGAAGGTAAGGCTGGTTTTCACTTGTGCCTCTTCCATACCAGCACTTGCGTTGATATGTTTCTGTAGCATAGACCCAGCTAAGGTGGCCCCGGCACAGTGAGCATCTCCATCTTGTAGACCTCATTGCGTGCTCTGTGTACATGGGGCAGGGTAGGTTAGAGAGCAGCAGGTGAAGTCCAGTGAGGAGGGAGAGCTTCCCCTGTACATGAGCAGCATTAGCTGCTTGTGTTGCTGCAGCAAAGGGTTTTGTCCTGTTAACAGGAAACTTTTGAGAGGCTGGGTTCTCTTCTCCTCCTCAAAGAAAGAACTATGAATGCAGGGTCAAGGCCTCCACCACCTGGAGGCCATCGAGTATGCTTAGGTGTCCTGCATATGTGTGTCTTGCAATGCTGGCTGTCTCCCCTTGTGGGAGTGCCCCTCTGGAAGGCCAGTCTCTGTTAACACCTGCTACTGTACGAATGCTGTATGTGTTTGCTGCTTAGAGCAAATTAAGACATCCCCTTGACTTTGCAGGATGTTGCAGACTACAAGTCTAAAGGAAAGTTTGATGGCGCAAAGGGAGCAGCAACCAAAGCTGCTCGGAAAAAGGTAGAGGAAGAAGACGAAGAGGAGGAGGAGGATGAAGAAGAGGAGGATGAAGATGATGATGATGAATAAAACTGTACTATACTTGTCTCCATGTGAATACCATAGAGTAGGGGAAACACCATAAATGAAGCACCTCTTATTTAAGATGGTGTCTCTTGCCCTTATTAGGCTTAATTAAAAAAATTTGGATTCCGATCGCGTTGTAGTTTCTAAAAGTGCTCTAGAAATTGTAACTGGTTTACATGAAGTGGCCATGGGTGTAGTGAGCACCCTGAAACTGTATCAAAGTTGTACATATTTCCAAACATTTTTAAAATGAAAAGGCGCTCTAGTGTTCTCCTAACTCTGTGCACTTTGCTGTTGGTGTAACAAAGCATTTAAAAATGTTTCAAGCATTTTTTTAATTTGTAAGGTGGTGTTACTATATGGTTATTGGCTAGAAATCCTGGGTTATAAACTGTACATATCTATAGTTTGTAAAAACTAGACAGATTCTTGTGGTACATGCTTAGAGTTATGATGCCTTAGAGGAGCAGTGATTACTTGGAAAGGCTGTACGTTCCCCGGGGTGCCATGGCCCAAAGCATGCACTGTGAGGGTAGATCTATTTACACTACAGTGGGCGTCCATTTAGCTTAAAGTTGTCTTTCTGTATATAGTGAAATAGCATTCTGCTGCCATTCTTAGTTGTGGAAGGGGGTTCAGCTGGCATGAGAAGTGTATGGATTTTTTTAGTTAAGTGCGGTAGTTTTTAAACTGAAACCTGTAGACATCTCTTCATCGTCAACTAAGTGAAGAGCCAGTGCAGCAACTGAAGTTCAAAAACACTCTGTACTTAAATAAATTTGCAACGTTCTGTTTTTTTTGTATGTTTAGAATGCTGAAATGTTTTTGAAGCAAAATAAACAGTATTACATTTTTAAAACTGTTCTTGACAACACTCTAAATTTCTGGTTTAAAAGGATTTTAACAACAGCAAGAGGTTCATTTTGAAGTCTGTGGCATCCCTCAGGGCTGGTGACTTAGGAAACATTCTGACTCAAGGATTAAAAAAAAAATAAAATAATAAAAAAAAAATATTAATGGTGGCCAGCCAAAACTGGCTGAATTTGAAAGAGATGGCTGCTCCAGCTAATATGCAATCGTAACTGTTTATGGCTGAGTGGCATAAGATGCTATGCAAGTTTGAACTTTATTACTTGAACTTGGGAGCCTAAATGAACATTCATGACGTAATTGTTTGTTTGTGTGTGTATATAGCAGCATTCAGAGATGCAGAGAAAGGTAGGTGGCTAGGAATGAGGCTGACACCGTGGAATAAGTATAAAAGCATAGTTTGGATTTTTTTTTTTTCAGTTGTGTTGGGTAAATTTATAGCCCAAATGCATTGCTGTACATATTAAAATGTGCCTTTTTTGTCCTGTGTTAAACTGTTTCAGACTTGTGGTTTTTTCTAGCATCATGATTCATGGCAGGAGCCAGGCGCCTAGGCTAACTCCCTGCTGCAGTAGGAGCATGGCACAGGTACTTGGTCTGTGTCCATTCTCTAATTTGTAATGGAATTGGGTGCTGTGAGGTGGGTTGGGGAGTGCTGCAGGTCACTCTTGCCCATTTGGTGACCGGTTGGCTGCTTTGCAGTCTTGCTAGCTTTCCAAATGCAAGCAGATGATGTTTTGCAGCCCATGGAAGGGAAAGGTAATACCTGGTCTCTAGCTGGTGACTAAATTTTTCCTTAGCATGGAAACTCTGCAAACTGGGAAACTGGTAGCACCCTCTTGCTACCCTTGATTCCTTTCCTGTGCTGGCTGTAGTTGGCAGTTGGTGTGGCAGTGTGGAAGAGATGGGGCTGTGAGGATACTTGCATCAACAGCAGGTCAAAGTTGTGGGCTGCTGTGTGCCACTGACTTCAGAGGACAGGGTAAACTCATTGGTGTAAACTCCATGTTCAGGCTGCTGCCACCACTTCATTTGAACAAAACTATATTAATGAGGGCTGGGCAGTAACTGCTTCTAATACTTAAGATAAAACAGCTTTGTTGCCAAATTGGATAGCACATCTGGCTTCCTCTGGCTTCTCAACAGCCATAGTGCCATGGCAAAACAGTCTGATCCAGTGTTAAGATAGGCCAGACCTGAGAGCAAAACTGAGCAAAACTTGGTATGGGATGAAGCAAGCTAATAAACTTGCATGAAATGCAGCAACATGTAGCAACTTCTTTTTAAAGGCTGAAGTACAATTTGATCACAGAAATACTTCTATAATTGCCTAGTTGTGGCAATTCTCGATGCCTTTAATGCACAAAATCCAAGTGTGAAACTGGCCCCTGTTTTATGGGAAGTTGCATTTTTAAATGCTCAATAAAGATACATCTGGAAAAGAAACAGGTACCTTTGTATTTGCTACCCTTTCTGCAAAGAAAGTGACTGGAGATTCCAGCACGTGGGATTTGGGTGCAGAAGCAGAGCAGAAGAGAAAAGTGATGGCATGATTTCAGGAGCTATAATACTGTTTCTATTGTCTAGTTGGCAAAAATCTCCCCTTAGCCACATATGGGAATTAGTGTAGAACACTGCTGTGCAAATCGAGCTTGGCTTTGAATTAACTGCTAGTGAGCTGAGCCCCCATTGATAGTATTAGCAAATAAGAACTAGAGCTGACACCTCTTTGTCTTGCTTATATTGGAAATCTATTGAGTTGCAGGGCTTGATTAAGGTCTTGGACCTTGCGGTGCACTACCTATTCCTGCTTGGCAGGTTTCTAAAATATGGCATTCCTTGGGGCTGTGGTTCAATATGATGCTTGTGCAGGACTCTTGGGACTCAGATTTGGATATTGCAGACATAGTGATGATGTTTCTTTCCCGATACTCTCCCCTTGATAAATACTATAGTGTGAATATGTGTAAGTAATACATGATTTTTCACCACCACCACTAGTTTTTGCATTCTGAGAGGGTGAGCTGGAATAGTGGGAACTGCTTAATTTTGCCCAGCTCCACTTTTTGACAGAATACCCTACAAATGCTCTTTCTCTCTGTTGAAATGCTTGTGGTTTTTCAGAGCAGACAGTTCTGCTTTAGGCTGCTGTACAGCTAAAACTTCTAGTTTGACTTTACTCTGCTTGGTTTGGGTCTAAATATGTCTCTTATTAACTCCATTATGTGTAGAGAAGGGTAATGATAAAAGAGATTTTGGGAATGGGTGGGCAGGAATGAAGACACTTCCTTTCATGAATTTGACATGACTGAGAACACCAATGTTCACAAAATGTGACTTGTTGCATTCTTCCTGTGCCTGCTGATGGAAGCAGTATGAGAGGTCTGGTTAGGAAAAGGTCGGTGATGCTGGTACTGGAGCTGTTAAAGCCTGCTCGATGCTCTGAAGAGGCAGAGAATGGCAGAGCTGAGTGAAGTGATCCCTCCAGATACCTACAAAACAGCAGCAGGAAAGCATCTGCTACTGCTGATGCAGAGCAGAGATGGGCAGAGGCAGACAGGGTGCTGCCCAGCAGCACTGGCCTGTGTTATGTGGGTCATATCCCATGGCTAGTACCTTTTGAGTTGCACTTGGGACTGTTTGTAGTCTTGAGAAGGTATTTGCTACCAAAATGAACCACATTCCTCTGAAATCAAATCACCTGGGGGGCAGTGAGATGAACTGAGCTGCTCTCTGTAGGTCAGCCCTTGCCTATACTGAAAATGAGCCTAGCAGTCTATTAGCACAACCTGGGCAGGCAGAGGAGTGGTGCTGTCCTTGTTGCTCTCTAGCCTATACATATCTGGAAAATGGTAAATGTTTGTTTCGCCTACAGGGAAGGATCCAGGGAAGGATGACATTGGGGAAGCCCCACCATGGGTGTGGGCTTAGCTTTCCAGAAACAGTCTCAAGGAAAACTGCTGCAGGAGAATTTCCTACTGCTCATGTCAGTATCCTAATGCATCTGTGGGGAAGCTGTGCATTAATTTTTCTGTAATAAAATTAATTAAAAATCCTAGTCCACATGCATGCTGAATCAATTAGCAGCAAATGGCTGCAGCTCTAGCAGAGGTCCATAGGAAGGTGAGAATCTGCTTTGAGGACTGTACTGGGGATACAGGCAGAGTTGAAACATCTTTCTTATCTTCTCCCTTTGAAGAGCTAGTTTTCTTACATAGTTTTATTCACTCCTAATAAACCCTGCAGGAACAGCAGCAAGGTGTGAGGGCTTCTGTTGGCTCTGGCTCAGGTGGTGGCAGGTGAAAGGCTTTTTGCTTCCAGCCTCCAGCACAATTCTGGCAGCCAACTCGAGTCTCTTTTCCCTCTTCTCACCCAGGCTATTCCATGGGCAGCAAAACATCTTCAAAGTAAGCCCTGTTCTGTTGAGGGTTTGGGGAAATGGGGCTTGGACCAAGTCGGGCTGTGACCTCCCTGCTGCTTTTGCTGGGACATTAGCAGGATGCTGCATTTCTGGACATGCTTCTGTTCTCTTTCTGACAAGTCCCACACTCCCCTCTATGATCGTTAGCCCAAGCTTGCTTTCCTCTAAAAGATAACTGGAAGGGGAGTGACAAGTGACAGATTTATTTCTTTTGGCTAAGGCTGCGATAACCTGAATTGCAAATTGTAGCTGTGCTGCAAAACAAAGTGTGCCGAAGACCCGGCTGCCAAATGGTTGCTCTCAAAACACGTTTCATCTTGCAATGGAGACAGGATCAAACCACTAGCGTACCTGTCAGGGTGACTTGTGCCCTGTGAGGTGTCTTCATCCCTTTTTTGGCAGACTGGGCTCTGGTAGGAGTGTGATGTGCACTTGCCTGTGCTTGGGCAAAGTTTGGCAACCTGTGTTCAAAGAACTCTGCAAACATCTCATACTTCTGATAGGTCTGCTAGAGCAGGATGTGGAGGAAGGGCATCGCCTTGCCTGTGCTAACAATCTTGATTGGATCAGTCAGCTGTTAGGAGCACTGTCCTGCACCTGGGTCCCTAAATTAGGCAGGAAGAAGCAGCCTCAGCCCTGCTAGAGCTAATAGCTGTGTCTCCCAGGGTGTGAGTACCTCATTCTCTTGTTCCTGAACGTGGCCTCACAGGCCTGTGAACTAGCAAAACCAATGTTATTCTTTCTGTTAAGCTGGACTGGAGATGGCAGGCGACCTTCCTAGACTCCTAGGAGGAGTCTCCTAGGAGCTTGGGTGTCGTGTGGAGCAGCAAACTGGTGCTGTGGTGTAGTTAAGACCTTTGAAGGCTGAGAGGTGTAAAAGCAAACCTTTATCTTGTGGATGTTGAGAGATGAATATGCATTAATTGTGATAAGGGGATGCCTGACCTGTAACTGTGTCACCTGATGGCAGCTGACTTTATGTTCCTGGCTGTATCTAGCAGCCAGGAAAAGCACAGCTGGGAACTGAGCCTTGCTGTGGGCCTGGGTGTTTTGATGGCATTTCTGATTGACTCTTGAGCCCCTGAAGTGCAGAGTACCACTGCTCACATCTGGCCGAGTGCTCCCTACCAAGACAACCAAGGAGCACCCCTCAGCATGGGTGTGTAGTGCCTGTTCACACTGCTGCAGCCAAGGCTGTGAAAGGAGAGAGGCAGGAAGGGTGCTACAACTGAAAAAGTTCTTTTTCTTTCCAGCCCCTCCTCTTCTAAAGCTCACTCAAGTATTTCAACTCAGAAAAAGCATCTTTTTAAAAAATATTAATCATAACCCGGCTTTGTTGTTGCAAGACCTTATTATTTGTGTTTTTAACTGCTTCTCTGTGAAGCTTAAGATTTGCTTTCTTTTAGTTCAGAAAATTAATACGTGTAGAGGAGTGAAGCGGTTTGAGGGATTGCTTGAGACAAATGCCTCTTGCCTGCTGCTAATTACTGTGTGATTGCTTTTCTGTTATGTCTTACCTGGGATGTACCAGCAAGAATTCACGGTTTTGTAAAACAGGTTTGAGTAAGGTGAGAGAAAAGGCAATTTGGTCTCCAGTTTTCTTTTAAAAGTGTGTTGGTCAAATGTTGTTGTCTTTAGCTTTAGAGCTCAGGCTGGGGATCTTCCCTGGGCTTCATTTCTGCAGTTTTTTAAGGTATTTCTACTGGCACCTCCTGGAAAAGGTTGGTCTCCAGTAGCAGGGAGAGCAAAAGGAAACATGCACTGGGTCTTCTTTGCTTTATTTCATTGCTTCATATAGTGCAAGCTGATGGGAGGATTTTCAAACCAAGATCAAAGATCAAGGTGTCAGTAAAAGTGTTAAGAGAGAACCCTTCCTTTCACAGGCTTGTCTGGAAGTGGAATAAAACCTGACCAGATAATGTTAAACTGCTTAATTAAAGACCTTTCGCTCCTAGCTGTTGCTGATGTTCCATTCGTAGGTGATTCCCCATCACTGAGAGTTGTCTAGCAAAAAAATTGCCTAGACCTGGTGTTTTGAACCTTGAGGATAACTTGTAGATGGCCTTCAATGGCTTAAGCATAGGAGAACTTGGCCTTGTTTGCTTTCTGCTATTCCCTGTGTGTCTGTGCAGTGTGTTGCTGTTCCCCTATTTGCCTAGGCAGAGGGTGAATGTGTCTCCCTTACCAGATCAGCCCTTTGCCTTTTACATTAGCATGCACCAAGAAATACTCCTGTGGACCCAGGCAATGTTGCCCATGGTGCTCCTCAATTGCTGGAAGATGGTATCTTAAAAAGTCAACTCTCCCACAGCAGTTGAGGCTGATCTTTCCAAGTGTGAAGTGGGAAGAAGTCCCCAAACCCTTTTTCTCTCTGCACCCCCAAATCCTCTAAATACGTGCTGCCAAGATGCTGATGTCCATGTGCTGTGTGTAGCTTTTAAAGACTCTTTTCTTCACCTGTTTTATTTCCTCCTCTCACTCCATTCCCCAGCTCTCCCTTTGCCTAGTGAAGCAGGCACAGTCAGTAGATTAGACCCAGTTCCTTGCTTGATGTGGTGTAACTTACTCTCAGAATTTGGGAGTTTTGCCTATATTTTCCCATTGGTTGGATGCTTTAGGGAAGATCTTCAGCTGGTGTTTGGACCACTCTCTGGTGCTGTTCCTCTGTGAGATTTTGTGCTCACAGTAGTGTTGGAGCGAGGGTGGAGGCTGTGGCCATGCATAAGCTGCTGCTGGCTGGACGGGTGTTAGACTGGCCAGTGCATGTGGAGCTGAGCAGTCACACTGGAGGTGATGGGAGCAGGAGGTGGCTGAGGGCTGTGGGTCTCCAGGCCTTGAGCAGACGGCATCCAGCCTGCAAGGTCTCTCTGTGTGTCGGGGACCATATGGTGCTGTATTTCACAGCCGACCTTGTGAGATATGTTTCAGCAGCTAGTATACATGCAAGGGAACGGGTGGGCTCAAAAATCTTTGCTGTTGCATGTGTCAGGTCTCATGGAGATGGTTGTGGCTGCTGAAATATGTTAGGTGGTACTGTGACCATGCTGTGTTCCCATAGTGTGCTTCTTGGGCTGGGAACACCTTCTCATGACAGGGAATGAGAATAGGCTGCAGTGGGTGAGGTAGGATGTCAATTAATGTGGACATGGGAAACATCTTCATCTATATTCTCATCCTGCTTAACGTGAATTTCCCACCATTCAGAGGCATTCTGGATCCCTTCCCTGTGTACCCCTTTCCACACTTGCTCGGATGCTGTCTCTAGAGGGCAGGTGGCGATGGGGCTGTGCTGAAGTGCGTTGCAGATGTACCAGGAGAGAGTCTCTCCCAAAGCAGAGCTGCAAATCTCCACCAGCTGGAGCAGGATGACTGCTAGCCCTACAGTGCAAAGGAAGTGAAGGGATGCCCTCTTGCTATGGAGTGCTCAGGCAGCCCCGTGGGGTGGGTCCCATGGAGACATCCCACCCTGACAAGTGCTCAGGTTGTCTGTGGCAGGAGAGAGGATCCTGCTGGAGGAGCTTCTGCTTTCTTAGAAGCTGTTTCCTAGATACAGATGTGGTTTTATTTATTTATTTATTTGCTTGCTCTGGAATCTTTGGATTTTTCCCTTAATCCTGGAGGAAAATCAGTGGTGCCCTGTATGCACGTGACATGGCTGTGCACAAACTGCCTTTGTGACTTCATTCTTTCACGGGGGAGAAACACATTCAGGAAAAAGCAGGGCCCTGACAACAGGAATCAAGTGTTTCTAAATATGGACATCCCTTTTTGGACCAAAAAGTCTTTTTTGTACCATGCATATTTCCCCTGTTAATCATTTCCTTTTGTTCCTCACAAACTTTGGTCCTCCAGCGCTGTAGAAGGAATTAGAGCCGCTCTGTTTGTAAACTTTCATTTGTGATACACGACCTGCCTCTGTTTGCTGGCTTTTCTTTCTAATGCACTGGGAAGGCCAGCACTCTGGGTGCTACTCACCCTTGCCTTTTTTTTTTTTTTTTTTTCTCTCTTTAAAAAAAGGGTCATATTTGGCCTCAGCCCATCTCGAAATATTGGGGATTTTACAGGCCATTGAGCTTAGCCTGGTCCTATTCACTGCTTTTGTGTTACACTAATTGGCTTGATAAAGAAGGGCCTGGGCTCTCTAAAGTGCTTCTCCTCCAAGGTGAAATGTGAGATGGAGGGGGGAAATATTCAGATGTTCACTAGCAGTTATGCTCGCTGGATAATCTGAATGCATCAGAAATGAGCTAGAGCTCAGACAAAGTAGGGGATTAGGAGTCTGAGATGGGTGAACAGGGTGGACATCTGGAAGCCTGCTGTTTAGCTTGTCTGCTGGGGTGAGTTGCATCTTCATTATATGGGTTACACACGCCGAAAATGAATGGTGCGCTGGGATTGTGGTGGCTCTCTGTGGATATCTTCTGAAATAACAATTTCTGGTGTTATTTACTGAGCATCCTGCCCTTCCCAGCAGAGATCTGTGTGTTCAGTGAAACCCGTGCAAGCAGAGCAGGGGAAGCTCACCCCCTGAAGCTGGAGGAACACGTTCAGGTTTTATGGCACTCTCTGCACACACCATTGCTGTCTGCTGCATTGAGGTTTGAGCAGAAGCACTGCTTGTGCCTGTGGCCCGAGTTATGTACGTGTGGATGCTTGGATCCTTCCTTGTATGATGCTCCCTCTGTTTTGGGGCAAGTACAGCTCTGCAGAGCCTGATAGAAAAGCAAATGTGGGTGAGGACGAGAGAAACCAAACTCAGTGCTTCTGAACCCTTCCCATGTGCAGACTCTGGCTCTTCCAAAGTTGAGCCCATTGTTACAGCACAGGGACGCAGCTGCTGCTGCCAGCATCTGCCCCAGGCAGTGCCCTGTGTCCAGGGTTGGCTTCACTGGCCCCATCCCACTGTCCCCCCAGCCCAGCTCCTTGTCCGTCTCACTTTGGGCACAAGGACCTGACTGGAAGTACAGAGCCATGGGTGGAGTGGTGCCAATTGTGTGGAGATTTTATCATCTGATGATGAAGTATGAGTTGAAAACTACTTTTGCCTTTTTGGAAACACAGTATTGGAGAAGGAATTCCAAGTATGATGTGAACAGAAATAGATGGATAATGGTTTGGTTCAGTTTTGGGTTTACCCCTAAAGTAACATCTTTACCAGCCTCTTAGCATATGTTTTGTTTCTCCTCTTATCTCCAGCACTTTGCTCATGTTTCCATCCCATTTCTGGACAACCTGCCTTGGCAGATTCAGTTTTGGCCACAGCTGTAACATACTGAAACATATCTACACAGCTGGAGCCTTACACTTCTCCCAGAAATACCCACTGCTGTCTGAACAACATCTCACCTGCCTTGGGTGGGAAACATCACGCTGACCCCACAGGAACTGAGAGGTTTGGGATAGGTGCCTTAGAATGTTTTGGGTTGGAAGAGACTTTTAAAGGTCATCTAGTCTAGCTCCACTGCCATAGGCAGAGACATCTTGAACTAAATCAGGTTGCTCAGAGCCCAGCCCAGTCAGCCCTTGAATATTTCCAGGTGTGGGCCATCTACAACCTCTCTGAGCAATCTGTGCCAGTGTTTCACCAGTCTCACTGTGAAAAAATTCTTGCTTGTCTAGTCTAAATCTCCCTTCTTTTAGTGTAAATTCATCACCTTTTGCCTTTAAGTACTGAAAGGCTGCTATGACGTCTCCCTGGCGCCTTCTCTTCTCCAGGCTGAACAACCCCACCTCTCTCAGCCTGTCCTTACAGCAGAGGGGTTCCAGTCCTCACATCATTATTGTGGCCTCCTCTGAACCCACTCCAACAGGTTCATGTCCTTTTTTTTTTTTTTGCTGAGGGCTCCAGAGCTGGACCTAGAACTCCAGTGAGGTCTTAGCAGAGTGGAGTATAACAGTTCACCTTGTTCAGGTGAGCAGTGTAATAGGTGAGCAGTGTAATTCCCACCATGCCCTGTTTTTGGCAAAGCCAAAGCAAAGAAGTTCAGGGGAAGTTAGAGAGGACCTCCAGGCACAAATGTATAACCCTAAAGCAGATGCACAAGCATAGTGATCCTTTGGGTCATGCTTGGGATGATGATTTTTTTTTTTAATTAATTTTTTTATTTTAAAAAATAATGAATGCTGCAAAAGAGAGGCAGGTATCAGGGCAGCAGGGACCCAGGCAGGGTATTAAGTAAAGGGTGTTTGAAGGACATGTGTCAGTCACTGCTGAACATGATGCCTCAGGGAATTGAAAGCAGAACTGAGGAGTAAGACCTGCTCCAGCACATGGAGATTTGCAGCTGTGTGGCAGCATCCACTGAAAGTGCTGAATTGCTGAAATGCGCCTGTGTTGTGTCAAAAGATGTGCAAAATTTAGGGAGAGAAGGAAAGCACCAAGTTTCCTTTTTGAAAAAGAAAAGAAAAGAAATTGTGTGGGAGTTGTTGTTCTGCCTGCGAGCTGCACACAGGTTAGCCAGCACGTGTGTGGTGCTGGTGCCTGGCAGCTCCTGCTGCGCTGCCTTGTGTCAGCATCCTTTTTTTTTTACTAAAACTGCCTTTTCTCTTTGGGTAGACCCGAGAGGGGGCAGAGCTGAGTCCCAGCAGCGTTTTACTTTTTTGGGCGCCGTTGTGTCCTGCTAGTGTTGAAACGTGACATTCTTCCATTTTCCCTGTGTGAGCTTGGGGAGCTGCTGCTGAAAGCAGTCTGTGAGCAGAGCTGGGTGGTGTGTGGATGTGCGGGTAAAGCACCTGCTTTGCTCAGTGCTAGTGTACCTGAAAGCCAGTGGCTTGGTCTCTGTTAACAGAAGGTTTTGGAGGGATGGAAGAAGGTCTGAAGAAGAGCTACAGCTTCTCTGGGGTCACCCATGGACCCACTGGGTGTCAAACCTCTGGAAGCTAGATACAAAGTCTTCCTTTTTCCCTCAGGATGAGAGGAGGAATGCGTGTCTCTTGAAAAGCAGGGCCAGAAAAGTGTTTGTGTGCTGTGGGTGGACTCTGGATTAGGAGGTTTTACACAAAGTGCAGTTTAGCATTATGGTCCTAATTCTTGCTCCATTTTAATGTCTTTTTTTCAGAAGTGCCAGCAGCACACATCAGAACTGCCCCACGCTGATGGCAGAGCCTGAGGGGCTGCCCTGCAGAATTGGGGTCTTTGAAAGAGCCTGTAGTAGGGACAGGGCACACTGTAGCTCTCTGCTACTCTTCTGGGCTGCCAAAGCCTTGACACAAGGTATAGGGGGCCAGGTTTTGGGGAGGCAATCCCCAGCACTTGGTCAGCCCTAACAGCTTCAGCAGGGGATGCTCCTGCAAACAGAAGCTGCCGGGAATTTGCATTTCCCTTGGCCTCAGCCCTGAAGAAAGCCTAAAGCCTCGGTCAATAATAAGCTTATAAGTCAGTAAATCTTGGTAATGAGAAAAACAGAAGATGGCATCTGCTCAACACGATGGTGCTGTGTATGGTCTGGTAAACAGCTATGGAAATGAGTTGCCTGTTAGGGCAGGGGTTGCAGCTGAAAACCCCCATTTCTCTACAGGATCAGCAGGTTTTGCCACCCCAGCCCATTGCAGGGGGCTCCTGGAACCCCACTGAGGCTGAGCTTGGGGAGAGGTGACCTGTTGCCCATGAGGGCTGGGTACTTGCCACAGAAAAGGCAGCCCTCACTGTGAAAACAGTGTCGAGCTGCTGTTGTCCTGCATGCATGGGCCTTGAGGCAGGACCATCATAGCAATTGTCTACACCTCCTCCTCCCTTCAACGCCTTCTTGCAATGGCTCTGATCAGAGACATAGATGTTTTGGAGACTGCTCTGAGGCAAATGGGGCTTGGGGCAAGAAGGTGAAAATGGTTTCTTCTGCATTACGTTTTCAAGGATGCCAAAATGAGATGGGCAACAGGCACCTGGGCATAAATGAGTTGTGCAGGGGGCAGCAGGAAGAGGAAGGTGCTGAGTCTCCATCTGACATTTGCTTGAACAAACCTGGTGCCCATGGGATGGGAACTGGCAGTGGTCCCGGTCCCTCTCAAACGATGTGAAGCCAGGTCTGCAAAATGGGGAGGAGGAGGGGAGAGTTCAGGGGAAGGAATCTGCATATGGTGTGTAATGCTTTTATGAATTGGGTCTTTAATAATTTACATTACCAGTTTAATACTTTGAATACAAATTATCTTGCCCATATGCTGTGCTGACAAACATAAAAATGGAGTAATCAAAGCTGTAATAGCACTACAGCAAAAAGACATAAAATGCCACTAGAAGGCTTAGGATAAATTATTGCGTGCACACACTGGCTCTATGGCTCCCTGGTGCCAAAGGATGCATTGCAATTGCTTCCTCAGACTTTGCATTTGGGCTTGCGGACTGATGCAGTACCAGCAGTACTGCTAGAAATTCTGTGACACAGGCAGCTTTTAACAGAGAAGGAAAGGAAAAAAGGCTCAGACCTGCTTGATGAACACTGCAATTTAAATTCTGCTCTGGCATTACACGGACCGCCAAGAAAATATAGCCCTCTTATTTGTAGGAGCCCCTTCTTCCTCCAGCGGGGTGATTTGCATGTATTATGAACTGCAGTGTTGGCTTGCCATCTTCAGGCAGCTGCCTGCACTGCACAGCATCCCTGCCCATCCCTGCACTGGTTGAAGGTGGTGGGTCCAGCCTGGGTGCCGCAAGGGATGCCCAAGGGAGGATGCTTGCAGCCTAGCACTGGGCTACCCAGAAAATGGGCAGCATCAGTCCAGAGAAGACATGACTTTCACTTCATCCTTGTTTTGTACCTGCGCTTGCTCCCCTCTAATGTCTGAGCTCTGAGGGGCTTGAGGAGGCAGGAGAGGATGAAAGGGCCCCAGTTGCTCCTTCCTGACTGCTCTTAGGCTGCAACTTAGGGTCCAGAGAACAGTACAGGTTAGTCTGGGAGCTGCAGGTGACTCAGCAGTTTGCTTTTAGCAGCCTGGCATCTTCTGGTGCACGTGTGCAGGTGTACCAGGCACCTCAATGGGCATGGGACTCTGCAGCAAAACGAGCAGGTTTGCAGAGCAGAGATGCAAGTTGTGCTTGCAGGGGAAAGCTGCTGTTTGTAGATGTCAGTAGACCTTGTACTGTAGCTCATGGCAGTGTCTCTGCTTTCAAATACCAGCGTATTCATTGGTGCTGTATCACAAAGGCATCCCTGCTACAGGCAATCTTTCACAGAAAGAGCCATTTAAGGCTCACATTTGCATACGCTGAATTTCTCAGCTATCAAGGTTACTCCATGCTGTAATCCATTCTGTGCTTCTAATATGATCTATGAAAAATGAGGCTTCCTCCCTAATAAATCATCAGCAATGGAGGGAACGGTGGTTTTCTGGAAGGTGTGAGGCTCTGGTGGTAGCAACATCTTTCCCAAAAGGCGGATGAATTGAGGCAGATTCATTTTGAATTGCCTGAACTTGCTACCAGTCACCCAGAGACCAAACCCCTTGACATTAATGTGTTTTTCCTCTATTTACCACTTCCAGAATCTGCTGCTGGCTGTTTCCTTGGGATGTGGTGTGAGTGGCTCGGGTGTGGTGCACCACATGGCCTAAGGCTCACCCATCTTTGGCTCATCCATAAAGTCATGATCAATCCACACACCACAACTCCAAAATAGAGTAAAGAGGCATCTGGAGCTTCTCCTGTCAGCGATGACAGGACCTGCCTGGGTGAGCAAAGGCACCTGCATGAGCTAGGATAGGAAGTGCAGGTGGGCATTCAGTTGGACAAACTTTTCCTATTGCCAGATCTTCTGGAGAATAAGGCCCTTGCTGATCCTTTCGCTCTGCAAATAAATTGTATGGATCAAGACTACAATGAGAAATATCCTCACCCTTGTCCAGAGGGGGATTTTCAGCATAAAAGGCTTTATATGACTCATAAACTCTAACATTTATTTCTGTGCGCGAGGTAAATATTTCCCCCTCTGAATGTCTAAGCAATGCAATTTCGTTTGAAGCCTCCATTTGTTTAAGTCTGGAGATGACAATAATTCACCTGTTTTCCCTTCCCACAGCTCCCTGAGCGATGACGTAAGTAAAAATAGAGCGAACTCAGCTCTGGCTGTTTGTCACTTGTCAGCTCCCTCCCTCAAATATGCTCAGATGAGCTTTGTCCTGGAGCTTGCATCGAGGCACCTTCCGATCTCCTGCCATTGGTGCATGGCCCCGTGTTTTCTTGTTTAGAAGAAGAAATACAGCACACCTGTAAGTAGCCACTGACAGGGCAGAGAGACATAACTTAATTTAACTCCAGATAAATCATGATTTCACAGTGATCTGCCTGCCACAGGCAGTTGAGAGCTCCATCTCCTTGGCACCGTAACAATACTTGTCACTCAATGTCCCAGAGAGACCCGCTTGTGGCCAGAGATCATAGAAGGCTGGGAAGATGCCTGGAGTTGTAAACATCATCAATCTGGAGGAAACAAATGCTCCTGGGAACGGGTGTCAAGTGAGGATGTTTGAAGGCAGCGCTTGCCTCTGCAGAGCATGGGACATGTCCGTGGGACATGTGGGTCTCCAGGCCTAGACCTCCCCCATGTCAGTCACCACCCAAAGCTCCAGCAAGTGCAGGAGGGCAAAGAGCTGCCCCTCCTCCTCCTCAGGAGGGTTTGGGGCCCAGACTTTTGGAGGTCAGTAGCCTCCTGTGCACCCCCCAGCCCCGCACAGGATGGAGGGAGCTCAGGGAGTAGTTAGTTGCTGTGGAGCAGAGGTTTTGGAGACTGATATTAATGCACCAGCTTCCTCTTTGAGGGAGGTGAAAGAAGGACACTCCAGTTTTGGTAGTAAGTGCAGCCTGTCTGTTAGAAACTTTCACCTCCACCTTCAAGCTGTTTTAGCTCCTCCTAGGGAGGACAAAGAGGCCTGAATGTGGCTTTGTCATTGCTTAAAGATGTCTTGTGTGAGAAGGATGGGTGGATGCATGCTCAAAACCGTGCCAGCACACCAGGCTTTGAGAAGCCTCCCACAGCAGCACAGGCAGCATGTTTGGTGTGGGTGACTTGCTTTGCTCTCCAGCCTTTTTGGTACCCCTGTGTCTTTGCTGGCTTTGGTGGAGTTGCTTCTAACTTAGAGATGGCATCACATGGAATCTGAAGCAGGTGCTGCTCCTCCTGCCCCCTGCTTGCCTGCTCTTGCCAAGAGCTCTCCTGATTCCCTGACAGCATCCAAGGCTGCTCCCCAGATCCCTGCCCATCCTTAGGGGCATGTCTGCATCCAATCCTAAACTCAATGGTAATGTGCACAGGCAGGGGTTTTTTTTTTGATCTGCTTCTTTATTTTTCCCTTTTTAAAGGCAAACAGGATCCAAGGCTGCCATGTAGTGATGATGATGTTATAGTTAGTAGTTACTTCTATTTCTATAGCTCCAGGAGGCAGAGAACAGTCCCACTGGACTAAATGCAGCACATGCTGTAACAAAAAGACGGTCTGGGTGCCAAACAACTTGCAATCTTCGTGTTAATGTAAGGAATGTAAAATTAAGATTACTATAGCAACATTTTGCTTCCATTGCATAGAGATAGGATTTGTTGTTCATCTGTGTGTGTGTGTGTGTGTGTGCATATATATGTAACACACACATACAAAACCTAAATAGCTCTGGTAACTTTTTACGTTGTTGAATTTATATTTACTTTCAAGCTTGCTGTCTGTATCTCAGATCCTTAAGCTTTGCATCCAGCTTTCCTTCAGCAAGCCTTGCCTTCTCCTTTGGGCTCTTTTGTGAGTGCCGCTTGCCAGGCTGTAGTCCCCTCTGCCTGGGAAGAGTGCTTGGCTCCCAGCCAGGAGCAGGGACAAACCCTGACTGAGAGGTTCATTCTCCATTGTTTTAAACACGTACAACCCCGTTAAATGTTATAGTCTCCAAATTTGCTTTCTTCAGTCAGATTTTGGGAGAGTGATGTGAACCCAAAACATGTAAAATCCCTCTTTTGTCCTCCCATCTCTCTTCTCTCAAGTTATTTCAATTTTAAGTAGCGTTTCCTATGAATTGTAAACCACAGCTCTCACTTATCCTCCACAACTGACTCAAATCCGCACCCAGGAATGCCTACCTAAAGGACAGAGCACACTCAGGAGTGAGGAGATGAGAGGCAGCAAGAAGATGGATGCGCCTACAGTTCAGTGTCACTTAAATACTCCAGCAAAGCAGCAGAAATCCAAGCAGTTTTCACCTCATCACAGAGGTAAGTGGAGTAACTGATAAAGTAGAACTTAAACATTGCCAGATCGCAGGGGCTGTCTTTGCTTGCCAGACTACAATCAGGAGGAGGGGAGGGAAAAGCCAGGCACCAGACTGCGCTGGAGAGATCTGAAGAATATTGCTGTCCACTTGAGAAAGACTTGTTGGAGGGGTACCCGTTTCTCTTGAGAAGCAGGAGGAACTCGTGGATTGTTTGTAACAGCTTGGAGGCTGTGGAGTTGAACATGCACAGTTGGAGGGCTGCTGGATTTGCGGTTTTGATACCAGACTGTAATGGAGATCTGAGAACCAAAACTGAAAACGTCTGCTGGCAGATCTGAATGGAGAAGCTGGAAAGCAGCCTGAAGTTGCCAGCTGCAGATTTCTGGTGCCTCTGACTTAGCAGTATTAAATACAAGGAAGTAAATCATAGACAGCTCTGCCTGCAGGGTCTAGAAGGAAAGCAAGGGCTGGCCAGGGTGAGGTGGGTGAACAAATCTCGCTTCCCAGTGGGTTGGTAGGGCAGGCAAAAGTGGAAAGGCAAGGAAGGGATCTGCATGGGATAGAGGGCCCAGCTTTCAAAGACCTCCCCCTAGGCAAATGCAATGGCTTTTCTTGAGACAGCTGCTCTGTGAGCAGGAATCAATATCCTTCTGCACAGCCTGCAAAAATGCTGATGGGCCTGAATGTGCAGAGCTGATGCCAAGAAGATTTCTATATGGCTATTGAAGAGATGGCCAGGGTGGGAACAAGCGCAAGTGACATTTAACACATACGTTGGACATCAGTGGAGACCTTACAATGATGGGCTGAGGGTATGGGGACATACTGAAAATCAGACCAGGCAATGAAGAGTGGCTTGAAGACCAGTAGAAATTAATGAGCAGCAACGTATTAGAAGGCAAAGTGAGTATGGTGAGATGGGCACTCAGGTTTTTTGCTGCTTGTGACAGGCAGGAAAGCTGTCCCTTTGCTGAACTGCCCCAATGTGTGGGCCAACCTCCAGGCAAAAAAGCCATCTCTACCTCCTTCCCCAAAGGAAGGAGTGAAGACAGGCTCATGGATGAGGTGGGGCAGCAGAGGCTGTGAACCTGGCCCAGGGAGGAACCAGCAAGGTCTGTAGGGCTGAAGAAACTGTTTCTGAGACTGACACTGTTGGTTAAAATGTGCATGCATTTTCTAATCCTTTATTTGGAGTGGGGACCCATCAGGACAACATTCTGTTTATAGTGCTGAAACTGTGCCAGTTCAGACTTCCAGGGGTAAGGGCAGTTGCTGTGGACAGTGTCAGCACTGGTGCTGTGTGTTCGGCAAAGGTTGGTGTGTAACCTCAGCCCAGAGACCTGATCACTCACCCCTTAGAAATCCCTCAGAACTTTACAGCTGTACTGGAGTGTCCAATGAAATTGGGTCATTTGGTGAGAGTAGGGCAAGAGAGGGAATTGTTTCCTGTTCCCCAAAGGGTGTAAAGTTCTCCAGTTGTGGAATGCATACTGTCAGTATGTACCAAAGCCACAGGCTGAGAGAAGGGAATCTCTTAACTGGGGAAAAACTGTGGCTTGGAGTCAACTTGCTGCAGCCCCTCTGTTAACCCTTGCCACACCATTGCTGCTGACAGCTGTGCTTCTGACACAGTCTCCATGTGCCAGCCATCATCACCATCACCTCTATGCTATTTATTTCTCTTGACCTCTGTGCTTCCCTCAGCCATTTTTAAGCAAGCCTAGCACCACGACTCTAATCGTTTCCCGTGTACTCCTATTTATGTTTCCACCCAGCAATTTGCACAGGGCTGTCGGGCTCTCTGCTCGTAATTGACAGGAGAAAGCAATCTGCTTCACGAGAGGAAACATCTCCACCAGCTGCTGGATCTGAGCAGGCTATTTCCCATAATGAGGATGAAGCAAAACAGGATCTCGCTATCAGCCGTGGGTAGAGCTGAGCCCTCATTACTGCAGGCGCAGAGGTGCTGCTTGGGACATAATTAAGAGCTGGATATTTGGAGTGCTGTGTGTTGTGCTGTCCTTCCTGAGCTGCTGCCTTGTGACTTGTGAGTGCTCCTGAAGCAGCTCCTGTGAGTCAGGCTGCAGGAAGGGCTGCTCAGGAAAGACTCCTTATTTTCTTTCTTAAGACTATTATTTCTCCACTTGTAGAGGATAACCATGGCAATTTCAGCCTTAGCGTTGGAAAGCAGCTGCCAAGGGCAGTGGAGAGACTCTGACAATGGAGTGGCATCAGCTGTGAATGTCCCCACAGTTGATGGTGATTAACAGTGGCTGGGTGAGTAACGCAGGTACCAATGAGCTGGACTGGCCAGACCCCAGCTAGATTTGCACCTTGGGATGTACAGCAAAGCTGGCCCCAGCGTAACACAGCAGAGAATCCTACCTGATCTAGATGGTGGCAAAGGAAGAACGTGTATCTCCAGAGGCACAAAGCTTGTTTGAAACCACTCAAGATGCTGCAGGGAAGAGTCTGGGTTTCTCCACATGAATCAGAAGGCCCGGCATTATTTGCTAGCAGAGGCTGCACAAATCCCAAGCATAATTTAGCCACTGCCATACAAATCATCCTACTAGTAAAAGCCTTTTTGGGAAATTTGATTTCAACAAACTTTGACCTAAATGTGCCACAGCCAACAGCCCCATATGGTGGGTTTTAAACTTTTCACCATCGCTTCTTTCTGAGAAGCAAAGTGAATCTAGGTCATTCCCTTTGCTTATTTGTAATGAGGCTAATTCCAATTTAATTCGTGTTGCATCCTTGAGATGGGGGGAAAAAATGGGAGATCTGAAATGGCAAGTCAGCCACAAGTCATGCTTCTTAAGTCCTATCTTGGAGCGAAGGAAGTGGTTTGATGTTGCTTCCCAAGGCAACATTGACACTCACTTAATATTCAGGGTACGAAAGGAATACAAAGTTTTCCTTCTTCCCCTTTTTATTGAGATTGCAGTATTAAGCATTTGAGCTGAATGAACAGGCCTGTGTCTGCTGCTTTTTGAGCGACTAACAAAAAAGCCTATTCTGGGTGAGCGAGCTGTGCACTCTGCGTGAGGCTGCTGCTTCAGGGACAAAGAGGGGAAGTGGCTGAACACGAGGTTATTAGTTTGTCTGGAGTTTCTATGCAAGCACGATGGCATAAATAGAGCTGCTTGTTTGTTGATCTCTTCTCCGATGGCAGCTGGGGGCAAGCTGCTGTGTTCATCTATTTATTGCCAAAGCAACTAGTGCTTTTTTTCCCAAGACTGGGGTTCTCTTATGCCATGCACAGTACAGCTGTGTTGCCTCTGCAGTAAATAGCTGCACAGTCCAAATGGACAAGAAATAAGTTTAGGAGAGGGGAACTTCTGCTGTGTGTGTTTGGCTGGAGAGTTGTGGGTGGATAATGGTGATTCCCCCTTTGGTAATGGTTTGGAAATAGTTCTGCCGCATGCCAGATTCATGGGCATAATTGTGATAAGGATGGAGGGCAAAGGATGTGATTGGTCCTTCTTTTGGAGGTAACAATACTGTTGCATGGAAGGAGTAAGTGGCTTATTTTAGCTGTGTTTGTCAGCTCAAAAAGCCTAAGACTGTGCCAAGGAACAAATCTCTGTTGTCTGGAGTCTAGAGCAGAATCTTAAACACGAAAAAGAAACTGCTGGAAAGGCATGTGCTGAAGGTCTCCAATGGCTGAACACCACATCCTGGTGGTATTAAAGCAGTGCAGGCTGCTCCTATTCATGTAGTAGGCAGGAGAAACCTCTAAACCTCCCCATATCTGTCCAATGATGGAGGAAACCTGGTCTGCCTATCACCAGGAGCAGGCTTGCTGGGCTCCCCTGTACCCTGTCTGGGGCTGAACAGTGTGGGAGCAGACCATATGGCAAAGGATTTATTAGCCCCATTTCTGTGTCTTGCTGTGAGTCTCTCTCAAAGGCCATTGCTTGAGTCAGAAGTCAGAACTTCAGTTGTCTGTTGCTCTTGCTGGAAATCAGCTTACCATACTCAGCTAGGCTGGTGTGGTGGGAGGGATTCAGCTTCATTCAGCTTCTTTATGTGGATCTGGGGAACAGAGAATCGTGGAATTGTTTTGGCTGGAAGAGATACTTTAAGATCATCAAATCAAACCATTAACCCAACACTGGTAGGTTAAACCATGTCTCTGAGCACCACAGTTACCGATCTCTACCTCCAGGGATGGTGACTCCACCACTTCTCTGAGCAGCCTGTTCCAGGGCTTGACAACCTTTTTTGTGAAAAAACTTTTCCTAATGTCCAGCCTAAACTTCCCCTGGAGTAACTTGAGCCCATGTCCTCTTGTCCTATCACTTCTTCCTTACAAGGAATAACCAACCCCCACCTCACTACAACCTCCTTTCAGCTAGTTGTCCTGAGCCTCCTCTCCTCCAAACAACCCCAGTCCCCTTAGTGGCTCTTTGTAAGACTTGTGCTCTAAAATCTTGTTAGGATTCTGAACTTCCCAGCCTGGTATTCCTTATCCAGCACTACCCTACCTCTTCCTGATGATGCTCAGGGGGCCGCTGATTATTTTGGTAGGCATGAAGAGTTGCCTGGATCCAGCTAAATGGAATGACTATGTCTGTCACTAAGCAGGCTTGGTCAAGACGACAGGACAATTTGGCTTTAAATATGCCAAATTCAGCATGGTAATATTTGTGGAGAACAGCCATTACTGTTGTGTATTTGACAAAAGTTAATTGTCTCTCTGACAAAATCAGTGTAGTAGTCAGCCTGTCCCTGGAGGGGGGGGGGAGGGGGGGAAATCCTTCATTTAGAAGTGATTCATTAAGTAGCATTAAAGCTGTCTCTGAAGACAAAATAATCTTTTTAAAGAGGACTCAAGGTACTGAGAAGGAAGATTAATGCCTCAGCTATTTTTCAATTATGCAAGCTTTCATTTGTTACAGTATACCTGGATTAACTCTTACTGAGCTAATGCTTTGGTAGGTAGGGTTGGAAAGGGAGCTGTTCCATGCCACTGGACAAGTCCCATGCTCAGCTGTGGGCGGCACAACAGGAGGGTGCCAGGCGCTGCCCATCTAAAGCTCACTCTTAGCAATACTATAACATCTTTTCAAAAGGAGTGTTTGAAAAGCATTTATGGTCCTTGAATATTTTTCACTGATTGCATTCTGCTCTGAGTTCTTGTTTGTGTACACATGTATACCTCCTTGGTGTGCTTTGGGTACTGAAGGGCTCTGGTTTCTGACCCTAATTCAGTGCCTTCTCTTGTGATCACATGGCCCTTGCACAATCTAATGAGCCTAAATTCTTCTAACACACTGGGGATATTTTTATTTCAGTATGATTTACGTTAGAGGTTCCAGTAAAGCGTAATTAAAAAGGTCTTATTGATACCTCTACCTTCATTTTTTCCCCTCGCTACTGCTTCCTAGAGTGCTAGCCTTTTCTTAATTGAAGCAGTGAAGAGTCCATTTAGCAGGAGGGTGGGAGGAAACAGCCTGAAAACCATTCATCTAAATCACTTCGCTGATGAAAACAGTTGCTCACTACATCTATCATAATTTCTTCTCAGTGTCTTATGAGAGATTATTTCTTATAACTGTACAGATGCACACATGCTTGGTAGAGCTGTGTAGACCTTCCCTAGGGAAGAATACTGCTTCTTGAGGGTATAAACTATGCACCAAAAGAGGTTACCAGAAAAGCACTTTTTGTGGTTTTTTTTCCCCACTTGCAACAGTACCATAAAATATGACCCACTCTACCTCACATTGCTCTGCTAGCAAATGGATTTTTTTGAAGTATAATTGAGGCCAAAATCTTCACTGGGCAGCTTTAGTGCTCCCATTGGCCCCAGACAGCAACAGGACAACCACTTCTGCCCCAATGAATGTCAATGGGGTTCAGCAGAATCTGCGTTTATACTCTTCCTATTATTCAGCAATCAACTACTCTTCTCCATCAGTAGGTAAAACTAATTCTCTGTGGGACATCCTAGCATGATAGCCCCCATCTTGGAAGGGACTGGAAGACAGCACTAGCAGAAGATAATTGTTCAGGGTGCAGGTTTACTGGGGATCTTGAAAGCCTCTGAATCTGGGGGAGAAGTGAGAGCATCACACACATCTCTAAGCAAAGAACTCAGAAAGGCAACTTTTTTACTTCAAACTCACACAGAATCACAGTGTGATAGAGGTTGGGAAAGACTTCTGGAGATCATCTAGTCAAGCCCTCTGCCAGAGCAGGTTCACCTAAAGCAGGTTGCATGGGATGGTGTACAGACAGATTGTGAATGACTCCAGAGATGGAAACTGCAGGCACCTCTCCGCGCAGCCTCTTCTAGTGCTCCACTACCCACAGCGAAGTCTGATCCAGTGCTGCAGTAGGGTTGACTGCTTCTGTGATGTCAGATCCAGCCTCACTCTCCTCAGTGCCTACTGCGAAATCAAGAGCTATGCTTGCAAACTGGTACCTTGGGCTCAGCACCTGCTCCCTCCTGTGTCTGCCCAGCACAGACACGTGTGGCACATGTGGTGCATGACCAGTGCATTGCACAGGATGGAAACATATACTGCCTTTGCCCATGTAGAAAAGCAGGCTCCTCTGTCACCATTCCTCTTTCTCAGGCCAGCAGAAACATCTGCATACAGCTGGTGGGGAGACAGGAGGGGCTTGCTGTGATACCTGTATTTTCCTTTTCATTAGTGGAAGCATCGTCTCTTGCTTCTTTATTGCCTTTATTTCTTAATATCATTGCTTGCATGAATTATGACATTGTAACAACAGCAGTACTGAGGCACTGCTGTAAATAGGGACATTTTTAACTCTAAGCCCCTTTTCTGTCTTCTTTGTTCAAAACTGGAAAAGAAAAAAATTAGTCAGGAAATTCTTTTCTCAGTGTTACCTGTGGTTTCTGTTAAAAATGTGTGTGATACTGCAAGGGAAACATCATCTCATCTGCCATGTAAAAGAAAACAAGAGACAACATTTGCTGAGAAATGTGACCCAGGCATTGAACAGGTCTTGTTCCATATCATCAGAAATTTACATGATACCGTGTCCTGTCAGGGCTTTTTCCAGATACGTAGATACTTCAAACATACAATCTCTTTCTCTCTTTCTCTCTCTCTCTAATGTGTGTGTGTGTGTGTGTACACACACACACACACATATATATGTAAAAGTACATATCTATATACTTTAAACATACATTTATACTTTAAACCTTACCACAGAAACTGTGCCTTTCCTTCTTTATTATTAACAGAGATATTTTGACTCCATCTTCACCAGTTCCAGATCATGTTTCTTCTATTAAGTCCAAGGCACTTGCATAAAGTTTAGGCCCTCTGAAGCCACATCCTAGTTCGCCATATCTGAAATATATCTGAAAGCATCTTAAATAGGGTGCAAACAGATGCCAGAGCACAGTGGTATGAAGGCGAAAGATGCCAAAAGGATTTCTCCATGCAAGCTGTTCCTGCCCCTACTCCCATGCCACAGGTAGGTCCTGAACCATCCAAAAGTCTGTGAACAAAATTATTTGGTTGACAGAGAAAATATCAAAGCATTTGCTTTTAGCTTTGTTGTTGACTCACTCAATCGGGCAGTTGTAAAGCCCCAAGGCCAGGTTGTGACACAGCCTTTATGTTAGCTCCTTCACTTTGGCTTGAAGCAGCTTTGAGCTAATGCCCAGGGGAGGTGCCGTGTGGTGGTGATCAGCCTTGGCATGTTCCTGCCCTCTCTCCTGCCCCCGCCCAGTCCCTAGCACAGCATCACGGCTGATCTCCACAGGCCATAAACCCTACTTTTCTGAGTTTGTTTTCGAAGTAAAGCTGAGAATTCATGTGGTTGTGTATTGCAGAGGCAATCTGACCACATGAGCTCGGTCTCTTGCTCGTGATTGTGTGGAGTAAAGCACAAAACGTGCCTTCGGCTGCCAGGCTGGGCTAAAGGAGATGGGGATTCCTGCTGAGCACTGCTTTCCTGCAGTTGAGAAGCACACAAGTGGGCTGCTGAAATTGGAATTACAGCTGAGACTTGTGCATCACACACAGCAGAATCAGTAAGGATTAAAATGAAATCAAATGGTTTCATTCTGATATAATTGAATGGTTTCATTCTGATATAATTCTCCTCTCTGAGAGGAGACCTCCTTGCTCTCTACAACTACCTCAAAGCAGGTTGTAGTGAGGTAGGGACTGGTCTCTTTTCCCAAGGAGCAAGTGATATGAAATGGCCTCAAGTTGTGCCAGGGGTAGTCTAGATTAGATATTAGGAAAAATTTCTTTGCCGAAGGAGTTGTCAAGCCTTGGAGCAGGCTGCTCAGGGATGTGGTTGAATCATTATGTCTGGAGGTATTTAAAAGACATGTTGATGTGGTGCTGAGGGACGTTGTTGAGTGGAGAACTTGGCAGTGCTGGGTTAATGGGCTTCAATGATCTTAATGATTTTTTGCAGCCTAAATACTTCCGTGATCTCATGACGGCGGCCGGGCAGCAAAGGTTCTCACCGTGCCTCCTCCCCGGAGCTCCCTGACGGCAGATGTCATACGGGCTGGAGCCTTTTACTTTGAATAGTGAAACGTCCTCTGCCTTGGCTCGGTGTCCTCGGAGCACATCTTTGGGGGGAGAGTAGCGCGTTGGGAGCGCTGCGGAGCCAGAGGAGTGCTACAGAGTCCCGTCTTGGGGCTGAGTCCCCGCACACCCCCGCACCTGCGTCCCGCCGCTGTCCGCGTCCTGCCCCGCTGCTCCCCGTCATGGCCGCGCGGTGGCGCCATCGGCCCGGCGAGCGCTACGGGTGCCCCGGTACCGGGCAGTTCCCCCCTGCCCCGCCCCGGGCAGGGCGGTGGCATGGAGGGGAGGGGGCGGCGTGCCCCTGCCCCCCCCCACCCCCCCCACCCCCGGGACGGGTGCCGAGGAGTGCTCCTCCCCGCGGCGCGGCGGCGGCCTGGGGGGTGCCGTCGGGGCGGGAGAAGGNCGGCTGCCCCTGGCCCCGCACGGCAGCGCTCCCCGGTCGCGGCGGGGCGGGGGGTCGGCGGGCGGCAGTGGCAGACAGGACCGCAGCCCCCCGCCGTGTCACTGAAGCGGTAACGGGCGTCTCGGGAGCGCCCGGAGCCGCGCTGCCCCCGGTTGAAAGGGTGGCGAGCTGCTGATGAGCCAGAGGAGCACCTGCTCGTCTCTTCTCTTCGGTGACCCGAGTTACCGCCGGGGTTCCCGCCTCGCTGTCTGTCCCGTACCGCCGCATCTCTTCTCCAACTCCTTGGAACTTCTGTCTCCCAGAGGCAGCTGCAAATCGAGGAGCCCGAACTCACGTCGCGACTCAGGTAAAGCCCGTGTTCCTTCAGCCAGGAGCTGGGAAAAAGCGAGAAAAGCGAGTGCGGGTAAGGAAAAGTCCAAGGGCCGGTCAGGTGCAGAGGAAGACTGCTCGGGTTTTTAAGAACAACCTAGAAGTGACGCCGAAAATTTGCTTTCATGTCCCAGCTTTACATACGTGTTATGTATGTAAAACATAAAGCTGCTGCACTTTTAATGACCAACTGAAAGCAGAGTGGAGATTTTCTATGGAGTTTTTGTTTTGTTCTGTTGGTCGGTTGGTTGTATTTTTTCCATGGGTGATTTGAAAGTCTCTTTTGGAGCTTTATGTTTTGACCTTCCTAAGGAATTAATCTAGGAAAATTGTTAGGTTGATATTGATACAACTTTCTTTAAAAATCATTAGTATTTCTCCAGGGCGGGGGGTTTTGTTTGTTTGTTTTTTGTGGTTTTGGTTTTTTTTTAAACCTTTAAAGTCTCGTTATTTTAACAAAGAAATAGCACTGGCTATAAATTTCAGCAATGAGGTAGCACTGGCTATAAATAGCTCTGTAAGGAGTTTCAAGTAGTCTGACTAGTGCTGCTTAAAACTTACTATAGAGTATGTTTCACTAAGGATGACACCACTGTAAAAGCAGACGGCATAAAACGATCTTTAGTTTTATAGCTTGTAAAATGATTTTAATGAAATATCTCCAGTGGTTAGAACGTGTAAGACACAGCTGTAAGCCTTTTGGGGATGCTGATCTCTCTCAGTCTTCTGTGAATGTGGAGTAACTCAACAGAGTTCGGTAAAAGTAGCAGGTGGGTAAGATCGATGGGACCATTTCCACCCCTCTGGTGCCTTTATTGTTCGATTCATTTGTTAATGATCGCATACAAACGGCCATTTGCTTGGGAAGATGCTGGATGCAGTGATCCCCATCAGTGAGTTGCTCTCTAACTGGTATATTAAATGTGTGTATCCACAATCCACACAGGTGCTGTGTTGGGTGTATGGCAACTTTAACACAGCTGGGACTGGTCTTAACCAATTTTTTCAGCTTTGCTTTAAAATGTGAGTGCTGTGAGCTTGTGATCGGTGCTTCTGGGAGTGAAAAATAGAGATACTCTTCTCCCCAAGATGACTAGTGGTTTATGTTCTCTGATTGGGCTGGGCAGCAACCAGACCTGAAACTACTTAGCTGCTTTTATCACCATTCAAATAGTTAATCACTTGACCGCATTTCGTGTCTTGATTGCCTCCGCTGTGAGGTGAGTTCTCATCCCTGTGAAAATCAAAAAGAACATCTTTCCCTTGAAGTGACCATGAAAGTATTTTCCAAATCTTAATCCCTGTCAGCAACCCATTGTCTGCTCTACCTGCAATCTATTGGGATGTACAAGTAGAACCAACACAAGTGAATTCTTTGTTTAGCTCCCTGAATTGAGGAGAGGTGGCTCTCACTGCACACAGAACTTGAGTGTGACTAATGGGGAATTCAGTGTTACATGCTTCAAAGCGGTGGTGAATGTTGAGAGACCTGCCCTGCTTTGTTGACCTGAGCATCATCCCTCCTTCAGTCAGCAGCCTAAACTGAGAATGCCTTTGTCAAGTCACTAGAGGGATTCAACAGCAGGAAGGTGATGGTCTGAAGCTCAGTAAGGGTAACCAGCATCCCACTGTTGTCATCTTAGTTCGCTGAAAATACCATGTGTTTAGGATGCTCAGACAATGTCTTGCATCTGTCCATGGGATATAAGCAGACTGTTTCCCTGGATACAGAACAACAACTCAGGGAGCTCAGCTTGGTTCATGTTCCTGTTAACACGTGAGCAACACCATGACCAATGGGTCTCAGCTGGAGTGCAGCAGTCAGATTGAAGTCCTTCTGACAAAGAGTTCCTCTGCTCATATTCATTTACTGGTCTCACTTGGGGTAGTTTTGGACACCCGTTATGAATGTGTCAGCGCTTGCCAAATCCTGAGAGTGCCAAGCCCTGTGTTTCTGGAGCAAGCTCACAGAGATCCTAGCAAGAGCTGAGCTGGACGTATGTCCAGTGGGAGATAAAATTTTATTGCCAAGATTAGCTGAATTCAGGCTGGGAGGTGAAATTGGTACTGCTTCAGTAGCTGTGGTGGGTGACGACTCTTGCAGGGATGGGGCTTTTATCCATCCCTCTGCAATACTTGACGTACGTCAGCACCTCTATGTAGCCTGTAGCTGCAATGGACAGAGAGTGCAAATGTTGCTATCAAGCAGGATCTCACAAGGAGTTCCTTCACTGGTGTGGTCAGTTGCCTGGAAAGTATCAGCAGTTTCCTACAGATGAATGAGCAGGAGATATGTGATGCCTGTGAGCAGAGGAAGTCTGGATTCACTGATGTGTCCATAGGTGATTGCTCTGCTCAGCCACTCTGGAGAACTGCTAGCATTAAGCTTTCCTACAGTAATGTTCAGCTACCTGGATACTCAGAGCTGCTCATATAGTCTGAGAGCTTTAAACAAAGTTCCAGACTTTGGTCCATGTGTTCACAGCATAGAACATTTAGATGGTTGAAGGTGAAAAGTATGAGAAATAACTGCTCTAACAGGAGAGATGTCTGTATGTCTATGTGGGAGGCAGGTGACAAGGGGTGAACATTTTGTCAGCTGAAAGTCTTCAGAAACCTGGCCACCTGTTATCCTAGCACTGGTAGAGTTTAAAAGCAAAATGCCTGACCTCAAAGACTTTCCAGGAGAAATCACTCCACTACTCTTTCCCTCTGGGAAGATAGAATGTGTGTCGGGTGGGTGTTGGGGTCTGTCCTGTGTTGTTATTGGAAGATGCACGAATTAGGACCAATGAAGGAAATATGAGTGAGCCATGTGCTATATGGCATGTGCAGAAGCATGACCAGCTGAAGGCTGCTGGCATGGCTGAGTCTACAGCTTTTCCTTTGTGGATCCTGCTAGCTTTGCAGGTGTGAACATCCGCACTAAACCCAGCAGGTGTTTTCCAATGAGTGAGGCTGCTCTTGGGCGAAGGGTCTGGAAATACCCTCTGCTAGCTCTCCTAGGCAAACCTAGGCAGGCAGCCAAAGCGCGCATTCCCCCAGAACCCGCAGCTCTCACTGCTGCTGCCTGGAGCTTCCTCTGCCGAGAAGCATTTCTGCCACCTTGTGAGCCCTTCTCCTTTGTGGGGGAGCTGGAACCTCTGTGGGGGCAGGTGGCACAGGTATAACTCTAATGAGGTCACTGGGCTCAACCGCCTTTTAATCCTCTGGATATACACTATACACCGATGTTTGCGTAGCGCCGGGGATTTTGGTCATAGGCTGTCACACTGGCCAAAGGCAAGCGTCACACACCAGTCTGCACACATTATGTCAACACAGTTACCTTTGTCAGCCAAATGTGTACTCTTAGAAGAAAAACTAGATCAGTTTGACAAGCCCTCGGACCAGAAAAGCATGTTGACTACCACTAATTGTGTTTGCAGCTTCGAATATTGGCTGTTCCTCTACCGGGGACCTCAGGCAGGGGTAACCAGCCTGCACTTCCCAGGTCAGGCTGTTTGCCCTCTGAAAATATTGGCACAATGCTAAGTTTTTGTTTGCTTGAGTGGAGTTTTTTATTTATTGTTCTAAGACCTTTGGAACTTCCTGGCTGGCCTGAGATGTGTTTTTATTAATTAATTTTTTTTTTTTTTTTCAATAGATGTTAGGGATTTTCTGAGCTCCTTCATGCTCTCTGACAAGCAGGTTTTCTAGTTATAGATGTGAAAAAAGGTTAGCAGGCAGGGTTGGGTACTTCCCAGATTAATTCCCAGAGGATTCTCTTATAGCTGAGATAGGAGTCATCTTTATCTGCAAAGATAAAGAGTAATGCTTATAATTTCTACATCTTCTGTGTCAGGATAATTTCACTCTACTTTATCAAGCCTATTGTATTGATACTGTTGCTTGTTTTCCTGATTATACTTTATTGCTTTTAATTTTAGGGTTTTTTTTATATTAATATCTTTTAGCTTGCTTTATAAAATGTTGGTTTCCAGCTACTAATTTTCTAGTAGATTTTCTGTTTGTTACGTATTTTATTTATTTTTACATTTGGTTCTTGTCTTAGAATTATTATTTTAAACCAACCAAACTTTTTTTTTTTTTTTATTAAATTATAGTATTGCTTTTTTTAGGGGGTGAAAAGAAGGGCTCTACTAAGCCACCTTTAAATATCTCCCAATCAGCATTGTCACATTTGCTTATATTTAGGTGTTTTCTCCCAGTTATTTTTGTGCCTGTTTCTAGTTTTGGGAAACTGACCTTTTAGAGATGTTGTGTTGGATCTTTTTCTGTTTCCTTATCTCGAATGCAGTTGAGAGCTGAAAGTGGTTTTCTTCCAGCTACTGCAGGATTTCCTCATCCTAGAAAGCTATCTATTATATGTAGGTGTGTTGAGATTATTTATTTTTAAATTTTCTTAATTTTTTTTTTTTTTTTAGCACCACAAACCCTCCAGCATCTGCCACAAGCCTGAAATTACATCTTTTCTTTCTGTACATTGCGGGTAGATGCTTCAGGAGCTGCTCATCTCTTCTGCTGATTCATTTGTCTGTAGCAAACTCCCACCAGTGCTTCTGATGTACTCAATCTCTGACCCTCTGACCATGTCAGGGATACTGCAACAGGTATTCTGGTGGACTCTGTTGAGGGAAATGTGCTGTTTGCTGAAACACTTTGAAGGTTGCTGGGGCTCTAGAGGACCCTAGAGGTGCACATGCTTCCTCTTTCCTTGGGTCCTCTAATGTGGAAGGGTGACACCTGGCACCACCTTGTCTTCAACAGAGATGGGTGCCTGTGACATCAAAAGGGTGAGCTGCTGACAGATGATCTCACTGTTCTTTCTCTGCTGTTGGTGGAGGAATAATCCATGGTAGTGTTTGCTTTTAGCTTTATTATTGACTCACTCAGTTGGGTGGTGATGAATTTGCCATACCGAGCTGACTGCCAGTGATGTTCCCTCTGCCATCAACCATGGGAATGTTAATACAGAAATAGGACTGCTCCAGAGAAGCCAGGCTGGGGCTTGGTGTGGTGATTCCATGGGCTGTATGGAGGAGAGGAGCTGTTGGAAGTAGTCTGTTGTATGAGCAGCAGGGATGTACCTGAGTGCACACAGAATGCAGTAGAGCAGGCATGCTGTTGGAGATGTGTCCTCCTCTCCCTGCGTCCCTATTCTGCAGCTCCTTGCCCCTGCAGCTCTGCAGGTGGGTGCTGAAGGGAAGATGCTGGCTGCAGGAGGTGGGAGAAGTGGGAGAGACAGCAGGGTAAAATCTGTGATAAAATTAACTTGCATTAGGGTAAAGCTTAAGTGTAATAGCAGTGTGAAGAACAGTCTTAACCTGTTTTTACCTGGAAGGTGATTCGCATAGTGATGCACAGGATAATAGTACTTTGCTTGGTCCATGTTGCAGCTGCAGGGTCAAGCTGATTTGTAGAGGTCTCTGACTGCATTACCTTTGTGTTGGAAGTTCAGGTTGGGGTTCCACCCAGACCCTTACACATCTCTGCTCCCAGCAGTGGTGTGCTGGATGACTCCTGGGCTGTGGATAGGAGAGAGCTGCTGTCCTGCTCAGAGCAGTGTCTGCAGCCCAGTGCTGTGCTGATCCCATGCTGTGCTCCAGGAGCTCCAGAGGAAGCTTCAGCTCACTCAGGCATGAGCAGCTCAGAAGTTTTTTTGGAACGCTTCAGAAATATTTCTAAATTGGTCTTCTGTACAGCTCCATAGGGCATCCCAAGGGTATTCCATTCCGTCAACTGTGTGAGGTCAAAACCACCAGTTTTTGGTTTTGTTTTTCTTTGGTTTTGCTATTTTTTTCAGGAAAAGCTCCCTCCTTACACTTCACGTAGATGGGATTATTTTTAGGAGTGCTGAATCTCAGGAGCCTCTTCATGAAACTTTGCACCACTTTCAGCAGAAATCTCTGCTCCCTGTTGTGATTTGACCCTATCCAGCAGCTGAGCACCACACAACCATTTGTTCAGTCTCCCTTGTAGGGTGGGCAGGAAATGCTCAGTGAGAAAACTCCTGGGTTGAGATAAAGGCAGTTTAACAGTTAAAGCAAAATCCCCACACAGAGGCAAAGCAAACCAAGAAATTAATTTATCAGACAGATTCAGCCTTCCCCTTGAAAGCAGGGCTCCATCACATGTAATGGTGACTTGGGAAGCCAAACAACATCACTTTGAACATCCTTCCTCCTTCTTCCCCCAGCTTTATATCACTGAACTAGACATAGTATGGTATGATGGATTGGCTGAGGGAGCTGGGGTTGTTCAGCCTGGAGAAGAGAAGGCTCTAGGGAAACCTGATAGTGGCTTTCCAGTACCTGAAGGAGACTTACAAGAAGGGTGGAGAGGGGCTGTTCACAAAGGCCTGTAGTGAGAGGATGAGGGGGGGGGGTTTTAAATTAGAGTAGATTTAAATTGGATGTTAGGAACAAGTTCTGCACCATGAAGGTGGTGGAATGCTGAAACAAGTTGCCCAGGGAGGTGGTTGAGGCCCCATCCCTGGACATATTCAACATCACGCTTGACAAGGGTCTGAACAACCTGATCCAGTGGAGGATGTCCCTGCTGACTGCAGGGAGATTGGACTAGATGACCTTTGGAGGTTCCTTCCAAGCCAAACCATTCTATGGATATCCCTTTTTTCAGTTGGGGTCAGTTGTCCCAGATGTGTCCCCTCCAACTCCTTGTGCACCCCTAGCCTACTCACTGTTAGGGTGGAGTGAGGAGGAGAAGGGGCCTTAACTGTGTAAGAACTGCTCAGTAGTAACTAAAACATCCTTGTATTACCAACACTCTTCCCAGCACAAATCCAAAGCATAGCCCCATACTAGCTACTACGGAGAAAATTAACTCTATCCCAATTAAAACCTGCCCAACATCCCTCTCCTACACGTTGGTTTTCAGGACAACCCCTGTGTGGAGCAGGGCTTAAATACAGCACTGTAAGCCATGGATGTGCAGTTAGGGAATGGAGTTAAAGTACTCTTAGTTACTCAGTAAGTCAGGAGCGCTCAGCATGCACTTCAATTGTATCAGTGGTTTCGTAGGCAGGTCGCTTGTGGTCAGGCTGGTGATTCCATGGCAAATGCATGATTGGAGAGAAATGAGTCAGGTTTACAGTAGGAGCAGTAATTCTGGCAATTCTGAACTAAGGGATGATTGTCTTTGCAAAGCGTTTGACAGAAGTTTTCTTATGTGTTGTTGCAGGTTACAGTTATTCTCGATTGAAAAAAACCTCCTTTGATCAGGGAGCTCTCTGTCTTGTACTACACAAAATAACCTCCTGCCTTCCCAGAAGGGCCACCCTATGGACCTCACAATAAAAGTTAGCAAGCCAGGTTCAGTCTGGTGATGAGCTACCTTTCTCTCTCTGATTCCATCCAACCTCTTTGCCCTTCTTTGCTTCTAGCAAAGGCTTTTGTTTTTTTCCTTTTCAGCCTCAAAGAGCATTACTGCCCTAGGACTTGATGTTCCTGAAAGATTTGGAGAGCCTTGGATAATAGCAAATAATTAATTGCCTTGCAGACAGTCCTTTGACACAAGCTGGAACACATTTTGGGAAGAGGGAAGGTGGGCACACATGCTCAAAGTAGCTATTCCCTGTGTGATTTGTGGAGTGATCAATTAAAAGGCTTACAAAGACAACTATCATGTGATGGCCTATAAATAAAATGGAAGTTAATTTGGAGATTTTTTTTGTGTGTATGTGCTGCTGCTCTTTCTTCTTTCCCTTCCCTTTTCATTGCATTTTGTTTGCTTTTCTTCCTCTGTGCAGCACATTTAATCCCTTCCAAGTCCATCCCACAGCAGAGAACAAGGTGAGAGGAGGACAGGACTGTCTCTTGATTTGCGCGGGTTGGCAATGAGAAGGTTGTGCCACGGTCCCGGAACACTCCTGTCCCCAGTCTGATGGGACTGATTCTGGTGGGAGAAGCAGAAGGAAACCAGTGGCATAGCATTCTTGTGTTTAACTGTTCTCATTCCTGAAAGCTGGAGTGAGGACCTGTGAGTCCCTGTCTTCTGAGACCATCCACTTTATATCCTCAGACCTTGCTTTGTTTGGTAATCCCCAGTGTCGTCTTCAGATAAATACTGTGATGGCCGCAGAGGACTGAGGTCCAGCAGCCCAGGATCTGACCTGCTCTGAATTTCTGCTTATCCATTGACCTAGATGCAACACTTGTGTGAACCTGGGCTTGTTCCTGGATGGATTTCAGGCACAAGTGAGCTGGACTCTAGAGTGGCTGGGAAATGAGTGTGTCACAGCTGTGATCCTGTGTTAGCATGGAAGGATCCAGGTAGAGATGGGTTCAACAAGGCTTGGGGCAGGAGAGCGTGAGGCAGGAGGGGATCACAGAGGGTAATAAGTAGGAATGCTGATGGAGTGATGAGACTCTGACTACAGGAGGAGTGGTGGCAGGATGCACCAACCACAGCCAAAGTGAACAAGGGCAGGCAGTAGGGTGTGCAGATTAACTGAGCTGTGCCTCTTGCCTATCCTGAGGAGAACGGTGGTGAAAACTGGTAGCTCTGCCTGTTGCAGGCATTCTTGTTTGATTGTAAGGGCAGGTGGGCTCAAGAGACCCTGATATCTTCTGGGAGAGAATGTAGCTGGCTCCATGGGTGTTGAGCAGGCACAAAGCCCAAAGCCTGCAGTTCCCATGGGATTTACAAGCCATAGGTTAAATTTGGTCTAACATATTTCCTCTTGCTCGGATCCCTCTGTCCAGACTTCCCATCTTGACGGTGAGTTTCATTTCTGCAGATATTGCAGGAGAAAATAGATCAAACTGAATCTTAATGGGGTGGGTGAAATCCACAGCAGAGTCCATTAGGCACTGGAACCCTGGCCTGTGCTGCCAGAGGGAAATGCCACCTGGCAGCCATGCAGGAGGAGCAGCCTCCCAAGTATGGCTCCTATGAGGCATGGGCTGCCCACACACACCAAAATGGGAGGCAGTAGGACTTTCCTCTGGCATTAGCTCTGTCCTACTTGTGGAGTAATTCACAAGGAGATATTCTTGATGTGGTCCAGAACTTTCTATCAACTTGTACAAGGTGAGTAGCTTACTTTCCTACAAGCTGTGGGGTGAGAAGAGCCTATTGATTTAGGTGGCCATGGCAGATTAAGCCAGCCCTGAGACCTGCATACAAATATAGCATAGGAGGGTTTGTGTAGCGGGTAGTTGGTAGAGAAAATAAGGACTAAAAGACTGGGGTCCTAGTGTGTGGGAATAGGTTTGGTCTCTGGTTTTAGGGCAGAACTGCTAGAGACTGGAAGATGATGATCTGTATTCAGCACTGGTCCTTATGTACCTTCCCAGTTCAACTCATTATTCTCCTGCTTGCGACTGCCAGTTTCAGTGGCAGGAGGTATCCAGATCCCACTGTCCTCCCACTTCTTCTTTGGCCTTGAGTCTCATCTGCAGGCTACTGAAATACTCTTTCCTAACATTTTTTGTGTTGTGCAATTGTGTTCCCCATGTATTAATTAGCAATCATATTTGAGGCTTCCTTGGGCTAATGGAGAATCTCTGGCTTGGGGGAGAGCAGAGTCACGCCACCATTGGCAGGAGGGAGCAGGGCTTGTCGATGCAATGGGAGAAGGAAAAGCTGATGGGAGCACTGGTTTGAGGCACAATAATGAGGAAGAAGGGACTGGGGGCATCAGAAGAGGCATATGGGGCTCCCACTCGTGTCCCTGAGGGAACAGTGAGGCAGGGATGGCAGCACAGTGGCACTTCTTCCATGCTGCTCTTGGTTTCCAAGTAAAACTTTGTGTTGTTCTTGGCTGGTTCCTAGGAAAGTGGCTTATACCATATTCAAAATACTCACCCTTGGACTTAATGATGTTGCAAAAATAACTTCAATGTATTTATTTCAGAACCTTATGATACTCCATGGAAATGTTTATCTGCTAGAGTTGCCAAGCATGTACTCCAACGTTCATGCAAATCATTGCTCTTAAATAGAAAGGGAGAACAATAGCCTGTGTTGGCAACTTTGGCCCTGTGCTGTCTGAAAACAATGGTTCTGCATTCTACCTTTCACTATCTGCAGGTTTTCACCAGTTTCCTGGGTCCTATCTCTGTGTTGACGTTGTTAGAGAGGCACCTTGGGGAGTGGCTGAATAGACTGCCTCTATGACTAAGCCTTTTTCAAGTCATTCTGTTCTTTGGTCTCTGCACCTATAAAGACTCTGTATGTCAAAGTCTTCCTTCCTCATTGTTTACTTTGATATACCCTAGAATTCTTTGGAAATTGCCTCAATTCTGGAGAAATTGGGAAGGCAGCAGAGGCCTCTTGACGCTGGTCTGGTGTTGACCCCAGCCCCTGCGATTGATTCCCCAGCCAAGTTATACAGCACAGCCTTGCAACGCCTCCAGGCCAAGCCTGCAGCTTTTCTGTGTGGCTGACTAAGAGGTCAGAGCTGAAGTTCAGGAAGTCTGGTCAATGATGCTACGAGGACATGGACATAAGGTGTGTTAACTTATCTCAAGCATAGTAATCACTCTTCCCAGTTCCTGGTACAGAGACTGAAAGTAAGGCATGACAACATGAAATACCCCTGGAAGAGGCTTCCAATAACATTTGGAGTAGTCTGGAGTTAACAAAATTAGTATTACCATGTTTGTCTCACACTTTCCATTGTCCTCTCTCACATTCCTCTTTCACTCTTCTGACTCCTGGTGAAGGGCAGGTCACACTCACACAGACAACATTTGTTAATACCTGAAAAGATCTCTTTTCTGAAGCTGGCACCACATTACAAATGGACAGTATGATCTCTTGTTAAAGAGAGCAGTAGCAAAGATGAAGATGAGTTAAAAATCTGTCCTCTGCTTTCCATCACTACTTCTGCCTGGTTTCTTTCTGCCCTTTCAAAAAAATATTGGTACCATCTCTGGATGTTTCAGTGCTCTGCTTTGCAGGGAGGAAGTTAAGCTGGAATTAAGTCTGCTGCTCCCTTTCATACAGAAGTAGGTTTTATCAAGTCAGGGATTATATCTTGTCTTTTCCAAGTGAAGACTAGAATGGAAATACCATACCTGATTATGTGTCAGTGGCAACTTCTCTCTTTATGCCTTAAACAAGTCGTTTTGCTAATGAAAAGTAATTATCACAGTAT
>WBNM01005213.1:18781-44126 GCA_013399055.1 Ramphastos sulfuratus
CCCCCCCCCATTGCTGGTTTGGAGTCTGGCAATCATCACTGTTAAATATTGAAAATATTTTAATAAAAGAATAAGAGAAGAAAAAAAATATCTTCAGCAGTGGAAGCTTCTAGTGCTGAATAATCTTTTCACCTTAACTGTTTCTCTTAATCCTTTTTGTTTTATATGTGGTGTATTTTATAGAGGAATGTTGTTGGCTTGCAGCCTTTTAAGGGCATCAAATATAGCACTCATATACAGCACAAATATAGTCCTCCTCAGTTCCTGCTCCCTTTAAGACAAAAGCAAATCTAATAGGAAAGAAAAGCAGCAACAAGAAGAAAAATAAAGACATACAGCTTTTCCCTCCAAAGATAAATTCACATCAAGTCAGCAGCTTGGAGTATCACAAACAGCTGAACACCAAACAATTCAACCAACCTTTCTGAGACTTCTCTAACTTCCTTCAGAGCTACCTTGTTGGTTTGAGATCCTTAGATTGCCAAAAGCTCAAAGTAAGTACATTAAGCAATTAGTATCTGTTGCTAGCAGCTGTCTTGCTCTCCTTCTTGTCAACTAAAAAGTTGCAAGTTTGGTTTTTTTTTTGTTTTAGTTGTTGTTGTTTAAAGTGCTTATTTTCTGGTGTTCTTTCTATATCTGTGATTTTAATGCCATACTTTCAGAAAGAAACGAAGGACACAGGTTAAAAACGGTTCCTGAATTCCATGGTGGTTGTACTCTTAAAAAAAAAAAAAGCTGTTTCACAGAAATCCACTTGTCATGAACAGCCACAATGCAGCTTAAGGAGAGGTGCTGACATAAGGTTTCCATCTGCTCCAACTTGAGCACAGATCACTGAGTATGCTGAAGATGGGAATGACACCTTCAACTTGAACCGAGTAATGGAAGCCCAATACAGGCAATAAGAGACACTTAAGATAGTTTTCCTGTCAGTCCTTGCAGTTTATAGCATACTTGCAAAAGAAGGGGGATCTCCCTGTCTAGTCAATATAGGTCATTCTTAGCTGGGAGGCAAAACCAAAGAACCAAACCCAAAAGAAAAAAAAGGGAAGTTAAATTCCTCAGGTGCTCAACATTTGCCATTCCTGCTGCTCCATGAGTTCAGAAAACCTGCTGAAGGGTTTAGAGAATCATCTTATGAGGAGCGGCTGAGGGAACTAGGATTGTTTAGTCTGGAGAAGAGGACACTGAGAGGAGACCTCCTTGCTCCCTGCAAGGAGGTTGGAGTGAGGTAGGGGGTCAGACTCTTTTCCCTACGATCAGGAAATGGCCTGAAATGGTGCTAGGGGAGGTTTAGGTTGGAGATTGGGAAAAGGAAAGTGGTCAGGCATTGCAACAAGCTGCACAGGGAGGTGCTGGAGTCACCATGTGTGGAGGTGTTCAAGAAATGCGTCAACATGGCACTTTGGGACATGGTTTAATGGCCATGGTGGTGCTGGGTTGATGGTTGGACTCTGTGATCTTGGAGGCCTTTTCCAGCTCAAACAGTTTTATGATTCTAGAGTCAGTAAACGAGAAGGGAGAATAACTGCACCTCATTAAATTAAATAGTCAGCAAACACTTAGATATTTCCTTATACTTCTAAAGTCTGTCCATGCTGAGTTTTGCCAAAGATCTGAAAATCTCATACTGCATTTTTGAGGCATTATGTTATTTTACAAATTAGTATTTGTACACTTGAGAGAAGTTTTAAGTAACTGCACTTAGAGGCACAATGGACTAGCTCACCCTACTTACATATTACTACAAGGCAGTACAAATGTACTCAGCTGGTCTGGCATGGACAATGAGATGAATGGACAATAGGATTCAGAGCTTTTCAGCACAAAGTCCTTACTGAGGCTTTGCTAGTAAGTCTTATGAAGAATGGCTGAGGGAGCTGGGACTGTTTAGATTGAAGAAGAGGAGGCTGAAGGCAGATCTTACCACCCGCTGGCACTACTCAAAAGGATAACAGAGAGAGGTAGGTGCTGGTTTCTTCTCACAGGTAAGTAGCAACAGAACAAGAGGGAATGGCCTCAAGCTCCACCAGGGGAGGTTTAGGCTAAACATTAGGAAAAATTTTTTCACTGCAAGAGGGGTTAAGCATTGGAACAGGCTGCCCAGGGAGGTGGTGGAGTCCCCACCCTTGGATGTGTTGAAAGGTTGTTTAGATGTGGTGCTTAGCAATGTGGTTTAGTGGTGACCTTGGTAGAATAGGGTTCATGGTTGGACCTGATGATCTCAAGGCTCTTTTCCAACCTGACTCATTCTATGTGAAATTTCTCCACTGACAAAGTAATTTCTATCACCTTCTCAGGATGCAAACAGATTGATTAGCACTTGAAACAGTGTGGTGTGTTCTGTCCTGGTTACAAAACCCAGCTACCTGATCAAAAAACCCAGCTGCCCCACAGTCCTTGCTGCTCCAAAGTGTCTGAGAGCAAGACCTATACATGGATGCAGCATGCATCTTTTTTACCTCAAGCCTCCCTAGGCCTAGGATGAAATGGTAAAGGAAAACTTGCACTGCTCATACAGGTATTGTCTTTTTGCTGCGGGTAAATAAGAATTCCACTTAGAGACTGGAATCTCTCTCCCTCTCTACAAGTGCTAAATCCACATTAACATTTTTAAAAGCTATTTCTAAAGCCATACCAATAGATTAAGAATTATTTTAAGTTCAAAGAGAAGAAAGAGCACAGCTTTGCCTGCTCTACCTGATTTCACTATGGCAACAGCAGAAAAATGGCAAATTCAGGAGATTAAGCCAGCTATAATTTCAGCTGAACCAGCAAAAATAAGAGTTTTTTAAAAAAATATTTATAATGTCTTGATTACCTACAGGAACTTTTGAACCATTCTTTAATTAATTTATTAATTAAAAAAAAAGTAATGAAATGAGACCACATAGAAAATGATAGAAATGGCACAGAACAGTATAAAACAGCTTCTGTTTGCTTAGGTCATGTTTCCACTTTAATGTACTTATTTGCTCTCATTTGCTTAACACTGCCCATATTTAGTACTGTGCAAATTTATGGAAATCTGACTTTGAAGAGCTTTATGGTACCCAGTGATTTTTTTTTTTTTTTTTAAATTAAATATTTTAATATAGTGAAGTGACTTGATGAGATTCTGGAATAAATGAAATGCAACCCAGTAGCATGTAAGGATGTTTTGTGACACGCTGTGAGGTAATGTAGGCACCAACGTGTCATCACTGGGGGTAAAACAGTTTGGTTCCTCTTACACTGGTTTCCTGTGCACAGAATTCTGTCCTATGACTACAAACACCACAATGAACATACCAACTACCATGCAGCGTTACAGGCTGGAGACAGAGTGGCTGGAGAGCAGCCAGGCAGAGAGGGACTTGAGGATACTGGTTGACAGCAACTGAACACGAGCCAGCAGTGTGCCCAGATGGCCAAGAAGGCCAATGGCATCCTGTCCTGGCCTGTATCAGGAGTAGTGTGGCCAGCAGGACCAGGGAACTCCTTCTGCCCCTGTATTCAGCACTGGTTACACATTCTGAGTACTGTGTCCAGTTCTGGGCTCCTCAACTTAAGAAAGATGTTGAGGTGCTTGAACGTATGCAGAGAAGGCACCAAGGCTGGTGAGGGGGCTGGAGCACAGCCCTGTGAGGAGCGGCTGAAGGAGCTGGGGTTGCTCAGCCTGCAGAAGAGGAGGCTCAGGGGAGAACTTAACTGCTGTCTACAACTACCTGAAGAGAGGCTGCAGCCAGGTGGGGGTTGGTCTCTTCTCCCAGGCACCCAGTGACAGAATGAGGGAACACAGCCTCAAGCTGCACCAGGGCAGGTTTATGCTGGATGTTAGGAAGAAGTTCTTCACAGAAAGAGTGATTGGCATTGGAATGGGCTGCCTGGGGAGGTGGTGGAGTCACAGTCCCTGGAGGTGTTTAAAAGGAGACTGGATGAGGCCTTAGTGCCACGGTTTAGTTGATTAGAAGCTGTTAGGTTGGACTTGATAATCTCAAAGGTCTTTTCCAACCTGGTTAATTCTGTGATTCTGTGAATGAATAAAACCCTAGGGATTTGTAAACCTTTTCCATGTGCATCTACACAATAACCTGCTCATATACTGCAGGAGTTGAAAGACTCTAATATTTGTCTTAGAGGAACCCAAACTCTATCCCACCTTTTAGAAAGCAAAGCAAACCCAAACCAGATACTGTATTTGGATTGCTGCTGTGTAAATACATAATAAACAAAACATAATAAAAAAGCAGATGTGGTGACAGCAAAGGAAAACTTTTGCTTTGTTGTTATCACTGTCTGGCAGCCATGACCAATCCTGGAATGTTTGTTGTCCTAAATAGTAAAGATCTAGAAACTAAAACAAACATTTTTCTTTTTTTCCTAGCCAATGCTCAAGTTATCTACTTTGTTTTACTGCAAACAGCTATTCTGAGTTTTGTATATGACCTGCAACTGAATTGTAACATGCCCAGAATATTGCTACAGTTCTTTCTAAACCTGAACCCTTGAACAGCTGAATCTAGTTAGAATCACAGAATGGTAAGGTTGGAAGGGACCTCAAGGACCATCTAGTTCCAACCCCCTGCCATAGGCAGGGACACCTCCCACTAGCACAGGTCACTCAAGGCCTCCTCCAACCTGGCCTTGAACACCTCCAGGGAGGGAGCAGCCACAACCTCCCTGGGCAACCTGTGCCAGTGCCTCACCACCCTCACTGGAAAGAACTTCCTCCTAACATCCAGAGAGGGTCCCGACCCACGGCAGGAAGGTTGAAGTAGATGATCTCTGAGGTCCCTTCCAACCTAAGCCATTCTATGATTCTGTGACACACGTGCAGCCTGTGATGAAGTAACAGGATTTCCCCTTGTTTTCCCAGAGGAAGAAGGAATCAATCTGTGTAACAGCGATTAGGCAAAGCGATGCAAAGTAATGCAGCTATAAGGATTTTGAAGTGCTGGGAGAAAGACTTTCAGTAAAAATCTAGAAACCCTGTATTCCCTTAAAGACTTGCTTAGCCCTCATTTGCAAACTGTAGACAAGTTATTCAAGGATGACATAATAAACAGCCAGATAGGGAGCAAGGCCAGGAAAAGGAACAGTTACTCGTAGGAAAGTTAATCACAGAATATATCTGGTCAGANAAAACCCTAGGGATTTGTAAACCTTTTCCATGTGCATCTACACAATAACCTGCTCATATACTGCAGGAGTTGAAAGACTCTAATATTTGTCTTAGAGGAACCCAAACTCTATCCCACCTTTTAGAAAGCAAAGCAAACCCAAACCAGATACTGTATTTGGATTGCTGCTGTGTAAATACATAATAAACAAAACATAATAAAAAAGCAGATGTGGTGACAGCAAAGGAAAACTTTTGCTTTGTTGTTATCACTGTCTGGCAGCCATGACCAATCCTGGAATGTTTGTTGTCCTAAATAGTAAAGATCTAGAAACTAAAACAAACATTTTTCTTTTTTTNTGTCCACAGGCAGCTTGAGCACCCCCAGGGAAGGTGACTCCAGCACTGCCCTGGGGAGACCATTCCAGTGTTTAAGAATCCTTTCAGTGAAGAAACATTTCCTAATATCCAACCTAAATCAGGTTCCTCTTGCCTAATTCTCAAGCCCAGAGCAAAGTGAACAATCACAAACATCCTGAATGAAATGTGAGCAACCACCAACGCTCAGAAACTTGAGGAGTAGCTTTGTTAGAAGTTTACAGGATCACAGGATGCTAGGGGTTGGAAAGGACCTCCAGACATCATCAAGTCCAACCCCCTGCTGCTGGACCATAGAATCTAGCTCAGGTTGCACAGGAACACATCCAGACTGGGCTGGGAAGTCTCCAGAGAAGGAGACTCTGCAACCTCTCTGGGCAGCCTGTGCCAGCACTCCATGACCCTTCCAGCAAAGAAGTTCTTCCTCAGGTTGAGGTGGAACTTCCTCTGCTGTAGTTTACATCCACTACCCCTTGTCTTACCCCAGGGTGCAAGTGAGAAGAGTTTGTCCCCTCTCTCTTGACCCCTGCCCCATATATTTATAAACATTGATTAGATCCCCTCTAAAGTCTTCTTTCAACAGACCGAAAAGTCCCAGGTCCCTCAGCTTCTCCTCATGGGGCAGTGCCCCAGTCCCTTCAGCATTGTGTAGCTCTCCCTTGGACTCTCTCCAGTAGATCCCTCCTGAACTGGGGAGCCCAGAACTCAATGCAATATTCCAGGTGAGGTCTCACCAAGGCACAGCAGAGCAGGAGGAGAACCTCTCCTGATCTGCTGAACATACTCCTTTTAATCCCCCCAGGACCCCACTGGCCTTGGCCAGCAGGGCACATCGCTGTCCCAGGCAGAACTTCTTGTCTACCAGCACTCCCAGGTCCTTCTCCACAGGGCTGCTCTCCAGCAGATCACCTCCCAGCCTGTACTGCTGCAGTTTATTGTTCCTTCCCAGGTTCAGGTCTCTGCACTTACCCTTGTTGAACCTCATCAGGTTACTCTCTGCTCAGCTCTCAGCCTGTCCAAGCCTCACTGAATGGCTGCACAGCCTTCAGGTGTGTCAGCCAAGCCTCCCAGTTTGGTGTCAGCAAACTTGCTGAGCCAATGCCTGCCATCTCCAGCAAATGTGCCCACAGCATGTGGCTGGGTAAGGTCTCCTCTGAAGACCTTCAAAACCTGCCCTAAGTGATCCTGTTTTGTCAGGGAGGTTGGACTCAATGAACTCTTGAAGTCCCTCCCACCCACTAACATTCTCTGATTCCTTGTTTTTTTGCCTACAAACAGAGTTTTACTCAACAGTAAGTGTGAACAAAGCAATAGCAACTGAATGGAATGTGACAGCAAAACCCCCATTTTATGCACACACTTTATTAGGGTTTTTAACTTTGCATTTGTATGGCTAGTGAAATTTATGCTTCAGCATGTCTAAAACTGAATTACACAGACATATACAATGGTAATTTTCTTTACAGCTACCTACCAATTGAATGAGTAAAAAAGGTGACGATGCCAGAAAAATAAACAAAAAAAGTGCACACTCAACTCCTTTGTCTTCCCTGTCCAGCCAATTACAGAGTGAAAATATTTACTGGAAAGATGACCCATAAAGTATCAGAAATTAAAGTGTGAAGAAAGAAAACACCTCTATCTACCCCCATAGACTGCTTCTAGCAATAATTCTTTTCATATAACACGTTTTTGGGATACTTAAAACAAAAATAAGAGGTGTGAGAGATGAGAAAATCTTTACAGAATGTACAGAATTTAAGTTGCAGCAGACTTAATCTTTGCAAAGAGAAAAAAAAAACGTTGAAAGAAATGTGAAGTAGAAATATGGTGTGAAACATCTGGACAACAATTAAAACAAAAATCCTTGCTGCATGGTGTTAGAAAAGCAGACAGCTAAGCCACAGTGCTCATTCAGCATCAACTGATGCTGGCCAGCAAAGCTGCAGTGAAGGCTGATAAATAAATAGATACTAAATGGTGAACACCTAAATGTCCACTCCATTTCAGGAATGCAAATGGTCTGAAGAAAGTTATATGAAGAGCAAGCAACCACCTTTTTTGACCTCTTATATAGGGCTAAATGAAATAATATCCATACTGTGTTCAGGTTTGGACACCTCAATACTAGAAAGACATTGGAGGGGCTGGAGTGGGTGCAGTGAAGACCTGGTGAGAGGTCTAGAGAATGAGTCTGGTGGAGAGCAGCTGAGGGGAACTGTGACTGTTCAGTGTGATGAAGAGGAGGCTGAGGGGAAGCCTTATCACTCCCTACAACTGCCTGAAAGGATAACAGAGAGAGGTAGGTGCTGGTTTCTTCTCACAACTAAGTAGCAACAGAACAAGAGGGAATGGCCTCAAGCTCCACCAGGGGAGGTTTAGGTTAAACATTAGGAAAAACTTTTTCACTGCAAGAGTGGTTAAGCATTGGAACAGGCTGCCCAGGGAGGTGGTGGAGTCCTCACCCTTGGATGTGTTGAAAGGTTGTTTAGATGTGGCGCTTAACAATGTGGTTTAGTGGTGACCTTGATAGAGTAGGGTTCATGGTTGGACCTGATGATCTCAAGGCTCTTTTCCAACCTGAATCATTCTATGATTTTGTTCTTAGGACTTTTCCATAAAGCAAGAGAAACAAATTCAACAATTTTAGTGTACTATATGACAGGTGAAATTATATAAAGCCCTTAATTTATAATAAATATTTTATTTTGGGTTACAATTCCTTTGCAAGTCACTTTACTTAAAGTCCAATGTTCTCAAAAGAATCTAATCATCCAGTAATTATCAGATGGAATAACTTAAATGGAATACACAGCTTTAATTTTCACATGTTTTGATCATTCCACATACATTAGATCCTAATAAAGAGTTAAGAGACTGCTAGAAAGATTGACTTGATAGCTTAGTTATTTTAATGACTTAAAAAAAAAAAAAGCAAACCATGAATTTTAAAATTAAATACCAGTTTTGAAAATCTTACTTGAAAGCAGTGAGCAAACATGTTTTGGGGATAGTTCTGAATAATTTCTCTATGTTAACAAGGTCATCTTTAAATCTTGGTTTAGTTTTTGTCTTACCCAATGATTCATTATTACAATGCTACCTTGAGAATAAGCAAAGGCTAAATATTTGGCTTTCAGGAATGGTCTTATGGGAAATGTGGATTATGTTTACTGTTATTTGATGATGAAATGTCAACAGACTGAAATATTTCTGCAATAAATTATTCCATTCAATAAAAGCATCAATAGTTTGCCTGGTTTTAAAATAAAATTTCACTATAAAGCACTGGAAGGAATAGCTCTAATGTAAAAGCCCTGCCACATGCATTAGTCCATATTAAACCACAGCCCCTCACAGCCCCCTGCTTCAGAGTATTGTTAAAGCTCTGTCAAACCCACAGCTACAAGGAAATTCAGAGATCAGACTAAAAATCTTTACTTACTCCTTTGTGCCTGGCTGGATTAAGGATGGGCCAATAATTCTGAATTCCCTGTCTTGGGAAGTTTAATATAAAACCACTACAAGAGGCAGTAGCTTAAAAAAAATAAAATTGTGCCTAACATTGAGGATGTTGTGCATACACACAGATATATTACATCAAACTGGTCCTTTTTCAAGACATGTGAGGGGCAAAATGGTTTTGATTACCTCACTAAAACACAAACAAAGAAATATTGACCACTCCATCAAGAGCCGCAGCCGTCGGACTGTATGGTAGAGACCTTCCAAATACAATTGAAGAAAATGTAGCTCATAAATAATGCTCTGCCCATTAAAGCCAAGATAGTCAACTGATAGTTCACAGGATGCAAGATGAAAAAGCAAAGTGGTCAGATGATGACTGGAAGATTTTTGCAGGAGTTCAATGCAAAGAAAAACCACTAATGAACAAAAAAAAAAAATGACTATTTGAAAAAAATACATAATCTTGTTTACTGCTTCTGATTTCCCTCCTCTGTTTTGAAGCATTCCAGCTCATTCATGATTCTCTTACATGAATGGAAGGTGAAGAGATGCACTGAAATCTCTTCATGACACTACAGCCTCACAGAGTGGTGTATTTTAATTTCTGGCACACATTATGATCTGCACTTAATGGATCCTCTGTTCTTATGCCATTTTGATTACACCAGCAGGTATCTTAGTCATTGATCAGCAACTCCATTTGTTTTTTAATCACAATTTGGCATCGATGAGATGCAAACAAAATGATCTGGAACTGCTAAATAGTGGTTGATCATGAATTATATTTGTGATGCACAACTTGCCAGTACCAGATTTAACTGTAGGTTAAACTGAGTGCAGTGTAAAGAAGCATTCCTTACCTACAGTTAAATTCAGTAAACCCAAGGAAAAAAAAAAAAAACCTGCTTTCAGGGTTAAAAAAAATGCAATTACCGATTGCTAATCACATCTAAGGGCTTTCCTGCTAACAGTACACTTTCAGTAGGTGGTATATAAACGTGGTGACACCTCCACATGTGCTAATCAAGCCCCTCATACTTAATATGGGCTCTTGATGCTGGAGTCTAAAAGAATCTGTCTCTGACTGACCTTTGCAATAAAAAGTAACAGGCATGGAGTCAAAGGTACTGTGTCCCCAGCTGTAATGGTAAACTAACTGTCAGGATTTACAAAGCCAAACCACAGCAGGCAAAAGTTAGTTAATGCTGCTGCTACACAGAAACACTGGGAAGTAAAAGCAGCGTGGGAAAACTTTCTAATTTGTGAACTACTGCTTTTAATTCCTCTTGTTGCCACTACACTATTTGTAGATGCTACACCAGGTGATGATCACAAGGAGCTTCACTTTTCTTCGTGTCTTAAGTTCTTGATAGCTCAGTGTTGGGTCATGTTTTGTCACTGCTGGAATCTGTCTCAGCCACTCTTGGCACTCAGAAGACCCTGACTTAGATCTGTAGTGACCACAGTGCTACTCCTGGCTCACTTTAGTAAGGTACTGAGTTCTTAGGGTAGCCTATTTAGAAATGATACAATCCTGCACTGGCCACGGTCCTTCTATTTTGTCACCTGCTTGCCAATTTCTCATAGCAATGGCTGGACCTCTTCCAACCAAACTATAAGCTTTTAGGTCTCTGGTGACAGCATTTTTTTTCACTTTTGTAATGCCCACGCTTGTAACTGACAACATATATCCCTTATAGACCCCAAATTCCAACAGAGAAGGAAAACCTTGAAGCCAGCTCACTAGATGCGGAATCGCAGGCAGCTTTGCTCCTTGGAGAGACACTGTTTAGGTTGCAAAACTCAGGTGATCAGGGTCCATACTTGGAATGAGTAACAGATCATTAGGTACAACCAAAGTAGTAAGTTACACAGGATCACAGGATGTTAGGGGTTGGAAGGGACCTCCAGACATCATCAAGTCCAAACCCCTGCCAGAGCAGGACCATAGAATCTAGCTCAGGTTGCACAGGAACACATCCAGACTGGGCTGGGAAGTCTCCAGAGAAGGAGACTCTGCAACCTCTCTGGGCAGCCTGTGCCAGCACTCCATGACCCTTCCAGTAAAGAAGTTCTTCCTCAGGTTGAGGTGGAACTTCCTCTGCTGTAGTTTACATCCACTACCCCTTGTCCTATCCCAGGGTGTAAGTGAGAAGAGTTTGTCCCCTCCCTCTTGACCCCCAGCCCTCAGATATTTATAAACATTGATTAGATCCCCTCTGAGTCTTCTTTCATCAGACCAAAAAGTCCCAGGTCCCTCAGCTTCTCCTCATGGGGCAGTGCCCCAGTCCCTTCAGCATTGTGTAGCTCTCCCTTGGACTCTCTCCAGTAGGTCCCTCCTGAACTGGGGAGCCCAGAACTCAATGCAATATTCCAGGTGAGGTCTCACCAAGGCAGAGCAGAGCAGGAGGAGAACCTCTCCTGATCTGCTGAACATACTCCTCTTAATGCCCCCAGGACCCCACTGGCCTTGGCCAGCAGGGCACATTGCTGTCCCAGGCAGAACTTCTTGTCTACCAGCACTCCCAGGTCCTTCTCCACAGGGCTGCTCTCCAGCAGATCACTTCCCAGCCTGTACTGCTGCAGTTTATTGTTCCTTCCCAGGTGCAGGACTCTGCACTTACCCTTGTTGAACCTCATCAGGTTACTCTCTGCTCAGCCCTTAGCCTGTCCAAGCCTCACTGAATGGCTGCACAGCCTTCAGGTGTGTCAGCCAAGCCTCCCAGTTTGGTGTCAGCAAACTTGCTGAGTAGACTCTGTCCTCTCATCTGTGCATCTTTTTAAGGAAAATTCCAATTGTAAATATTTATCAGCCAACGGTTTAGGTGTAAAAAACAGCTAGCACTCAAGCTAGCTATAAATTATAACCTGAAATCCAGGTTAATGGTACAGACACAAGTAAAATCTTAGAAATGAACAAGTATACTGATAGTATTTAGAAGAAATTTTTCCAGAACAAAACGACTCAATCTCTGCCCTCAAAACAAAGCACACAATTATAAACACTGCACTTTGAATTATAAAGCATTTACAGCCTGTTAGTCAGCTAAATGGGAGAAAAAAAAAAACCCCATACTAAAGCTTTAAGGGACACTCTGGGACAATAACATCCTCATTAAAAAATAAGGATACATCAAAACTCTTCAGTTAAAAGGTTAAGTGCTAGTCTCTGTGTAGCTGATAAATGTTGAGCTAATCTAATCAGTGGTTGTAAAAGGCAATGCCATCAGCCAGCTGCCCTGACCTGTGCTTCTAGTTTTCACAAAAGTAAGATTTAAGAAAGATGTCAACTTCAGGCCTTTGACCTAGCAAGGACCTCATTCGTGCCAGCCTGGTGTTCTGCTTAAACAGACTTGAGAACTTCCAGCTCAAATCAATAACACCTGCACTTCGCTAATACAACACACAGCTTGGAAATTAAAATGCAACGTGATCAAGTGCTTTAGGATATTTTAACAGTTCAGAATGCAGCTAGGGAAGAAAAAAAGGCCCCAAAAATAAAGAAAAAAAAAAAANGTTCTGTGTTTTGCTTTGGGGAGAGGGTAAAAGGACAAATTCAGTTGTACTGCTTTTCTTCCAAAAAGTGGGAAACAAAAATTCAGTTAATTAGTTCACGGATGACTGACCTAGGGGAAATAAGTAAGTTGTATGTTTCCTTATGACGTATGTCACTTATTAGATATGTAGGCTTTACTACTTCCAGTTGAGCTAAGTTAAAACTAATTAGAAGGCAGCTAAATTACAACCTAAACACAATAAAATGCAGTAAAAATAGCAAGCAATGTTTCAGTCACCAATAATATTCCCGAATGCTGTCGATTACTTCCAATAGTTCCTGTATGATTATTTCCAATAGTTCCTGTATTGATTATTCCAAATTACTGGAGTACCAAGCTTTGCCAGCTGCTGGATTGAAGTTCAACCCTACATACAGCAACTAGGACAGACTTTTCACATACGCCATCACTTAACCAGATCAGTTTAGTTTATGGTATCTTTTACTGGTATTTACAACTGACTGCAGACATTACTTATGAATCTAGACTCTCTATAGACCCAAATCCATACATCCTTTTTTGGTTATTATGGAATGAGCAAGTGGACAGAGAGACACAGCGATCCAATTACTAATTACTACCAGCAGCTGAGGTTAGTGCTGAGATTTCACATTTGATAACTAAAACAGATGCCCATGCAGAATTTCACTTACTAAGGGTGAAGATGATGTATCACTGTTTTACAGTTGTGCACTAACAATAAATGTATCTACACACAGACTTATATTTGATGTGCTTATCCCTTGCATTTCCAGTTGTCAGACTTGCATGGAAACTTGAGCAGGAAATAAAGTGCTCAGTTTGGATGAGCCAAAGATGACAATGCTAGGTTAAAGTAACTACAGAGAGGAAACAGAAATATTAAAATACCATCCGCTAAACAAAGACTTTTTGATACTCAAGCATGGAACATGTGTGATGGTTTGGGAGTTCCCCACCCCACCCACACTTTGTAAAATGACCCAGACTAGACTCAGCCAGCTGGAAGTTAAGGACTGAAGCTCTATTTACAGCTCAGCACAATATACAAGCAGAGATATACACAATAGACAGGAATAGTTACAGACATATACAAGTTAAAGGTAATACAGAAACACAACAGCCCTCCCAGAAATCAGAGACCCCAGGAGGGGCTCCCAACCACCCTTCCACCTTCTCCCCACCCCTATACCTTACCCCAAGGTTTGCCTTACGTGCAAGGTGAGTTTGGAGGATCGGCCAGGGGGGTTAGAAGGAAAGAGGTTAGTGAGGTTACTCGGCAGAGAGAAGGCAAGAAGCTAGACAGCCTGAGACTCTCCAGAAGAGTGCCTTATCTATGTTTGTGTTCTAATTTTTAATCATCTCAGCAAGCCTATGAGTGAATTAGACATCACCAGTTTTCTTTTCACAGCCTATAATCTAATTTTCTCCATTAAAATATTCCAATTAGCCTCAAACCAGCACAACATGTTAGCTCAATCATAGATGGTTTGGGGTGGCAGGGACCTCCAAAGGTCATCTAGTCCAACCCCCCTGCAGAGAAGAGGGACATCAATTGCTCAGAGCCCTCTTGAATGTGACCTTGAATAGCTCCAGCAATGGGCTTCAACTCCCTCCCTGGACAACCTGTGCAGGGTTCCACTACTCTCACACTAAAAGACTTGTTCCTCCCATCCAATCTAAATCTGCTCTGCTCTCATTTCAAATTATTGTACCTAATCCTATCCTTGCAGACCTTTGCAAACAGTCTCTCTGCAGCCTTCTTGTAGCCCCCTTCAGGTCCTGGCAGGCTGCTATTAGGTCTCCCCAGAGCCTTCTTTTCTCCAGGGTGAACACCTGCAGCTCCCTCAGCCCATGTCCTCCTTATGTTGAGGGCTCCAGAGCTGGATGCAGCTCTCCATCCCCTCCTTGATGCCCGCACCGAAAAACATGACTTTTGTTGTTCTTCCCTTCCATCTGGACAATGCTTCTCCTCATTTTAGAATGCCAGTGCTTATTAAAGTCTGCCAGTGCTTATTAAAGTCATGGTCAACCTATTTCCCTAGTTTTCAGAGAAAGGAAAGAACATGTTGAGAAAGCAAAGGGAAGTTATTATGAGAATGGATGGTTGAGAGAGTGTTAACACTACCTATGGGGCAAATACAGCTCATAGGATTTTAATTGATTTTGCAATTAAAATTGTTAGTGAAAACATACAATTAACCTGTATAGAACCAATACTTGGTATCTATTTACCTCCTCTTTGTGTAAAGCTACTTTTATTTCAACCTGCAGACTCCCCTAGATTTGTCATCACTTATTTATCCCTGCTAATGATACAGGCAGCATCTGCTTCCTTATTGTTGAAATAAATAAAGGAAATACAGTGCAGAAATGTGGAATGGGCAGTTAGCATTATAGAGCTTTATTTTTGTAAGGGAGCTCTGCATTTAGGAATTGAACATGGTCTGGTACTTCTGCAAAAAACATTTCCCACAATTTAATAAAGGAATAGGACAGAGAAGGACATTTTCCTAACGGCTGTGAACTTAAAGAAAAGTCTTGATTTAGCAGCCATGAGAACTATAATCTGCATCAAGAGGAGTGTGACCAGCAGGGCAAGCGAGGTGATCCTGCTCCTTTACTCTACTCTGCTGAGACTCCACCTTGAATACTGTAAGGAGGACACAGAGCTGTTGGAGCAGGTCCAGAGGAGGCCACAGAGATGATCCAAAGGCTGGAGCACCTCTGCTGTGAAGATAGGCTGAGGGAGCTGGGGGGGTTCTGCCTGGAGAAGACTCTAGGGGGACCTTAGAGCTGCCTGCCAGTAGCTGAAGGGATCATAGAATCATAGAATGGTAAGGGTGGAAGGAGACCTCAAGGATCATCTAGTTCCAACCCCCTGCCATAGGCAGAGACACCTCCCACTAGTACAGGTTACTCAAGGCCTCGTCCAGCAGAGGAACCTTCCATCCGGGTGTTTAGGGGGAATGGTGTTCAAAGCCAGGCTGGATGAGGCCTTGAGCAGCTAAGTCTAGCTGAGAGGTTTCCCTGCCTGTGGTGGGGAGGTTGGAGTAGATGAGCTCTAAGGTCCCTTCAGCCTAAGCCATTCTATGAATTCAAAGTAACTGACACAGTATAAGTGGAAAGGATTTTATATTTGCAGAAGGCTTAATATTGAAGCAAACCTTGAATTATGACACATCCTGTAAACCTATGACACATCCTCTAAAGCTACACAGTAGTATCTGGTGTGGTAGAAATATAATTGGTACACAAAGACCTGTTTGCCAGTTTTGTGTAAGTGTTTCTGTTCTGCTTTTCTATTTCAAGGCATACTCAACGCAGGAATTGAGATTGGCATTAGCTGTATTGGTTATACTTTAGATAAACTGAGACCTGGGGATGTGTGGCTGGAAACCTGCAGCTTGGAGAGGGATCTGGGGGTACTGGTTAGTAGTCAACTGAACATGAGCCAGTAGTGCCCAGGTGGCCAAGAAAATCAATGGCATCCTGGCTTGTATCAGAAACACAGTGGCCAGCAGGACCAGGGAGATGATCATCCCCCTGTGCTCAGCAGTGGGGAGGCCACACCTCGAATGCTGTGCTCAACCCTGGGCCACTCACTCCAGGAAGGACATTGAGGGGCTGGAGTATGTCCAGAGAAGGGCGACGAGGCTGCTGAAGGGCCTGGAGCACCTAAGCTATGAGGAGTATCTGAGGGAGCCGTGGTTGCTTAGTCTGGAGAAGAGAAGACTGAGGGGTGGTTGAATTGCCCCTGCAAGACAAGAGCCTGTGAGTGTTAAGCTTCCTATACTTGGAGTAAGAAGGCTCAGTCAATGGGTTTGCCTTGATCAGGTGGCATGTAGTAGGCACCAACCACAAGGTTCCTTTTGTTGCCTTAGTCTCTGGTTGTTATCCATAAGCTTTTGACCTACTTGTGGCTAGTCTTCAGGGACTCCTCTTCACACTCCCCGATTCTTGATGCAGAGGGAAATGTGGCCACCACTCTTTCCTTACCTGTCCCTTCTGAACAGCTTGCAGCCATCAATAGCCACACCACAGCCACGGGATTTGCCCAACCCAGTTTTAGTCACCTTGGCATGTCATCCCCCAGCTCATCACAAGGCAAGCCTGATATTATCCCCCTCCCCCTCTGTGCGAGCTTAAAGCTCTGTCACTAAGCCTTGCTAGCCTGTAATCAAAGACCCTCTTCCTCCATTGACAAAGGTCAATGTCATCTGACACAGAATCACAGAACCTTAGAGGCTGGAAGTGACCTCCAGAGATCATTCAGTCCAACCCCCCTGCCAAGCAGGACCCTCTAGGGTAGTTTGTATAGGAACAGATCCAAGCAGATTTTGAAAGTCTCCAAAGAAGGAGACTCCACAATCACTCTGGGCAGCCTGCTCCAGGGCTCTGGCACCCTCACTGTAAAGAAGTTTCTGCTTGTGTTGAGGTGAAACCTTCTGTGTTCCAGTTTGTGGCTGCTGCCCCTTGTCTTCTTGCTGCTGACCACTGGAAAGAGATTTGCCCCAGCCACTCAGGCATTTATAGACACTGATCATCTCTTCTCTCAGCCTTCTCTTCTCCAGACTAAACAGCCCCAGGGCTTTCAGTCTCTATCCACAGGGGAGATGCTCAAGTCCCCCAGTCATCCTCATGGCTCTCCAATGGACTCTTTCCAGCAGGTCCCTGTCTCTCTTGAACTGGGAAGCCCAACGCTGGACACAGTATTACAGGTATGGTCTCACTAGGGCAAACCTGGTGCCATGCAGGCCATGCTACTATTGAAAAATCCCAAGCTGTGGCAGGAGGAGCAGCAATGGAGCCCTGTATTAATAGACACTGTAGTGTATGTTGACGATTTCTTTAGTTCTGCTGGAGAAACAGCTTAGACAATAACTAGGTAGAATAGTTGGCAAGCTGAGGTGAACATGTGCAGTACAGGCAACTAGAATAAAGGAGATTCAGGTGTGGACATCTCATGTGTAAATAATCACCTCCGAGAGGGGTTTTGTCTTTTCCTTTGTTCAGCAGGGAGCTACATTTATAACCTTGGATTCAATGGCCTATCTTGCAGAATGACAAGCTCCTTCAATTTACCAAGAGACTTCCTTGATAAAGTCACAAGAGGAGAAAGCAATATAGCTTTGAAATGTTCAGGTATTGAGAATCAAGGGCCAAGTTCCTGGCTGGCCTAAATTAGGATTCCTTCAAATCTGAGCGATGAGACTCAAAAAGCAAGAGCATAACTCTAAAAAAAAAAAANAAGCTATGAGGAGTATCTGAGGGAGCCGTGGTTGCTTAGTCTGGAGAAGAGAAGACTGAGGGGTGGTTGAATTGCCCCTGCAAGACAAGAGCCTGTGAGTGTTAAGCTTCCTATACTTGGAGTAAGAAGGCTCAGTCAATGGGTTTGCCTTGATCAGGTGGCATGTAGTAGGCACCAACCACAAGGTTCCTTTTGTTGCCTTAGTCTCTGGTTGTTATCCATAAGCTTTTGACCTACTTGTGGCTAGTCTTCAGGGACTCCTCTTCACACTCCCCGATTCTTGATGCAGAGGGAAATGTGGCCACCACTCTTTCCTTACCTGTCCCTTCTGAACAGCTTGCAGCCATCAATAGCCACACCACAGCCACGGGATTTGCCCAACCCAGTTTTAGTCACCTTGGCATGTCATCCCCCAGCTCATCACAAGGCAAGCCTGATATTATCCCCCTCCCCCTCTGTGCGAGCTTAAAGCTCTGTCACTAAGCCTTGCTAGCCTGTAATCAAAGACCCTCTTCCTCCATTGACAAAGGTCAATGTCATCTGACACAGAATCACAGAACCTTAGAGGCTGGAAGTGACCTCCAGAGATCATTCAGTCCAACCCCCCTGCCAAGCAGGACCCTCTAGGGTAGTTTGTATAGGAACAGATCCAAGCAGATTTTGAAAGTCTCCAAAGAAGGAGACTCCACAATCTCTCTGGGCAGCCTGCTCCAGGGCTCTGGCACTCTCACTGTAAAGAAGTTTCTGCTTGTGTTGAGGTGAAACCTTCTGTGTTCCAGTTTGTGGCTGCTGCCCCTTGTCTTCTTGCTGCTGACCACTGGAAAGAGATTTGCCCCAGCCACTCAGGCATTTATAGACACTGATCATCTCTTCTCTCAGCCTTCTCTTCTCCAGACTAAACAGCCCCAGGGCTTTCAGTCTCTATCCACAGGGGAGATGCTCAAGTCCCCCAGTCATCCTCATGGCTCTCCAATGGACTCTTTCCAGCAGGTCCCTGTCTCTCTTGAACTGGGAAGCCCAACGCTGGACACAGTATTACAGGTATGGTCTCACTAGGGCAAACCTGGTGCCATGCAGGCCATGCTACTATTGAAAAATCCCAAGCTGTGGCAGGAGGAGCAGCAATGGAGCCCTGTATTAATAGACACTGTAGTGTATGTTGACGATTTCTTTAGTTCTGCTGGAGAAACAGCTTAGACAATAACTAGGTAGAATAGTTGGCAAGCTGAGGTGAACATGTGCAGTACAGGCAACTAGAATAAAGGAGATTCAGGTGTGGACATCTCATGTGTAAATAATCACCTCCGAGAGGGGTTTTGTCTTTTCCTTTGTTCAGCAGGGAGCTACATTTATAACCTTGGATTCAATGGCCTATCTTGCAGAATGACAAGCTCCTTCAATTTACCAAGAGACTTCCTTGATAAAGTCACAAGAGGAGAAAGCAATATAGCTTTGAAATGTTCAGGTATTGAGAATCAAGGGCCAAGTTCCTGGCTGGCCTAAATTAGGATTCCTTCAAATCTGAGCGATGAGACTCAAAAAGCAAGAGCATAACTCTAAAAAAAAAAAATGAGGGAAGGGTGATGGATGGGGGTGGAAGAGCAGGACAAAGCAGTCTTACAGTTTAAAATATGGCACAGGAAGTTTCTACTCTAAGACATTTAAGCAAGACAGAAAACTCTATGCTCTGCAGTTAAATGAGCAAGAAGAGGGGAGAAAACATTTATGTAACTAAATTTAGTAAGAGGAGGTCAAGGAATGTGTTTGTCATGCAATGGGACATCCTGAAGCACTTATTAGAGAGGCTAGAATCCATACAATTCTCAAATGGTTGCTGTACTAGCTCTAAAATCCACACAAAAAATAGGACATTTGGTAAAACGAAGGAATCAGATAATAAGTAAAACATTAAAATGCATAAATTAAACCCCTTTTTCTAACAAAATCAATGCCAAAAATGACAAGTTGCTACTTCTCACTAAATCTGTGCTCAATCTATAAACATTTTTAAAAAGAATTCAGGAACCTATTTCAGGAATTCAGAAGGCACAGTGTGGTACTTTGAGCTTTTATCTCAATGCAAATAAATAAATAAGAATCACCAATAACACCCCCCAGCACCTAACAGACTCCTGAAGCCACAGATAAAAAGACCTAGTATCAGTGGGACACAGAACTGGTTTTTAATTCTGGGGGTTTGGTTGTTGTGTGGTTTTTTGGTTTGGGTTTTTTTTTTTTAAATCCTTAAGTATTATCATCTGCTGAGCACTCAGAAATAGATCAGAAACTCTCCTTTTTTGTCATCAGTTACAGCACCTCAATGGTAGAGCTGGAATGCACTTTAAGAGCAAGAGGCAAGGATTGTGTCTTAAGAAATCTGAACTCTGTACAGCAGAGAGAGAAAGGATAGGGAGGAAATAAAGTACCTCGCTTACCCATAAAAAGGGTGCAGGCCAAAACCATAAAAGAACATGTTAACACCACTAGCTTGTAATGGATGCAATCACGCTATTACTATCTAAATTTTTGTTTATTTTTCAACAGATTGGTGTCTGCAAATCATGCTGTCTTGCACCGCCATCCCTCTGTAACCTTAACCATTATTCCTACTGCGTAAAGTGAAGCACAAATTTAAGGTGACAAAGCAGCAGTTGGCTGATGTGAAGTATGCTACGAAAGCAGAAACCTCTGAAAGCTTCCCAGCCATTATGAAATAACTGACCTATATGAAACTGCTACCATGGTTCACAAATTTATTGTCAGGTTCCAGCCTCTAGCTGTTCTCTGATTGTTCTAAATACTTGACAAACTGAAGCCTTTTCACTTTCCGTCGAAATTGCCTCATCTCCCTGTCAGAGCGCCATGGGGGACTCCATTACTTTTCTGACTTCTTTCCCCTCCTGACAAGTCATTTAGCTGGCTTCTTGTTGTGAAGGCTGTCCATGTCAAATTAGCCAGGGCCCCTATTGTCCTTATTACCACTCGAAAAGCCATCATGAGTAATGCTACGGGGTCCCTCAGTTGTCATCATTTGTCAGAAAGAAAGGGAGTGTGGTTACATATAGCTGACAGGTAATTTCAGTGCCTACAATTACCCCAATTAGTCTTGTCATAAACAATTCGATAAATGCACACCAATACAAACAGATAAACACACCAAGGTTTCTCACTATTAATGCCATGTAATGGATAAATCAGTGATATAATGCTATCTTTTATTTATTTCTTTAAACTCTCCTCAGCTGCGAGCTGGTAGTCGCTACCTGGTCAGCACAAATTGTGCTATCTACTTTCATTAGCTCGTCGCTACCACAGAATATGGAAGGGCCGTGACAAAATTCATTTAGAGAGAGTGTGGAAGAGCAGATTGCCTAAAGCAGGTGTTGTAACAAAGATAAAACAAAGGTTTGCTTTTGTCAGTTCAGTGCTGCAGCAAGCTTTAAAGACTATTTTGTCCTTAAAAACAACCATCCAGTGTGAGAGACAGAAAGAGAGCACAGTCCAGTACATTCCTTGTGAAATTAAGAACTCAATTCTCACCATGCCACAAGTCAATTGGCAGCTGGGTCTTCTAAAAATCTATTAAAGCCTCCTTTTCAGAGGGGGCCACAACATCAACCAAATTCTTTTCATATCTTTTGCCTGTTGTTGTTGCTGGGATTTTTTTTTCGTTTGCTTTTCAAACATACACCTTGCAATGCCCCACAGCTCCTGAAAGATCTGCTGGTTATTCCACATAATCTATGATGTAATCCCCTCCTGTTCCTACTTAAGAATGATTTGAGCATGGTTTTAGTAATTCCAACTCACTGGACAGTCCTGCTGTACTCTGCAAAAGTCTTTCAGGCCATAAAACAATGAAGATGTTGGCTGCTCCTCTAAAATGCCAGGTGGGTCTGTTCTCACCAGCACTGGAAAAAAGGCAGCTTTAGTAACATCCATGCTATGCACTGAATTACGAATTGCTGAGCTTCTCCTTGTGATCCGCCTAAATAAATATTGAAATCTTGACATCCCTGGAGTCCACAGCACCCTGTCTGTTTGCTGACCGCAGGCTTAAGTGATGGCTGGAAAAGCGAAGGCAGACACGTTGTTGTAGGAAATTGCTTTTGGCAACTATTTGTTCAAACTCTTTTTTTTTTTTTTTTTTTTCTTCCAAACCAACACTAAGAATCCACCAGAAAACAGGACAGGTCTCCCTAATGAGTAATCTATTTTAGCACAGTCTTGTCTAGGCATGACAGTTTACTGAGAGGCTTGAAAAACTCGTAATTACCAGTGTTACAGGGCAATTAATGTATATTACACTGCACTACTCATGGCAGCAACTGTCATTTTCTCAATAAAAATGAGTACTCTTCAGCTAAAGGTGACATTAATTGGGACTTTAATGACTATGCAGAGGAGCTGAAGCCAAATATGAACAAAACAGCGATTCAATGAGCGACTTCAGAAACGAGAAAATTGTACTAAAATGAGATTAATTGCTGTTTAGAAAAAGGAAAGAACCTAAAAAGCTATTAAATTGCAGGGTTTGGGTGCCCGGGTGATGGTTGTGATGTTAATCTTGCATTCTCACAGCAGGCAAATATTCACTAAATTCAGAGCCTTTTGACAGCAGGAAAAAATCATGTATGCTTAACTTCAATCCATCAAAAAAAAAATATATTTCAGCTTTTATCAGTGTTCTAAATACTTCTGCAATTTCAAAAATTACTGCTCCATTCCTTGGCTGTCATCATGCAAATGCGAACACTGTCAATATTGCTATGAAAAATTCCCTGGCTTCAAAAGGCCTACTTGGGTGATAAAGAAAGGGGAAAAAAAAAAAAAAACCCATGAAGATTAGAATTGCAAAACACACACTACTAATATAACAGAAAAGCAACAATAAGAATTTAATGTTGAAGTTGTGGAAACTGCTAAAATAGAAAATGATGGGGTGTTGTTTTAGTGTGTGTGGGGAAAAAGAAAGGAAATAAAAAAATCAAAGAATTCCCCCACTCTGCTCATAAAAATCTTTCAGAGCTTCTAACTTGATAGATAATTACTCATTGCAAATAATTAGGACATAATTTTGCAGCTTGACTTCAGGTGATATAATTATTAAAACTGCTCTGCAGTTTCTAAAAGCCTTTATCCCTGCTACTTAATTCTTTAAAGCAATTATATAATTGCTTTTCTTTATAGCCTTTTTAACTGTCATGATGACTGTATACATAAAACATTGCACTTAAACTCTGACATATAAGAGGGATAAACATAGCTCTGATTCACTTTGAAGTTCCATCTCCTGTAACTTTGGGTCTTAAAACAGAAAATCAGTTTAGCCTTTCAGGTTAAGAATTGCATATGGAATATCCATGTCTTAAGAAGCAAAACCCAAACCTGCAATGGTTGCACCCTGGAAGAGGCAAAAGCAGAGCTCATTATTTCTTGCAATTTCCTGTTCCATAATCAATGGTGTCCATGCCACATCTTCATAACTCAACATCTATCTTACCTACACTTAAAAAAGCTCCAGGGGCATTAAACCATACATCCTGAAGAGCTGCAGCCACCAGACTATGACAACGGAGACATCTTCACATCTCCAGGTTTGAAAAACACAATTAATAACATGACATCTATTAGCACTTCTGAGAGCTGCATTCAGAAATTCCACTGCATCTCTATATGTATCTTAAGTACAATAACAATGGGCAAAAAAGTTTCAGTTAGGAACTTAAATCCAAAATTTGGTCCACAAGTTTTGATGGACCTCCTTGGCGTACAGCACTTTAAGGGCAACCTGATCTAGTTGAGGGTGTCCCTGCCTACTGCAGAGGGAGCTGGACTAGATGGCCTTTGGAGATTCCTTCTCACCCAGACCGTTCTATGATTTTATGATTAGTCAAGTCTGTTCATTACATAACTGTTGCTTAAAGGACCTGAGAAATGTGTGACTTAATGTTACCATAGAAACCTTTAAGTTACACACAGATTCATAGAGTGGTTTAGGTTGGAAGCAACCTTAAAGATCATCCAGCCCCAACCCCTCCTACCACGGACAGGGACATCTTCAACTAGATCAAGCTGCTCAAGGCCTTATCCAAGCTGGCCTTGAATACCTCCACAAACAAATAAACAAAACTAAGTGTGTTTCTTAGTATTTCATTTCAATACAGAAGGACCAAGAGTAGTATTGCACTTTAACTTGAAATACATCATCCTTAAACCTGGACTTTAGAAAGCATCACCTCAAAGCATGGAGAGGTAACCGCTGGCAAAAATGAAAACACTAAAATCAGCTTTTCCTCTTCTGTGTGCATTAATCTCAGCAGAATAGACAGCCTGCAGCATATGCACAGCAGAGAAGCTGACTGCACTGAGTTTAAAGAAACTCTGTGCTTTCAACAACATACACAACAATAACTTCAACTTTTCTGCTTGGATTTGTGCAAATTCAGATCAACCATAGAAACAAGAATGCACATATTCACTACCCCAATACTTTCCTTTTTCTCCTTCTACTTTTATTTCCCCAGTTCTGTTCTTATTTCATTTTCACAGAATCAGGGTTGGAAAGGACCTTGAAGGATCAGCCAGTCCAATCCCCCTGCCACAGCAGGATCACCCAGGGCAGGTCACATAGGAATGCATTCAGGTGGGTTTTGAAAGTCTCCAGAGGAGGAGACTCCACAACCTCTCTGGGCAGCCTGTGCCAGGGCTGTGGCACCCTCGCAGGGAAAAAGTTTTTCCTTACGTTGCCCTGGAACCTTCTCTGCTTCAGCCTGCACCTACTGCCCTTTGTCCTATCATTGGGCATCCCTGAGCAGAGCCTGGCTCTGTCCTCCCGACACTGCCCTGCACATCTTTATAAACATGAATGAGGTCACTCCTCAGGATCCTCTGCTTCAAGCTAAAGAGCCCCAGCTCCCTCAGCCTGTCCTCAGCAGGGAGATGTTCCACTGCCTTCAGCATCTTTGTGGACTCTTTCAAGCAGCTCCCAGAGTCATTATTTGTATGACATAGCTTCACAGGTACTAAGTTTGTATTTAAGAATGCTGACCTCCAAGCATTTTTCCAGGTTATTTTGCTCTGCCAGTTTATTAACAGCATGAACTTCTCAGAACAAATTGTGTTCAGCTGAAGCTTGTCATAGATTCAGAAGGCATTTTTCCCCTCTTAAGGAGTGGTAATTTTTTGCCTATTGTATGTACTTAGAAAAAGGAATTTAAGAATAGAAGCTCTAGAATACAATAAGGATAAATACCTGTTTGAAAACTGCAAACAGTTCTAACAACCCCAAGAGAAAAATTACAGTGATCAGTCCACATGATAGAGCCAACATGTACTTTAACTTTCAAAACCATTTTAAGTATCTGCTTGACCTGAGGAACAAGTTAATAAACTTCTTGGTAAAAGCAGCAAAATTAAACTGAAAGAGTTGGTGATACCAAGATGTTTGTATCATGATGAGTTACAGAAGCATAAAGCCCTAAAAGAACCAAGAAACCACATAAATCTGAGTGTGCCAGTAAGGATAAAGGATAAACCCAGAATGGTCTGGGTTGGAAGGGACCACCAAATGTCATCTAGTCCTACCTCCTCTGCAGTCAGCAGAGGCAT
>WBNM01005214.1:0-30801 GCA_013399055.1 Ramphastos sulfuratus
TCCTTTTTCTTTTTCTGATTCCTGTTTGAGACAGACACATGGTCCAGACAAAGTGGCTTCCACTGGTGACAGCCTGGCACAATGGTATGAATTGATAAATTTCAGAGGGATGTATAAGATAGTTAGACCTGAATCTCTGCTGACTGAAGTGAAAAAGGCATTCTCCTGGGTACCTGTGGGCAGAGCATGGCTGTGCTGCACCATGTGTATGAGCCAGCCAGCATGTCCTGGAAGTAGTTGTACAACACTGCCTTTACTTGTGCTTTACAATAACCTTGTTCGCCCCAGCCACACTGGAGAGGGAGAGGAAAAGAAACTACTCCCTCATACAGCCTTAAAAACAGTTTAAAATGACAAAAGAAACAGCTCCTTCCTAGAGCTTAACCAGTCCTAAAAGCTTGAAAACTGATGGATATCCGACAGTGAATAAATGACCTAGTGAATCCTGAAAGACCCTGCAAGACTGCAGTCAATAAAGCTTTTTAATGGAATTTTAGATAAAGGTCAACTATCTGCTACAATGATCAGCTGTCCACCATCACTCTTCACAGGAATGAAACAGGCAGAGCAGCAGCCCCACACGACAGAGAGCAGCTCTTGTTAGTTGTTGGATATTGGCTTTGAAGCCCATCCAGACAGGATGGCAGCCTCATGGTGATGAAACCCTCTTTTTTTTTTTTTTTTTTTTTTTTTAATTGAGACATTTTCTGACAGTGGCTTCTGTTGCCCTGCAAAAGGGGCCCTGAACATGCTGCTTATTCTAGGAGCACAACTGCTCGTTACTGGGGTGTTTTAAGGTGGTGGTGAGGAGGATGAGATCACGGTGGGAGGCTGTGCTGCTGAGTTTGGGTGACTGTGGCAAATGTCTGCCCATTCCCTTGGCCTCCACAACCCTGGCTTAGGGTTGCTCTCTTCTACTATTGAAGCAGGGAAATGCTCTTAAGAGTTGTAGAGGAGGGGTTGACTGACGTGCAGAACTGGATTAATTAAAAATGTTTAACCTGCCTATATTTCAGCAGTGTTTTTCACTGAGTGAGTAGTTTGACTACTAGTCAGTTTAAAATCTGGCAGTTTGGAAATACTTCATATGTATGGTAGAGGAACATCAGGTGCAGCTGGAATGTGGCAGGGACCCACTTTCCATTGGAAAAGGCATTTGGTTTGCCTTCAAACCCTACTTTTTCTTCTATTCAAGTCCTGTTAGCAGCACAGCTCTGTCATTCAGCTGCCCATCTGCATCTATGAGCACTGAGGGATGTGGCAAAGTTACGTAAATTAACTTGCCCTATCTCAGATTCAGCACGTAAGTGGAAAAGAAGAGAGGTAATTCTGTTGATTTTTAAATCAGGTGGTGTGTGAGCAGGCATCTGGTCTCTGCAGTTCTAAGCTACAAGTGGGTGAGCAGTGCTGTGTGTAACTGGTGGCAGTGCTTTTCGTTTGACACATCAGATCATTTTGTACATGTGGGACAAATAAGGTTCATAATAGCAGCCCCAGCAATCTCTTGTCTGCCAGCATGTTAGCAGACACTGCTGTACTCTGCAAATGGAGACGATGAGAGAGTGCTTCCCGTGGATTTGGAAGGTGCCAATACACCATGTGATGTGACACAAACTCAGCCTTGTTGACGGTAATGGGAAGAGATTTTACATTTTTAAGTGGTTCGGGTTCTACAAGCTTGTTCCTAGGCTGATCCCTGTCTCCGAAAGCTCCGACATGACAGCTCCTGCTAATTAACTCCAGGCAGCTCCTGCACAACTCGGTGCTTGCTTCAGGGCCGGGCGCGGATCTGTGGAGCACTGACAGCAGATGAGGCACGGTGCACTGAGAGCAAGGTATGAGCTGTGTTTAAAATGTTTGTGATGCAGAGTGTGCCTGGGGAGGAGACAAGTAGATTTTGGAGGAGACCATACTAAAAGGACGTCCTTGGTTTGTTGCATCTGTTTAGATTCCCTCTATGCAACAGGAAAGTGTGGCAGGTGGAGAGCCCTCCAGATGAGGAGGTGCATCCAAGGGGTTGCTGAAGGCTCAACCTCTCCAGTCTGCACAGGGCAGTCCCATTGCTCTTCTCCAAATTTTTCTTTGGTTGTGGGCTGTCCTGTCTGTAGTTATTGCCTTGCAGGGAGGGACAGATGATTTACCCCCTGCTGTGATCGACATTGGTGCAGACGGAAAGTGGGAAGGGAAAGCCACAGAAGATGGAAGTAGGAATTGAGTTTTGCCTGATTGTGAGTTCAGTTCCCCATGATAATGAACAGAAAGCCACTTTCAGGTTACGACTGGTTAAATACATAGTATCACAATGCACCTCGTACTCAGGCTGGGAACACAGGTCAGAAAAGGTTCCTGTTGTTGAGTGATGTTTTCAAGTCTCAGGACATGCTGTGGGTTTTTGCAAACTGCGTGCCCTGGCGAGCGAGTCCCTGGTGGGGGGATGTGTGTCTTTGTTTTGGACAAGATGCTGAGTGGTCCGTGCTTTGTGCTACCAGACAATGATGGCATTGATCAGCTTCTTGTAGGGCTCTTCATTAGCTGGCAGTGCAGTAAATCACCGTCTTGTTTAAACAAGTCAGACACAACAGTGATTGGGTCGTTGAAGCAGTTACTGCTACTGTGTAATGAATGGTACTAAAAGAAAAGTATAAAAAAATGTCTACTTTGAATTTTGCTTTCTTCTTGGGATAAATGTTTTGGGACATGCACTGCTGTCATTTTACCCTGGTGAAAAGCAGATTACTGTCCCATGAAGCTGATGAGGTATTACTTTGAGTGAGGACATTGATCTCAATTTCTTCATATTGCTGCTGACACAGAAGTTGTGTTTGTCCTTGTGTTTACCTCTAAAGTTTTGCATGAGCTGATACTAGAAGCCCAGTGTGATGGTTAGCTGACAGCTTTGTGCAGGGAGGACTTTCTAAAGGAGGAGACAGAATACTGCAAGAAAATTGTCTGTTTCTTCATGCTTTGGGTGCTTCTGCCCCCTGTACAATTCATGTCAGTAAAAGATTTTTAAGAACTGGTTTTGGACAAAGCAGAGTAGGGACCTGTGCTTTGTGTTGAGGTATCTAATGCTTCGGATAGCTGCCATGTGTCCCCCAAATGCTGCACTTGGCCAGGGTATGAAAGAAATCATATTAACAAAGTTATTGGATCCCAGAAGAATCAAAAGAGCTGCAGGAGAAGAAAACAGTGACAAATGAGTCTGCCATCCCAAGGCACAGCAAATGGTGCTTACAGTTAAAGCTATTTCACTTCTTTCATCATTTGGCCGCCAGCCCTCCAAGGCTGTGTGGGCAGTGCAGCAGCGTGAGGAAGGTGATACCTTGTGCCAGCAGAGCTTCAGAAAGCCCCCACGCAGTGAGGCCAAGATTGCTTAACACAAAGGGACTGCAGCAGGAGCTCTTACTGAGATTCACAGGGCCCAGGGAGCAAATCCTGGGTGTTGAGGTTCATCTCTCTTTTCCTCCCAGCCTTCAGTCTGCCACTTGAAAGCCCCTTGCTCTAAGCAGTGCTTCATCTCACGTTGAGAGTTACACACACCTACATAAGAGGGAAGCATCTCTAAAATATATGTCCCTAGGATCTCTGAGGAGATGCTGTGGATATTCCTAGCAGAGGAGGAACTGGTCAGAGCAGCTGTACTTCCAGGGGTATCCCAATGAGGAAGGTGCTGTTGGAAGGGCTATATTCAGGCAGTCCCATGTTTGTGGGGCAAATTTGTCATCTTTACCACTCTGAGCCATCAGACATGGCTACAGCAGGTCTCTCATTGCTCCAATTGTGCTCTCTTTGATGTTGCTCACTAGTACCAAAATACACCTTCCCCCCCCTCCCCTTTATAAAACGTTCCTGCCAAATGAACTTTCTCAGCTGCTTTTTTTCCCCACTGTGTGACCCAAGCTTTTGTGGTATTAGTGAAGAAGTCCTGAAATGCGTTTTCACTGAATCCCAATCTCTAATTGCACTGATCCTAGAAGGCAGCAAGTGGGAAAGGAAGAGAAGCAGAAGTGTGGGAAAGATGATGTCTTGTTCATGGGCTTTCTAAGCATCTGCTGAAGTTAATGAGGGTCTGGACAAGAAATGTGCCAAGTGGCCACAGGAAGCAAATGTATGAGCACTTTGATGCAGATGTGTGGTGGAAGACAGATAAAATGCACCAAGCGATACTTGGGGACAGTTTGAAAAGTTTGTCCCATCCTGGGAGATGGCAGAGGGTGAGGGAGAAGCTGTAGCAGACTGTGAGAATCTGGACCAGGATCCAAAAACATTGTGAGTTTTGGGTTGGTTTGGGTCTGGGAGTTTGGCTGTGGCCCATCTCTATTTCAGTGTCCCTGGCTAAAGTCTTCTCTCTCTCATACAGAAAAGAGGGGTGATTTAATTGACGTCCGTAGAGTTGCTTAGGATTTGTGCCAGGAAAACAATTTGAACTTGGTTGTGTGCAAGGCACGTGTGTGTGCCAGTGTTCTAACTTTGTAGTGCTGATGATTAGTGGGAAATTTGTTCAGGGGAGTAGTAACCCTGGGTGGGTAGATAGGACACAGATGGGTAGGGAACTGTCATGTTTTGGGTACTGTTTTTGATGGCACACAGTTACACTAGTAATAGATTCTTAATTATGGCATTTCCTGCTGTTACCTCCATAATGTGGCATAAGTACCTATGCTCTTCAGATAAGATGACTTTTGACTCACTTACCAAAGCTAATAACCCTTCAAAAATAATTTAAACCTTTTTTAGAATTATTTCACTGATGCTCTTGGGGCCCATAGTCCTTTATTTGCTATGGAGCAGATACCAAATGAATAGCAGTGTTGTGGACTCCCTCAAACAGTGACCTTATGTGAGATATAGTAATTACAGCAATTAAATCCTCTTTGCCAAGGCAACTAGGGCTTTATTTCAAACTGAAGTTAGATCCCCACCCCCCCAAAAAAAAAAAAAAATCTCTTCTGCATGCTTTATTCATTTTTCTTTGGAACATTTAGCCAGTATGAGTTGCATGAGCTCAAATTCATTATTATTATTTATTAATTATTGCATTGAGGTAACATCTAGGACAGCCTGCCTTGTGGGGTAAAAGAGTACAGAGTTCCCCCATGCAGCCAGAAGCAGAACAAGGCCTTAACCCTTGTCTTGTGGTGGGATTGAAGACTTAGCAGCATTTCTAGGACAACTTGTGAAGAGTTTTCATTTGCTTTCTGCATGACTCCATAACCTATGCCAGGGAAGTTTGGGACATTTTGGTCCAGTGGATGCTTAGACCAAAGAGTTTTGATGATATTCTAAAAGTTTTTTACCTAAGCATTTGAAAAATGGTAGGTCATTTCAGTTCAGGCTTTCTAAGTCCAGCTACGTTTGGGTGACCTGAACACTGAACTTGTCGTTGTGACTCTTGCTTGGAGAGGGCAAGGTCAGTGATCAGAAATGATGGTTAAGATGGAATGTGTTCTTCAGCAATTTTGGAAACTCTGGTTTAGGAGGTGTTTTTACTCCCTTTTTAAAAAGAAAAAAATGTTAAAGAAGTGCTGTTACACTTGCCTTGAATGTGCTACACCCTCATTTTGTGGTTGAGTGAGTTCATTGTCTGCTTCTCCTATTATATAAATAGCACCGTGATTGACAAGAAAACTAAAATGACTCTGTTTAAATCTGTGCTGCTCTCCTAAGAAATCTACATTCATTATTCTTGGGATGAGTGAAAGATTTACAATAGTTTATAACCTGGTATCATTTCATTCTTCTTCTTGGTATTATTAATCACCTTGTCATAAAACGTCAGGAGAACTTTGTTCAGCTTGCATGATTTGGGCTGAGAAAGCCATACTTTGATATTAATGTTTCTTAGGAAACTGGATAGATATCTTTGCATTCTGGGAACCATAAAATGGATGAGTGATGTTCTTTGGCTAGATTAGGTGCTTACAGGGTGCTGAAGTTGAAGAATGGTTGAAAGAACCCTGCAGCTGTACCACCTTGGGAAGAAAAATGACCACACAAAGGAGATCTTTCAGGTCAGCCTTTGCTTGTAGACACCTGCAGCCATGAGGGCTGTGAAGGCTGGTGTTGGTGGTTGGATCTTCCCCGTTGTAGTGCCAGATTAGCTGTCCTGGTGTGACTGTTGTGGCATCTTGTTGGCAACAAACTCAGGTCTCAATTATTTGGTCATTTAAAGATTCTGGGTTGCATTTCTCAAGCCCAGAGGCAGTCAACCAGGATCCTGGCTGGGTTTCAGCTTCAGTAATTACAACTTGCCAGCGCAGATTCTCTCTGCCTCTTAAATCACATCCACTATTTTTCACTTCCTTTGCTAAACTGCCATGTCCCCCGTGCTGTTGTTGATGATAATAGTTCTAATGCTCAGCCTATTTATGTAGAGCTATTTTATCTGTAACGTCTCAGGTTGTTTTTACAAGAAACGTCTGTCATTGCTTTCATTTCACAAATTACTATTTTTATTGCTCACGTTCCAGTGATATACCTCAAGCAGTAGATTTTGTAGAAAGGCAATTTCCCTTCTAACTCCAAACTGACATTTTCTGGTGAGGTGTGTGGGGCCATGGGGATGTTCCTGACCTTTCCTTTAGCTCTTTTTTTCAGGGCAGATGTATTTGGGATGGACAAAAAGGAACCCAACCTAAGGGTGGTGAGTTTGCTGGGCAGTGCATGCATCCAGGCTGTGCCCCAAACGATGATGCCTAGCCCATCTTCCCTGGGGCTCTGCCCCTCAGCCTGTCCCTTAGAGGATCAGCACACAGTATCCGCTCCAGCCCGGGGCTCTGCACAGGGACTCAGGCCGACTGCACAGGCTGGGATCTGTGTGCAGACCAGGAGAGGGCAGAGCGGACTTGGGTCTGGCTTGCCTCTGAAGCAGAAAACCCAGGCAAAAATCAAGAGCAAGTCCGGAGGGGAACGGGTTTAGGGCAAGGATGTGACTTGATGTTGGCAAAGGTATTCTGGCTGAGGTGGGAAGGTAAATTCAGCAGTGATCCCCCTGAACGGATTCACACATCACCTCAAAGATGTCTCTGAGAAAGGAGATAGAATATCTTGTTCACTCACTGCAGCAAGCCCTCTGCAAAGGGCCAGAGACCCAGCAGCCTGGCAGGCTTGCCCAGGTATTTCTGAGGAGAGGCAGGTGTCTGCCACCTTCTGGGGTGGCCCCTCGCTCCCTGAGCAGTAGGCAGTGGCCGTATGCTTCGGTATGCTGTCCTGCTCCCCAAAAAGAAAATACATGTAACAGGGTTTTCACTTTTTTCTCCTCTCTCTCCTCCCGCCCCTCTTTCCTTAAATCACAGAACGTTAGGGATAGGAAGGAACCTCAAAAGATTATTGAGTCCAACCTCCCTGCCAGAGCAGAAATGCTGCCTGAGAGCTGCACATTTTCTTTTCGTGCGTGAGCTGTGCCCCGTGTGTGTGCAGGACACCCTGGGTGTGCTTCCTAAAGCAAACTTCTCTCCTGGTCTGCAGGTTCAGAACCTTTTCAGCAAGCTTTTGTCTCTTTGCAGAGCAGCTTTCTTTTTGCAATTGAAAAACAGTGGAAATGTAGTTAATGTTCAGCCTGACAGAGTCTTAGCAAACATATTAAGGGCTTCATTTAATAAATCCATATTTTGTTTTCATAGAGAAGCAGAATAGAGTCTTTTTTTTTTTTTTTCATGAATGAAGTCCTTAGAAAGGCACTCGCAGACTTGTTTGTGAGGCTCATACTCTTTTTTCCCCCCTCATTTTAGGAGCCAGGGAGGTTTAATGCAGCATTTTCTAAATTGTGTCATACTTCCTTCTGAACAGAACAGAGAGGAAAATGTATCTTAATCTTAAACAGACTTGAAACAAAAATGTGCTTGTTTGCTGTGTTGTTTTTTTTTTTCCCCTTCCTAAAAGAAAAGTTAAAGATTTTTAAGAAGAATGTTCTTCACAGAAATTTCAGTTCTGTTAAAAACACATTTACTGTCAGAAAATAATGGTGCTGGATGAGCCCTAATGATAAACCAATTTGTATGTACCATGGGAGTGGACTTTTTCAGTCTCCTCTTGTAAGTCATGCTGGAAGGGCTGCCACTGGGCTACAAGAGCACAGATATTTTCACACTGGGATTTGTGTCTACTTGAATTATGCAAGTAACTTTATTGAAATACAAGCGGGAAAAAGATCTGCCACATGACTGTGAAAATATTATTTTTTGCTCCATTCAGTGATGTTTGAGCAGCTCCATCTGTTTTTCTCTCAGACTTTTTTATTCTTAATTCCTTTTTTTTTTTTTTTTTTCTCAAATGCTGTCTGTGCAGTGCCTTGATTGTACCACACACAGACCGCGCAAGCACCAGACTCCCGATTTCTGGGCAGTGGGGCTACTGCAGCTCACAAATAACATTAATGGGCTGTTCGTGAGCCACTTTCCTGGGGCACTGGGGTTGCACAGTGTTCTCTTTCCCTTCATTGATCCAATTTGTTGAGATCAGCAGGTGCTCCAAAGCATGCAAATTTAAAATTTGCTTTGAGGAAAATTGAGCGCCGCTTTTCCCTGAAACAAGCTGTTTCTCTGCACATCTCTGCCAGCTAGCTTGCTTGGGAGGATATTTGCAGAAATGGAATGCAAAAGTGGTACAAATGCAGCCAAATTGAATACATTTTGAGATGTTAAAAGGCTTGGGTTTTTTTAGGCTTACAGGACTCTTTGGGCTTAGGATGGTCACTTGGTGTAGATTTATAGCATCTTACATAATAGGTCCCTAAACACATTGGCCACTGCAGTCTGATGGGTTTAACATTGGTGATGGTGACAGTGCTGGCCACAGGATCACAGAATCACTGAATTAACCAGGTTGGAAAAGACCTTTGAGATCATCAAGTCCAACCTATCACCTAATGCCTTTTAATTAACTAAATGTGCTGATTTGAGGCTAATTGGAATATTTTAATGGAGAAAATTATATTATAGGCTGAGAAAGGAAACCACTGGTGATGTCTACTTCACTCATAGGCTTGCTGAGATGTATAAGAAAAGAATACAAAACAAAGATGNGGAGACCTCATTGCTCTCTGTCTGAGCCTCCTCTTCTGCAGGCTGAACAACCCCAGCTTCCTCAGCCGCTCCTCTGTGCTCCAGCCCCCTCACCATCCTTGGTGCCCTTCTCTGGACATATTTGAGCACCTCAACATCTTTTTTAAATGGAGGGGCACAGAACTGGACAGGTCTATAAGCTGGTCCCACACAATTTATAGACCTGCAGGTTCCTAAGCACAGGTATTTTTTATCCTCTCTGGCCAACAGTCAGTCATGCTTAATAACAGTGTGAAAATTGGATTTGTCAACTAGTAATCCCTTGGTGATCAATAATTAGTTGTAATTACATGCTGTTTAAGTGCTTTGGAGACAAAATGGAAGTTTGTAGCTGGAGTAGGAAATGAAGAATGGCAGGTACATCAGGCCAGTTGCTATAAAAGAAATTAATCTAAAGAACTGAATTTGCACAAAGAATGGTGATTTAAGCTGTCTTCTGCAGCCTGATCACCTCATATCTGTAGGGGTAGCAGTGTTTAGGCTAAGCAGGCTAATGTAGTCCCTTGAGAGCTTGCTGACCATAAAGGAATTCTGTTTTTTCTCTATAGTCTCTCTAAAATGTGTCCTGTTTGAATTGTCATGAATGAGCCCTTTTTTATGAGGAAATACCCTCTGACATTTCTGCTGTGTTTGTAATGAAAGATCTTCCCTCAACTCTGATCTAGAGTTTTGTCCAAATCTATGTGACTGAAGGCACAGCTTGAATATTGGGAATAAGGGCCAGCCTTGGCCTCTTCCAGCAATTACTAGGGGAAATAGCATGGGACAGAGTACAAGGCAAAGGGGCCCGTGATAGTTGGTTAATATTCAAGAAATACTTCTTCCAAGCTCAGGATCAAAGCGTTCCAGTGAGTAGCAAATCAAGAAGGGGAGTCAGGAGACCTGCATGGGTAAGTAGGGAGCTGCTGAACAAATTCAAGAGGGAGAAGAAAGTCCACAGATCGTGGAAGGGAGGGACTGGCCACCTGGGAGGAGTATAAGACGGTTGCCAGAGGATGTAGGGAGGCTACTAGGAAGGCTAAAGCTTCCTTGGAATTCAATCTTGCAAGGCAGGCCAAACACAGCAGAAAAGGCTTCTTCAAATAGATTGCAGGAAGAACCAACACTATCACAGTATCACCAAGGTTGGAAGAGACTTCAAAGATCATCAAGTCCAACCCATTACCACAGACCTTGAGACTAGACCATGGCACCAAGCGCCATGTCCAAACCCACCTTGAACACCTCCAGGGACGGTGACTCCACCACCTCCCTGGGCAGCTCATCCCAGTGGTGAATGACTCTCTCAGTGAAGAACTTTCTCCTCACCTTGAGCCTAAACTTCCCCTGGCGCAGCTTGAGACTGTGACTAGAGGCAATATAGGCCCTCCTCTGTATGGGATGGGTGCCTTGGTGATGGAGGACATGAATAAAGCAGAGCTGCTGAATGCTGCCTTTGTCTCCATCTATACTCAGGAGCCTCATGCCCTTCAGGCCACGGAGGAAGACAAGGTTAAGGAGGAGGCTTCCTTGATTGATGGGGACATGGTTAGGAAACAGTTAAGTGATTGCATCCACCTGTGAGTGCTGAAGGAACTGGTGGAAGTCATTGCCAGACCACTCTCCATCATCTTTGGTAAGTCATGGTGGACAGGAGAGGCGTCTGGGGGTAGAAGGAGTGCAAACATCACTCCAATCTTCAAAAAGGGTAAGAAGGACCCAGGTAACTATAGACTGGTCAGCCTCACCTCTGTCCCTAGAAAGATGATGGAGAGGCTTATCCTCAGCACTGTGCTTCGAGATATCAAAGACAAGAAGGTCATTGGGAGCGGTCAGCATGGTTTGAGAAAGGGGAAGTCATATTTCACCAACCTGATAACCTTCTGTGAGGATGTAACCAGGTGGATAGATGATGGAAGAACAGTGAATGTGCTTTACCTTGATTTCAGTAAACTGATTGACACCATCTCCCACAGCATCCTCACAGCTAAACTGAGGAGGTGTGGTCTGGGTGATGGAGTAGTGAGGTGAATTGGGAACTGGTTAAAGGAAAGAAATCAGAGACTTGTGGTCGATGGGACAGAGTCTAACTGGAGGCCTGTAACTAGTAGAGTTCCTCAGGGGTCAGTACTGGGACCAGTATTATTCAATATATTCTTTAATGACCTGGATGAGGGCATGGAGTGCACTGTCAGGAAGTTTGCTGATGCCACCAAGCTGGGTGGAGTGGCTGCCACACTGGAGGGTTGTGCTGCCATTCAGAGAGACTTAGGCTGGAGAGTTGGGCAGGGAGAAATTTAATGAAGTTCAACAGGGGCAAGTGTAGAGTCGTGCACCTGAGAAAGAACAACCCCAGGGATCAGTATAGGTTGGGGACTGACCTGCTGGAGAGCGGGGAAGGGGAGAAGGGCTTGGGAGTCCTGGTGGATGGAAGATGGCCATGAGCCAGCAGTATGCTCTTGTGGCAAAGAAGGCCAATGCCATTCTAGGGTGTATTAGAAGGGCTGTGGTTAGTAGGTCGAGAGAGGTTCTCCTTCCCCTCTACTCTGCCCTGGTGAGGCCTCATCTGGAGTATTGTGTCCAGTTCTGGGTCCCTCAGCTCAAGAAAGACAGGGAGCTGCTTGAAAGAGTCCAGCACAGAGCCACGAAAATTATTAAGGAAGTTGAACATCTTCCCTATGAGGAGATACTGAGGGAGCTGGGGCTTTTTAGCTTGGAGAGGAGATGACTAAGGGGTCACCTCTTCTTGGTGATGCCCAGTGACAGGACAAGGGGGAATGGGTGGAAGTTGAGGCATAGAAGGTTCCATGTGAACCTGAGGAAGAATTTTGTTCACTGTGAGGGTGACAGAACACTGGAACCAGCTGCCCAGGGAGATTACAGAGTCTCCATCTCTGGAAATATTCAAGAACTGTCTGGATGCATTCCAGTGTGATCTGCTCTAGGTGATCCTGCTCTGTCAGGGAGCCTGGACGAGGTGATCTTTTGAGGTCCCTTCCAGCCTCTAACATTCATGATTCTATGAACTCATGAGACTCTGCCATCCTTTTGCACTGTCTCTTGACTGTACAAGCCTAGACAGCATGCTTTGGTTTGGGGGGAGGAGGAAGGGTCTTCCTTTGCTTCTCTTTGCTTTCTTCTCTGCTCAGAAGAGCAGGACAGATCAGGATTCCAGACAGAGATGTTATTCCAGCTGTGCCTGTGGAAAATCCAGAAGTGTGCATCCTGGGATTTTTGTACTGACTGGGAAGTTAACTCTGCCACCGGTAACTCTTCTCAGCCAAGGAGCCAGAAAGGCTCTCTTTGTTTATCTATATGCTCAAGGGTGATCTCTGTTACCTCCTCTGTCTGATTGGCATTCTCTAAATAGACATGTACAACGAAACTGTTTAACTGCAGGAGGTAGGAGTGAAATAGCTGGAGCAGACTTATTACCCAGCGGTATGTGAGAAAGAGCCAGCAAAATTTATGGGTTCTGAGGGACCAGTGTATTTTTAAGCTTCTTGTATTCCTACACTTCACACCAAGATTAGCAGAATGTTGACAGCTCCATGATATATTTGCTGTCACCTGGCTGGAGTCCGAAGCAAGCGATAAATTTTTAGTTTGAATGAGCTTGTGTGACTTCAACTGACAGATATATTTTTGTTACTACAAGTATGTAGCATGTCCTGTGGCTGGAGATTTTGGTGTTATTCTTAGCGTGGCCTTGAGTGTTATTCTTGCTTTTCTTGTGCTTCTTGGATGCTTTTCACTATCCAAGAAAAGATGGGACAAAACGACACATTCCTCAGTGGCTGTGATGGTTCATTCATTTTCTGCAATGTTGGAGCCTGACAAAGGCTCAAATAATTTTTAGTGAGTTCAGTAAAGACTGCCTGCAGGTAGGAGGCAGTAACTCCACAAGAGAATTCAGAATCTCCAGTTGCCGTTGCTGAATTTCATTTGTCTTGGGTACATGTCACATGAACTTAGATTCAGAAACTTGGAATGTTTTTGGAGTTATAATACTATATTCTGGGAAAATTCCCCTCCCAGGATACGTATTCAATTGATTCAAGTGTCAATTAATTTTGTCCTCATGTGACTGAACGCCTAAAGGAACTGAATTTGCAGATTTTGGCATGAGGGTAAAACCATAGTAACACATTGGTGGATTCTATTCAAACTAAGAAGATAGAAAAATGATAGTTTATTGGATTCCTTCATCTTTTTAGTCTTTTGTGTTTAAATTTATCCCAATGTAGTGAAATGTGTATTCTCCAGGCCTTTTAAAAGGTCTCACATATATCAGCAGTAATAGGGTGTATTGGTGTTGAAGCTGGTGTTCTCCTGCTTGAGAAAAATCTGAGTCAGGTAAACTGCCTTTGCTTGCAATGGGAGAAGGAAGAGAAATAAACATCAAATTGGGGGTGTTCTGTTTGCTGGGGGAGCTGAAGCTGGCTACAGACTATGCTGGAGATCATGGAACCATAGAATCGTAGAGTGGTTTAGGTTGGAAAAGACCTCAAAGATCATCCAGTTCCAGCCCCCTGCCATAGGCAGGGACACCTCCCACTAGATCAGGTGGCTCAAGGCCTCATCCAACCTGACCTTGAACACCTCCAGGGAGGGAGCAGCCACAGCCTCCCTGGGCAACCTGTTCCAGTGTCTCACCACCCTCACTGGAAAGAACTTCCTAACATCCAGTCTAAATCTTCCCTCTTCCAGTTTAAACCCATTACTCCTCATCTTGTCATTACAAGACCTTGTAAATTGTCCCTCCCCAGCCTTTTTGTAGGCCCCCTTCAGATACTGAAAGGCTTTTACAAGGTCTCCTCAAAGTCTTCTTCAGGCTGCAGAACTCCAACTCTCGTAGCCTGTCCTCATAGGAGAGCTGCTGCTGCGCTCTGAGCATCTTCGTGGCCCTCCTCTGGACTCACCCCAACAGTTTGTTGTCCTCATTGTGTTGGGGGCTCCAGAACTGGACAGAGTACTCCAGGTGGGGTCTCACGAGAGCAGAGATGTTGTCATCCATGGCAGGTCAGTGAGAGAAATGGTGATGTGTACAATTTTTGAAAACACTGCAGAGTGTAACCAAGAACTGAGAACTGTAACAGATGCTTTAGTCAGCTTGAAACCCAGGAGGTTTGAAAACCAAGGAATTATTTTGTACTGGGGCAAATTTTTTATGGGTGACTGGGACTAGGAGATCATGTGCATCATCAGGAATTCTGCAGATGACACTAAACTAGGTGGAAGTGTTGATCTGCTTGAGGGTAGGGTGGCTTTACAGAGGGATCTGGGCAGGCTGGATCAATAAGCTGAGGCCAAGTGCCAGGTGCTGCAGGCTGGTCACAAGAACCCTATGCAACACTACCAGCTTGGGGAAGAGTGGTTGGAAAGCTACCTGGTGGGAAAGGATCTGTGGCTGTTGGTTGATAACTAGCTGCATATGAAACAGTGTGTACCCAGGTGGCCAAGATGCATCCTGTCTTTTATCAGAAAGTGTGGCCAGCAGGACTAGAAAGGTGATTAACCTGCCATACTTTGCACTGGTGAGGCTGCACCTTGACTACTTGGTTCAGTTTTGGGCCCCACACTACAAGAAGGACATTGAGGTGCTGGAGCATGTCCAAAGAAGGGCAGTGAAGCTGGTGAAGAGTTTGGAGGTCTCATAAGAAATGGCTGAGGGAACTGGGGTTGTTCAGCCTAGAGAAAAGGAGGCTAAGGGGAGACTTTATTATTCTCTACAACACTCTGAAAAGAAGTTGGAGTGAAGTAGGGGTTGGGCACTTCTCCCAAGTAACAAACAATAGAACAAGAGGAAACAGCCTCAAGCTGCATGAGGGAATGTTTAGATTGGGCATTGGGAACAATTTCTTCCCCAAAAGGGTTGTCAAGCCCTGGCACAGGCTGCTCAGGGAAGTGGTGGAGACCCATCCCTGGAGGGATTTAAAAGATGTGCAGATGCAGTGCTGAGAAACAGGGTTTAGTGGTGACCTGGCAGTGCTGGGTTGATGATTGGATTTGATGATGTTAAAGGTCTTTTCCAACCTAAATGATTCTATAAGCCTTTGATTTTATTCCCTGGAACAGGAACAATGAATGTTCTCTCTAAAGACCATTCAGAAATGTGTGCACTCTAAGTACATCAGTTCTTCACCTGGAGGATAGAAGTGGCAGTTTCCAAGCTGGGCAATACAACATCTGTTGGATGTGACTGCTGGGAGGAAGTGAACAGAAAAGGAATTGTCTGAGAAGGCTGCTGAGTCTGCTGGGGAGAACAGACAGAGTGAAACACTGCAGCACAGAGGCATGTGAAAGGAATTCTGCTCAAGCCTGTGCAGCACAGGGACTATGGCAAGCTGCTCCTTCCCTTCAGCAGGGACCTGCTCCTGAGGGAATACACAGCATATGTGTGGCAAGTGGACTGGTGCAGGCCCCATTAGCTTGCGCTGTCTGCTCTCCTTGGCTGGCATGCCATGGGAGAACTTGGCAAAGGTTCCTGTCAGTGGAAAGCACTGCTCTGTAAGGGGATTTTACAGTACATGCACAGGCAAACTCCCCGGATCAGGCCTGATTAATGGATTTGGCCAGAAAACTGAAGGTAGAGGCCAGTTTGGGAAGTGGCACTGCGTGAGTCTCCCTGAGAGCTCAGAGCATCTGTGCCTACCAAACTGCCAGGGAGGGAGCAGCAGCAGTCTTATGAAGTGATTAAAATAAGAAGCTATGTTTATACAGTAGGTATATGTGTAAAAGAGCACAGCCTCCACCTCTACTGGACTATGTATTCTGGAGAAAGGTTCAAACTGTATCACTGTATCTAGAAATATGAAGATCTGAATTTGAAAGGAATTTAATGGTAGAACACAGCAAACAGACAAAAAAGAGTGAATATACATAAGCAAAACACATACTTTAAACTTCATGTCGTATGGCCTTGGGTTTCCTAGACACAGGTTTTAAACTCTGGATACTTCCAGAGAGAAGAGATTTATTGCCAAAAGTCTGCCATATTACAGGGCCTGTGCCATTTTTGCATACTTTGGGCTGAAGGGTGCAGATTGCAGGGGTTAATATCATTTATTTTAAGTGGAAGCGCGCAAGGGAAATATATTTGCAACAAAGGAAGTATCTGTGTCCATACACCCACTTTATTTTGAAATAGCTTAGCTGTTTATGGAAAGTATTTTGCCTCTGTGTCACAAATCTAGAGTTGGAGAGTGATGCTAGGAAAACCAGAAGAGGACAGAGAGCAAAATTAATTTGGAAATATGAATCTTGTTGGTGAAGACTGAGAAGCATCAAGAGGCAAGGAAGCTGCTCTTTAATGATCATGGAATCTTTTTGCATTCATGGAGGCAGAGCAAGGAATTAAACCTGGGCAAAAAACAATATGCCTGTTCAGCAGTATCTTGAAAGACTCCACGTGTAGCTGTGTTTCGTGGGGAAGACAAGGGGCAGGAGGTGAAGCACCTGTTGTTTGTGTTTGATTTTGCCTCCATGGCAGCTCTCTGCCGCCTGCTTCTTGCTCATCTATCCACACATCCTCCTCTAGCAACAGCAGATACACGCTCCAAAGCACCTCCAAAACTCTGATATGCTTAGATATAAAAAAAGGAAGGTGTACCTCTCTTGCTACAGAGTTGTGGTGATCGCTTGCCTTGGGGGGGGAGAGCATATGTACAGCAAATGGACACTTATGTAACCTTATTAGCTTATACTCTATGATTTGAACTGTTGGTTTGCCACAGGGAGTTGGAAAAGAAGAATTAGGTAATATAAATAGAAAGATGACATCCTCAAAAAGAGCACCATTCAGCACATATCTCTGGCTGGCCTCATGGTTCAGAGCCGATAAGCAAATTTGGCCTGAGTCCTGTTGCAGCGTTTTCCGATGGCACCAGCATAGCAGAAGAATTGGCAGTACCAGCGGAGATGGACACTGTGGATGTGATTCCTGCCATCCGCAGCTCTGACTGTGGGAGTCTGCCTCTCTGTGGCAGAAACCTAGGGCCAAATTAATTGTGATTAATTTTGATTACAGACCATTCCCTTTCAAGTGACTCTTGAGATGAATTTGTCCTGTGTGTGCTTTAAATGGTAAGTTGCTCAGAAGTGCTTCTACTAATGCATCCGCCAGGTTAGTTTTCCAATATCCTTTTCCTTTCTTTCAGCCATTGGTTCCTGGTACAGATGCAGACACAGGGCTTCTATGCCATATTTTTAGGTATTTGAGTGGCATTGTGGAAAACATGAAAGCATTATAGTAATGATCAGGGCTAACTCTTGTGTTCTTTGTTCAGCTATTGGTTAGGAAAAAAAAACCTCAGCCATGCTTAATAGTGCACAAATGCTACTAAGAAGTAATTTTAGGGAGGATTTGTGTGGGAAACCTTAAGATTTGGCCCATAATACAGGGTGGATTTTATCAACAGCTAGGTAGTGGAAGGCAGTTGTAAGAATGAAGTGCTGGAGGAAAAAAAGATTAGTAGTAATGTCTGTGCAACACCACAAGGAGCTGTTCCATATTATTGTATTTAAAGTAAAGGAAATCACAGTGAATGTACTTTTAAGCCAATTCCTCCCACTGTTCTTTTCATTTGCTTGCAAATATTCTGTGGGACTGACTGAAGGCTTTCTCTGGTCTACAAGGAGCCTCTCAGCTGCCTAATAGCAGCACAGAAGATGTGGCACTGCACCTTCTCTTACTTATTTATTTATTTAGGAAAAGGAGTGTTTACAGAAACCTGTGCTTTAACCTAGGTTTTGAGAAAAACCACTGTGCTTCACTCCTTGTGGTATTCTGAAAGCTCATGATGAGAAGCACTTCTCGCCATGAACAAACTGCCAAATGCATTTGAAATGGAAAATTTGTGATTGAAATGGGCATCTCAGAGCTTCCAGCTGCTGGCAACCGTGTGGCAAAACAATTGCAACGCTTGCAATCACTTTGTAGAAGCTGCTTATCTAACAATCACATCAACTTTAAATATTTATTTGAAACTAGTTGGTTTTAAGTATTGAAGAGCACTGTTTTCTCCCTCTCTTTTGTCTAATTAAAACAGGGTGAAGGCAAGCCAGGCATCCTGTTTACCCACATCATGAATGCTGAAGGCAGGTCACTTCAGGGCCTTACAGGTCTCTGTAGAGATGGGAAAAAATTTTGGAAAAGCTTAGGTTAATTTGAAAGCTCTGTCTTGAAGACCTTTCTAAATGAATGGGGAAATATCAGAGGAGGGATCATGAGCAGAGGAAAACTGCACTTTTTTTTCATTCATAGGCAGAGATTGAGAGCAGCAGTAAGCTGCCCATAGTATGGCAGAGAGGGTCACTGACCAAAGGCTCAAAGGTCAACTGACTCATTTTTCCTTCTTATTTTTCCCTATTTTGAGCTAAGGCAGGCACTGACCTCCAGTTATGCTACCTCCTGCATCCTTTGTATATCCTTGAGCTCTGTGCTCAGATAGTTTGCATCTGGGAGACTTTTTCGGCAGGTGGAAGAGGTGAAACAGATTTTTGCCCCTCACTTAGTCCCCATCTCCTCTTCCACAGCTTGTTAATGTTTTTGTGACTCTTCAACTGTATATCTCAAATGTAGCCCTATGGAAAAAAAGTGTTGTGCAGTCTCTGGGGTGGCTGCAGCCAGGTGCCATGCCACAGGCTGATGGCAACTGCTAAGAGAGAGACTCTGTCCATTTCCGTGTCCTAGAAAGTCCTGCGCGTAGGTGGAGAGGTTTTTTGGGTGCAGAAAGTCCTTTGCCAACTATCAAATGTGATTTTGAGAGTTGTCCTTACAAGTCCTTCTGACAAGTGTTCCTATTAGGAACTCAACTAGTACAGCATTGTGAATTCAGTCAAGTTTTTCCCTTGACATGCTATGCATGTATTAAGTGATGAAATGTCAGTCAATCAAGGCAAATTTGCACTTAGTCCAGAAAGAAATCTGAATATGTGACTATTGTAGTGGTGAGGGGGTGAGCAGAGATTTTCACTGTCCTTTTGTTGCATATTGAAAGTCTGGAATAGTTGGGTGGATCTTCCAGTTAATGTGGTGGTGATCTTGCCATAGGCAAATTGTTTCTCGTTGCTAACCATTTTTGCCCAAGTTTGAGTTATGGTATTTCTATCTGCTCCTGATTTGGAGCTGAGTGGTTTAACCTACTAAGAGTCATGACTTCCATGCCGTATTTCCATGTTCTTTCTGCAGAATTCTCTTCCTGAGCTGTAGAAGGTGATCAGGGATGAAAAGAGGCCCTGCTGGCATCCAGCAAGTCTCTTATTGTTTAAACAAACTGCCTCTTGTCTAGAGTCACCTTGAAGAAAGTAGGCTTTTCAGTAAACAAAGGGAAAATCTTCCTAGTACATTTTTGGGTTTGATTAAGAGCATAACTTCTATCACACTTTGCCACTAATCTGCCTGATGTAGAAACGGGGACCTTTTAAGATGCCGTAGCCCAAAATTAATTTCTGCAAATGCATTTGCTCTTTGAAGAAACCCTGCTGAGGATTTAAAATCTGGAAATGCTGAGGCTGTTGGGAAGCTCGGCTGGCTCAGAAGGAAAGAACTGAGCTGTAGCATGTGTTGGATGTGCAGTGGAGTTGAGTGTATTTGGGTCGGCTGCGGCAGGAGGATGTTGCGGCTGAGCTTGTGCTGCTTTCTCTGCTGTGCACCGTGGGACTGTGCACTGGGGTCGTGAGGTGGGCATGGAGCTGAAACGCTGCCTCTCTTCAACTCTCTCCAAGTTCTTTCCTGGCAGGGAGATGACAAACGCATTATTCTCTCCATGTGCTGAGTTCTTGTGGCTGCTGAGCCATCAATAATGCACGCTGCCGTTTGCCAGACGAAGCTTTTCCGTTCTCTGTTTTTTGTAACAGGTTTGCACTCATCACATCGCTGCCACTTCAGCGCAGCATCGCCCAGCTCTGTGAGCCCTGCCCGGTGCTCAGCGGTGCTCGGCAGCAACAGTGCTGAAAAGCAGCTCAAAGATGCTGAGGTCTCCTTGGCTTCTTGCAAGCCTGCCCATCCGGAGATTCCCCCCCACCCCCGCAGTTTTGTTCACGCCAGAGAAAACTTCTTCCATGGCAGGAAGAATCTCAGGGTTTGGCTTTGCAATCTAAATGCAGATGACTTGGCTACATTATCACACAGCCACAGCGTGGTGGGCGTTGGAAGGGATCTCTGAAGATCCTTTAGTCCAACTCCCCTGCTAAAGAACCACAGAATCACAGAAACATCCAGGTTGGAAAAGACCCTCAGGATCACCAAGTCCAAGCTATAACCCTACTCTAGAAGATTCACCTTAAAACACATCCCTAAGCACCACATCCAAATGACCCTTAAACACACCCAACTTGGTCACCTACATCAAATTTCTCAGGCTTGTGTTCAGGGAGGTTTCGAAAGTTTTGGAGAAAGACTCCACAACTTATCCTGACAGCCTCCTCCAGTGTTCCAGCACCCTCACAGGAAAGAATTTTTTCCTTCTTGTTTAGGTAGAGCTTCCTGTATTCTAGTTTATGCCTATTGGCCCTTGTCTTATCACTGGCACCAGTGAAAAAAGCATTGATAAAGCAGCAGGCTGCAGCGTTGGCTCCTTTCAGGGGTTCTTTTCTCCCTTTCCCCCCTCTCTCTCTGCAATTTAAAATGCATTTGGAGCTCTCTGGGGCCATTTCCATACTGTTGTGATTCATCGATAATTACACTGCTTTAAATCTATTGTTCATTTACTTTTCACAGAAGTCTCCAGCTCTAAAACCTGCTTTTAAACTTTTATTTCATTCAAGCTTATATTGCTCTGCTGGAAAAAAAAAAAAAAAAATCCTATGCACTTTTATTGTCTTTTAGCATCTGCTTCATTATCCATTTATATTTCAATACTTATTTATTCCAGTGAAGGAATATAAATGTTGAGACATTCTGCAGAAAGCTAAATGAACTGCCAGCAGTAAATAGCATTTCTGACCAATTTAATAATTTTTCTTTCTGTTTGCAAATCAATTGTAAATATGCCTTGGGTTGTGGTTTTTTTTTTTTCCCCTCCCTTACACCTTGGGTTGCTATTTGAAATTATTCTGCAAAGAGATGGCTTGAATTGCTTCATATCAGGTGGGTCTGTAGGATTTCATCTGGTCAGCTATAAGCTTAGGGTTTGGGTTTTTTAAAGAGTAGTAATTCTGTTTCTGTAGCAGGCATTGGCTGTCAGCACACACTCTCCTGTCATGCTGGTTTGCACACTTTGTAGGTCAGATATTAACTGTTTTGTAGGAGTTAAATGAATATTGATGGCTGTATAGTTTTATTCCTAATAGATAAAATTCCAGCCCTTCATCTTTGTGCTTAAGATTCAAATTTTTCATCTACATTCAAATCTAAATTACTTTTTCTCTAGTATTTTCTAGCTGTTCTTAATGGGTTTGACCTGCTGTGTCCATTTATTAGCCTGTTCTTTGTAAAAAGTCTTTACTAGAGCATTCTCAGAAGTATATACAGCACAGGAAAACCTGAAAACTCTTCTGCTAAGAGCAAATTTTCCTTCAAACCCCTTGGCCCTGTAGCACACAGCCGACTTGAGCACAAAGTATTAAGCTCAGCAAAATCGTTCATTGTGAGATGTTTAATGAAACTGAAATGTAAAATCAATGGTCACCTGCTGAGGCAACACCCTCCTAAAATTGTCAGATTTGAATTAACTGGCACTTCATGACTGACACCTTCGTGTGATGGTCTTGCAGGATTTGAGGAGTTGTAGCATCCTCTCTCCCCTTTTGCAGTGCTTTACCTGGCTACCCAAAAGCAATTTTACATCACGTGCCATATTCAGCGTAAATGCAGAATGTGGAGGAGGCTGCACTTTTAAACTAGTGGCAGGAAATCTCATTAAATTCAATGTAATTACATTGTTCTAGAAATGTGATTATGTGTTTCAACTACCAGCCTCCCACTAAATTACTTCAGATCAGTCTCAATCTGTGGAATGAAATCTGCCCAATTTAGATGTAAAAGATGTAATAAATATGAAGTAGTACATTTTGCATTTATATTTTATATCCACCTGTGACTGTTTATTACATTTTCTAGATCTGGCCTTTCCCAGTGCATATATCTCACCTGCTGCACGCAGGGAAATTGAACCTTGACTTCCCTTAGTATCATAATTTAGTCTTTGCAGTACCACGCATACGACATTAGCTACTTAATTTCACGTAAAACTGCAGAGAGACCTTAACTGCAGGAATAGTCTGTGAAGAAAGGGCTTCCCCTGGTGAAAATAAGATAAAATATTCCCAGTAGTAAGTAAAGTTTGCAATGGTACTGCTGAGGTTTCACAGTTCTAAAAAAAGTGAGGAAGAAGCATAATATTTTTATTTCTGATAGATGAGCGTTAGACTGTAGCTCAGAGAAACACTTTTTGAAGCCTAGTGCTGTGCTGGCAGGCAGAGTGTTACACCTGAAAACAGTTGTGCCTGAAGTTAATTGAGGATGATGCCTTGACAGTGAAGATTCAAGTCAGGAAGACAGCACCATGAGGAAAGAATGGAGCACTTGCTCGATGCCACTTAAAATCAAAGGAAGTCATCCATACATTTAGTGATTTTTTTGAACTGTGCCTTTGTAACTCAAGCTCTTCATCAGCTAATCAGATAATTTATAGCCTAACTATCAGATTAGAAAGCAATCTCAGCCCCAGTAATACACTGACTTTGCTTTTAATATCTACAAGCTATTGACACCAGTAATCGAGAATGAGGTTTTGTGTCAGCAATTACTTGCACAGAAGATATTGTTACTTTAACGCCTTGGTGTTTGACTCTAGGATAAGGTCAGATATTGTGACAGTAATTGCTGGAAGAAATAATTACAACCACGATCAGGCATGCATTGACAAACACCACCTTGGCAGGAGGCTGATCTGGAAGCTGATCACTAGCTTGATGTTAGTGTTGCAGTCGGAAAACAGTTGCTATTTATGCAAAAGGGTATCCACTAAACTATAAGGCTTCTTTGCTTTCTCTTCTTCATGTCTTGGTTCTTCAGCAGGAACAAGCAGAATCACCTAGTCATTGGAGCAGGCTGCATTTCTCAGCCTTTGAGTCTCAACAGCATCTCCTGTGTGCAGAGTGCTGCAAGGATAAGTGACTCTGCGAGGGTGGGGAATTTGATTTATGAGTAAATCTCCAACTGTCTCTTTAACCTAAGTACAAGACAAGTTTAAGCCTCCCTGTCCCACCTCCTCTGTACTAAGTCTAGGTCAATGGGACTTTCCCTTGGGTTTAATGAGTCTTTGAATATCTCAGTAGTACCATCAGAAGGACCCTGAGAATAAAGGTTTCACAGCTGTAGAAGCTGCTTCGATGTGCCATGAAGATGAAATAGGGAGGAGCATAATTAATCTTTCTGTCTTCAAGATGTGTTAAGATCAGACCAGGTCATTTTCTCTGAAGAGCTGGGGAGGAGCTGGAGGGGAAAAAGCGCTTGTCTCCAGGAATTAATCTTCTGGTCTCCAGGATTAGCCTCCTGAAATATGTCTGAAAGTGACTGCTGTAGCAGAACAAGGAACATTTATCTCATCTTGGTGCATTTTATAAACGATTTCAAATATAATTAAGCCTCACCCCCAACCCAGCCATGGCAAATTGTTTTCAAGTATCCATGGGCATGTGATGGGTGACTTTGTTTCAGTTAAAAATGTACAACTTATTTTTTTCTTTTTTTTTTTTTTTCTTTCTCCCACTGCTTTATTGGCTTTTTAATGGCCTGGGAAATACATTTTCTGTTAGAGTTAACAAGAAGGCTGGGCTGATGAGATTGTGTGTTGGGTTTTCTCTGCTGTCAAGCCTGGAGAGGAGAGCTGTCCTGCCTATCCCTGTGTCCCCAGCTGAAGAGGTAAACTGCTGCTCTGGATACCCTAGGAGAAGAAGACTCACAAGGGATGTTTCTTCCCTTCCAGGCTCAATGAAGAGCCATGAAGGCACTTGTTTTTCTTGTCCCCTTGAAGCAGGAGAGGAGTGGCTGCTGTTTTCCTGCTCAAGCATAACTAGTCATAATTAGTTTAGCACTGGGTTATTGATCCTTTTCTGTATTAGATCAAAACAGCATGTGTGTGAGTGTGCATGTTTCTCATAGTTAAGAACTTAAGTAGAAAACCACACTTGAACTATCCTCATTTCAGCCAGTCACTTTTTGGCCAGCCCTAAGTTTGCAAGCAGATGTTAAACATCCTTAAATGCAAGAAGATGCTTTTGTCCCCAGATGCCAAGTTGTGAGACCATGGTGTGACACCACGGAGCTGAGAGCACAGCATGCTGCCCCTTGTTAAAATGACTTGGCAGCTGATTTCCTTTATTGAAGGTTTGGAATCCTTCTTAAGCACAGCAGATTCCCTCGCTGAATTAGATCGTCTCTCTGTGGTTAGAGCCCATACATCAGAACAATTTCAGTGTTCACATCCTCCAAACAAGGCTCATTAATTGCAAATTTATGACTAACAGGGTTAGGGACTAGTTAGAACTGAAAAAGCAGAACAGGGATGGGAAGTGCTTAATGCTCTGTGGGATAGAGTATCTCACTGTGAGTGTTTTTCACTGAAAACAGCTGAATGTGTTATAAAGGACTTGTAGCCATTTTTATAGGGAGTTGATTTGGTGCCCCAAACTCCCCCAGTGGGAAAGCTTGGTTTTAGAGCCTTTGTTATTGCAGACACAGTGTATCCTTTGAGATGCTGAAAGTTTAAGTGACTTTTTAGTAGCTAGCACCTAAACATGTGCAGTCTTCATAAAACATGAATTGTTTCCTCTCCTCCTTTGTTCTTCTTGTTCATGACCTTTTGCAGAGTCGACTTTTCATCTGATTTCCAAGGATGTGTAGGAGCTTGAATCATAAAGGCTGGTCAAGAACACAGAGACTTACCAAAATCAAAACTGAGAGTGGCTCATTCCTATCCTCAAAAGTTCTGTGTGAAGTCCATTGATATATTTCTTACTGAAACTCCCTGGCGGTAGTAGGAGCCTGCTGTGTTTCTGCTTGTAAGAATCAGCTCCTGGTGCAGGACCTCTTTTTAGTCCTTCAGGCCAGGCCTGTCAGCTAATGAATGAATGTTGTCTGCTCCCTGACTGCCGAAGTAGCTCACTTAACAAGGATGTTACTGAACCATGATGGAGGCTCTGCTGTCCATACACGAGGAATGCTGATACTGGAGGTAAACCCAGAACAGAGTAGTCCTGGTGGCACACAGGACAGTTGAAATGATGAAGGAAGAACGCTAAAGGAAAAATGAAGGTTTGGTACTGGTGTTTGGAAGGAAGGAGAGAGCCACAGAGGAAACAATCTTAGCAACGACTGTTCTAAGAAGTAAATTGACCTCCTCTACCACTGTACTCTTCTGCACGTATAGACCACATGGGAGCACCTTAAATCAGTTGTCTCCAGTTTCTGATCATGGTCTTTTTGTCCTGTCACTTCCCCAAATTTTGCTAACATACACAGTACTAAAATTAGGTCTTCATTAGAAATTAACAATCTGCAAATGGAGCTTCCCCGGTGCAATCTGTAAACCTTTTCCAAAGAAGTCAGAAGTGCAGCGTGCAGCTGCCTTTGCTCAGTTTTATTGCCCTGCCAGACCTATCTGCCCATGTGCTCTATCATGTTTGAATCCATCCTGGAGCAAGCTGCTGCCTCTGACTGGTCTTCAGCCCTGCAAACACTGGAGTTTAATTTAAAAATCGCTGCAAGGATTAAAGAATCCTTCCCCAGTCCTGCTGGCCCAGAGTGAGTAATTCCTTTCGACAGGCAAGTAAAATGCCATTAGTTTCTTGCATTAGCATCAATCACTGTGGTAAACGGCAAGCAATTTCTGTATGGTGGCTGGTAAATTTTCCTGACAGCTTTGCAAGGCTGGGTAAGCTTTCCGAGCTGCAGCAGCACTGTGAGCAACAGACTTTGCAGGGCTGAATCCTCCTGACCTTTTTGCCCATCTCAGGCTTTGGGGCTGCTGGAATCTGTCAGGCACCAGCTTGCAGAATGATATTTTGGCCAGATCTGCAGAGCAAAAAAGCTGGGACTCAGAGCTTCAGGGCATCTGGAGGGGAAAAACTGTCTCCTTGTCTTCATGGTTAGAAATATTGCAGGCCAATCCAGTGAGCCAGTGCTTTGGCACCATCCATTTGTGGGGCATCGTCTGGACATCATAGCAGCAGATTATGGACCCTGCCAGTCTCTACCACACACACTTTGTCTGCTGCTCTTGAAAGAGAGAAAAAGCTTGAGACTTGCAAAATCCCTGCCAAATCTGTTGAGATCCGAAGGAGGATTCAAAGGTTTGTTGGTAAAATCTCAATCTGCCTTCAGAGTGTCTTCAAAAAGCTCCAGAGAAGCATCACCTGGAGGGAGAAAACTGGGGCTGTCAAAGAGAAAAGCTTGTTGGGATGGTCACAAAGGGCTAACTAGGGCTACCTGAGCAGCAGAGTGGTATAATGTCTTTGTGAAATGCTAACTCTCTAGGAGCATGGTGGAAAGTTGTTGTCTGCAGCTAGAAAAATAAAGTCTCATGGTGAAGAAAGCAGGGGAAAAATGTCTTTGATGTTTTATCCCAGCTGGAGGGCTGGTTCTCATCAGAATTCACACATTATTAGCCTGCTTGGTGGTCATTGGTGCCTGGAGTACAAACCACATAATCATAATGCTCACTAAAGTTTTCACTAGCAGTGGAAAAATGCTTTTTTGCTGTAATATATGATGCCACCTTTTCAAGAAAAGTAGTGGTCTGAGCTATGCTGGAAATTGAATTCTATCTTGTGGAAAGGGAGATTATTTCCTGAGCTTTCCTTATTCACCGTCCTAGCACATTCTGCTCAAGGTAAAGGTGCACTCCAGGATGATTGATTGGCAAGCATGAGAGGACTACTGTTCCATGTGACAGGGATATAAAGAATGATATTTTTATTTTTTGACAGTGAAGGGGAAATGGCATTACTAGCAATATTCAGCAATGTACTCTGCAGCCCCAGTTAGCTCTGCATATTTTATGGCATCCATTTTCTTTCTTCGATTAAACAACATAAAACCCCATAAAATAATCCAATAAAAACAACATCTAGTAGTTCAAGCAAAGTTCTTGTGGCCTTTTTAATTCTGGAAGGATTTTCACTGCTGTGCTTTTTGTCCTTCTTCCTCTAACTCCATCCATTGTGCTCAGGTCAATGTCTCCTTGTCACAGCCTAGGTGGAGTTCCTAATAACAACCTTTTCTGTTCTGCTTCTTTATGCAGACTAGCAAGTAAGCATGCAAAAATGTAAGCTAGATCCCTTAAAGACCACTTCATGCTCTTAAGCAGTTGTTGGATGTGCCAAGGTTTGCGACTCTTTCTGTAGAAGTTAGAGGTGTAAACATGTTCTAAAAATCTGCTCTTTTTAAAGTTTTGTTGTTGTTGTTGTGGTTGTTTATTTTTTTTACTGGTGCAGTTTAAAGCAATCCTTTAGTTAAGGATGACCATTACTGAGTGTCTTGCTTTTCACCTCATCTCTCAAGAGGAGGACGTGTTCATGTGTTATCTGCCCTTCAACATCACTGGTGGTCATCTCCCAGGCACTTTTGAAGCCATTGATAGAGGTGCATTTGCTGTGTGAAAGTCAAGGTGAGACCTCACTCAGTGCATGCAGAGTGTTGCCATTGTGTACTTTTTTGGGCCAGACTACACACTGGTCTCAGGACTAGTCACAGACTGACTCCCACTGGCCTCTTCTGGTCATCTGCCAGTCAGGAGATTTACAGCAACAACCTGCCTTCAGCTGAGGAGTTTTCATCACAAACAGTCCATAGAATGCAGCTGTACTGGTTTGAGGCTAATTGGAATATTTTAATGGAAAAAATACATTATAGGCTGTGAAAAGAAAACAATGATGATGTCCACTTCACTCATAGGCTTGCTGAGATGTAAAAGAACAAGAACACAGAGATAGGTAAGACACACAGAGAGTCTCGAGCTCTTTAGGTGTTTTGGTCTTGGCCTCTTTGCTAACCTAACTAACCACTCTTCTTCTGACCCCCCTGGCCAATCCTCCAAACTCACCTTGTGNATGATCTTTGAGGTCTCTTCCAACCTTGCTTATACTGTGATACTGTGAGATGGCTACCAGCTGGCAGGGAATACTGAGCTGTGTCGCGTAGCCTGACGAGGCCTTGTAAGCCTAAGATATGGGGAGGGCAGTTCTGCCCCACTCGTAGGCCTGCTGAGGGTGGGAGGGGTGCAGGATTCTAGATGGTTTTAGTCCAATAGACTTGGCTTAGCTTGTGGATGTATCTGTTTTACCTGGTTGCCTTTTGCATATGTGCACCTGCAAATAGAATCTCTCTTTAAAGCTCCAACCAGTGTGCAGTATCTTCATTCTTACCCTCCAAAAGGAGTAGGAGTCACTTCTGTCCTTCAGTCCTGGGTAGCTTGTGGCCTCGTACTGGGACAACATTGATATCTGTAAAACACCATTATCTTAATCTAAACTGTACTTAATAAACTGCAGTGTGTGGGTCTCCAGGGTGGTGAGCAACTACAGCCACAGCGATGGACTGTTTAAGATGCTGTACACCCCCATCCAGTGGTGACCAAGACAGTGCTGTGGAACTCATTAGGTAGTTTTACAGGGAGATGGATGGAAAGTTTTTACCTTGTTGTTGTTTAGGTGTTTCCAGAAGCTGTGACATTCAGAGATCCTTTTTTCTTTTTCCTTTCCTTTTCTTTTCTTTTTTTTTTAATGGTCACTTGTCGAGATGGAAAAATGACCTCTTTATACATTTTTTTTTTTTGTCTCCCAGAAGGCCTGAACTCTATCCAGGCTGCAAACATTTTTGCAGTGCTGATTTCTGAAAGGAGCCTTCAATAAAAAGAAACCTCTAAGTATCTTTGTCTTTGCAGGAGGAAACCTCTGACTTACTTTGATTTTTTTCATTATAGTTTTCAAAGCTGTGTTTCTGCATGATTGCAAGAATTCCAAGTTCAAATACTTTGGACACCTTCAGACTTGGTAATGCATTTTTGCCTCTGTTGGGCTTTAAAGAAGAATTTCATCATCTACAGCATTGTATTTATTTCAAGGTAAAGGACATAGTCTGAGTGGTTTAGATCTTTCAGAGAAAGGTTGAAGAGACTGAGCTGGCTTTGATTTTTGTTCCTTAGACATGTATTACAGAAAACTACTCCAGCATTTTACCTCTTCTTTCTACAGAGAAGGTAGACCACAGATTGCTGTGTTGGAGGAAAGAGGGCACATACTTCAGTTCTTGGAGATGTCTAAGGGTGTGTGACAGCAGGCACTCTGGAGCTCTTTGAATAATGATCACATCATAGCTCAGTTGACTGAACGGAGGCAGTGGAACAAAGGAAAAGATCTCCTCTCTTTCAGGGGAGGCAGAGGTGTGTGCTGGTTGTGCATCCTAATGAGAGGGATGTTAGGCCCTGTTTGGTAGCATGAGGGTTGTTTAGACATGGAAAAAGTCCTGCTGCTGTCTTCTTTTGATCAATAGTAATAATGGTTAGATCAGGTTTATTGGATACTTTGAATGTGCAAAGTGCCAAATGAGTTTTAGGAATTCTGTATTTATTTTCACATTGCAGGCAATTATTTCCTGCCCTCCAAGCAGGCAAAGCATGGAGGACATAAGCTGCTTCCCCATGCTGGTATCTCAGGAGTCACTGAAGCTGTGCTAGCGGAATGCTGGTGCAGCAACCCAAACATCAGACCTGTTCTGCTGGTGCAAAGAGCTTGCTGGAGTTTAAGAGCTTTCAGCACAATCTAGAGCCACATTTGTTTATACTGTAATTAGAGTAATTTGTATGTCAAAGGTCCAACAATGTTTTCAGGTGGACTCAAATTTGGGCTTTTAGTTTTATTAAGAAAATGCTGATTGCTGCAGAACTTTGACCTGGAGTTTTAAGTACCTGCTGGGAAATTGCAGAAATATATTGGAATGCAGTAGTTGTACAATTGTTAAGTATACAAATGAACAGTGTAGGAATCCATAGGAATAGTAATTTTTTTCTCCTCTTCAATCAAGTTCTGAGCAAAGATGAATAAACATCCCCATTCCCATTTTGACCTTGCCCAGAGAGTTAATGGTTAATAAAATGTCTTGATTCAATAGAATTGGACCCAATGTCTCCTGCCTGAGTTCTTAGCAGCCCCATTCCTCCCAAAGGGACAAAATTCCCTGTTTACATATTTCAAAGCAAACAGTGTTTACTGTGGGAGATGGTGTTTTCATCTCATATTGCATGAAGACTTCAGAACTTCTCAGGTTTCCATAGCAGTGTTGGAAACCCCTACAAACAGGTCTGGTTTGTGACAGGAATAAATAAGAATAAAAATGAATAGCTTTAATTTCAAGCCAATTTGGATTCCTTTCTGCTGGTTTCTCTCACCTGAGAGAAAGAGTAGATTGAAGGATGTAGTTTCTGCTGAAATATGAAATCTTAAAATGGCTTTTCTCCTTTAAAAAATAATAAAAATAAAAAAACAGTGAAACCTGGCAATTTTTTGTTGGGTATGGAAATGCAACATTTCACAGATGTGAAATGTAACTTTTTGGTACTAAATAATCACTACGAAATTCATCAATCTCTGATGATTTAGAACAGCTGAAGATCTCTCCTAAAGTGTTTAGACATTCTTGGGAAAAAAAATGTGAGGCTTTGGAGGAAATGTGCTGCACTTTTTTGGGAGAAGTTATACATGCAGTTTGGAAAGGAGGAGGGAGGGATTTTGATAAAACCTCCCCCCCCCCCCCCCC
>WBNM01005214.1:30829-73113 GCA_013399055.1 Ramphastos sulfuratus
ATCATCTCATCCTGCCTTATTTTGATCGCGCTTCTGCAAAAGCTTCCTCCAAATCACAAGCCATTGTACTCAAGGGTAGGTTGTGTTAATTTGTCTTCCTTAATTTATCACATGGAAAGTACTTTACTGTCAGAATCCAAATTAAAAACCTGTTTACTCTTTTCATTATTCAGAACCCGATATGCAAGTGAGCTTGATGCTTAGCATATTTTGAAACATTTGATGAGCTGAAAAAAAAAAAAATGCTGATAGCTTCACCTTTTTGTTAGAAGAGTGATAATTGTAGCATTCTAAACCTTTAGCATTGATCCCTGCTATGATTTCAAAGAGTTTTCTGTTCTCTGAGTTGTTTTTTTTTTTTTCATGTCTGCTGCCATGTCTGTTGATCAGAGTTGCTCCTGCCTTGCACCACACTGGTCTCTGTCCCTGTTTTGCCTGCTTTGTCCTGTGTACTGCTTTGGCATTTACTTTCCTCTTGAGTGCATGTTGGATAGAAATATTCTGATACACGACAGTAATAACTGCTTTCATTGAAACTGCATCCCCAAATGCTTGACAGGGTTCAATAAAACAGCTACAAAAGGTTATATAAAAATAACAGATGCAGAGAGAAGTTGTGGGAGGGAAAGGCAAATTTCCTGATGTCGTGCAAAGGTGAGAGAGTGCCGATGTCATGAGATAGAGAAAAGGACATTTCCGCAGGGTGTGTGGTGGCTAAGAGAGCTTTGGCCCTGCAGTGGGTAGGTGTTCTGGGGGGAACTGGAGCCAAGGCAGACACAGCACAGCATATCTAGTTATGAAAGCAAGTTTTGGGCCAATTATGTGTTGGACTTGAAATGAAGGAACAGTCACTGGAATAGGTTTTAGCAGGAAATGCAGAGGTCAAGTCTTAAATAAAACTCCATTTGACTTTGGAAGTTGCTGCTTCTGTCTCTTAAACATTGAGACGTCTTAATCCCCAAGATTGAACATGCTTTTTTGTTTCCCACCATGAGTTCCCACTTTGTTTCACTGGTAACACTTAATTGCCACTGGCTTTATACCAGGGTCATGTTGATTTTTTTTTTTTTAGCCACCAGTACCATCAGTCAAACCCTTTTGCTTGGGGTTTTCTTCTGTTGAATGCCTTGCAGTTGTCCTCTGTTCCACATGGCCACCTGCCTGCCATCTACCTACATCCCTACACAGGGCTTTGCAATAAAACAACATATGAGTTGTGCTTCTACACTTGTGACCTCTTGGAGGGGGTTTGGATTGTCACAGGATCTTCATGTATTTCGAAGTATATTTTATACCCTTGGAAAGATAGCTTTACTTATGGTGACATTAATATGGATTCATGGAAACAAACACAGCTGGCTTAGTGCTGCTATTTTAAGGAGAATTTGATGGGGAAGTAGTTTGAACATAAATCTATGACAGGTCTGTTAAAATATGAGAGGGCAAAGAAGTAAAGTTCTTGGAAAAAATACTTCAGAAAATAAACAGTTGCTTAGGTGGTGGAGATTTAGGACCTGATCCTCTGACCTGTTGTAAATCTGACTTCCATACAAGATGAGGCCATGCAGGATGACATCTGCTAGGTGGGGCACTAGCAGATATCTGCCCACAGCAGCAGAACATCTATGTACCTCCAGACTGGTCTTGCATGGCCAGTGCAGGATACTGTGTGTTACTAGTGTGTCTACAAAAGGAGCAAGAGAACTGCCTGAGCTTATGGTGAATATCCCAGAATAGTCCTTGTCACCTCTCGGCATAACTCCTAGTTTTGCCTTCTGTTATAGGTGGCTTCATCTCACCTAATTTCTCTAATATTTCTGGATTATCCTTAGAGAATTTTGGCCAAGAAGGTTAGGAAGATGCAAAAAAGGGAGATGGTGCTTCTCTCATGTGGAGCTCTGGCCCCACCTCAGCCCTCCATCTGCTATAGTGTTTCCTGAGTGGTTTTGCTTTCATGCACACACCAGGGAGCTCCTGACTGTCGCTGTCTCCCGCCCAACAGCTGAGGAATGCACTTGGATGCAGCAACTACGAATCAAATACCTTCTTCTCCTGATACCTGCCAGCGAACTCTACTTGCTTCCTTCTCTAGTACAGGGATGCTTCTATTCCTTCCTCTACAGAGACACTGCTCAGCTCACCACACCCCACACGTCTCTGGGTCTTATGTCTGCATTCAGTGATTATTTTAATTTATACTCCTTGGCTTAATGTATCTTAAACCACATGTATTTTAACTAGAAGCTCCCCAGGGACCTTGTTCACTACTAATTGCTGTCTGTTTGTGCAATTCTTCAAACCGTAAAATGCTCTGTGAGGGCTCAAAATGACTCAGCTCTGCTCTGGTTTGGTCTTACAGATGGGTAGGGGTTCTCTAGCTGAAGTGTATGCTTGGGAAGCAGGATGTATTGACCCTCATTCTGCCTCTGCAGAGAATATAATTTTAGGCAAGTTAACTAAACTGGCCTACAGCTTGGATTTCCTGTAGGGGAAAGATAATGATTTTATTTTTAATTGGGCTAAAAATGCCTGTCAAATGGCTGAATACAGAAATGATTGGATATTACAAATGAAATTTATTATCATAGCTGTTATTATTAGTACGTCATTGAGAGAGAATTCAGCTCAGGTCACGTTTTCACCCATAAGGGGGACGGGGGATATAAGAGGGTTTCTAAAATAGCTCTTAAAACCCCCTCTTTTTCTCATCATTCTGAGCATTTTCCGTCTGCTGTGAGCACATTCCTGGTTTATTTCCTAAATATCTTTTCCTTCTGTTTCTATTTTAAAGTTCCTTTTGCTGAGATTTTACTTCCCAAGTGCTGCTGCCAGGAGTGTTGCTGGGGGTGTATTGCAGGCAAGCATTTACCTTTCAGATCCTGCAGTTAAGTGACTGGGAGGCAGTAGAAGTCCCTGCACCACTTCCACTAAGTGCTCAGCTGTTCAAATCCCTCTTGCAGCTCTTAAGTTACTTCCCAGCCCTGGTGATTACTTGTGTCTTCTCCTTCCCTTCTGTTGTAATAGCAGAGAGAAGAGGTTTAGAGTGGCCAGTCCATGGGGTTGCATACATTTAAGGCTGGGATTGCATTTTAAAAGAGTTTTTGTTTGCTCCAAGTTGGCAGGCTGGGGACGCTTCTGCCTGCCTGCTCCATTCAGTCTATCATGTTTCCATCTTTATATTCTACAGTAAATGGAGAGCACACTGTTCAGGGGAAAATCTACTGCCAGGCATACCAAATGTATTCAGCAGCCTAAATTGAAAGCAGCTTCCTCTATTCTGCCTTTATAGCTAGAGAAGAGGACTAAATTCAGTCGTGAAGCAATTGTTGCATCAATTCCCTGTTCTGGATAGCTTTGACACTCCCCATTCCAGGTACCTCCTCTTAAGATCTTAGAGACATAATTATAGGACAGTGCTCAGGGGTGTCACATTCCTGTTAGACCTCCTCCACCTCTACAGAAGAGAGTATCATGAATACATAGTGGTCACCTCCTTTGTGGTATAGGCTGTGATGTGGGGGTCCTGTTGCAGGCTAGCTTCTGGTGAGCTCATTCAGCATTCCTCTGGCTCGTTTGCTTCTCTGATAATTGCATTGTCAAAATGCCATGCAAGTTGTAATATTTTAAAGGTAGACAAGTGCTTTCTAACAGGACAGTTTTCTGTCTAAAAATTCTGCTTTTTGGAAAGCAAGTATTTTGTGGAAATGTAATGGCAGTTTTGCCAAATTCCCAACTGGCTGTTGTGTTTTGTTCCTATTTTATTTTCCTTTTCTCTCTCTTTTATTTATTTATCTATCTATCTATTTATTTATTTATTTCACAACTGTCTTTATAAAAAAAGGAATGAAACCACCTCAGTGATAACAGTTACTTCTTGGGTCATACTTCTGTGAAATACTTCAGTAGGTTGTTTCACACAGAATCACAGAAGATTAGGGGCTGGAAGTGACCTTGAAAGATCATCTAGTCCAACCCCTCTACCAGAGCAGGATCACCTGTAGCAGATCACATTGGAACTCATTCAGGTGGATCTTGAATATCTTCAGAAAGGGAGACTCCATAACCCCCCTGGGCTGCCTTTTCCAATGTTCTGTCACCCTCACAGTGAAAAACTTCCTCCTCATGCTTCCATGGAAATTCCTATGCCTCAAATTCCACCCGTTGCCCCTTGTCCTGCTGTTGGGCATCGCCAAGAAGAGCCTGGCTCCCTCCTCTTGGCACTTGCACTTTACATATTTATAAACATTAATGAGGTTTCCTCTCACTTCCATTTTTTCAAGCCCAGAGATGGCAGAATTTTTGTTAGCTGGTAAATTTGAATGACAACAGATTTTTCTCAAGTGACTGTCCTTCTAGCTCCCTTTGAATTGGAGGAGCAGCACTTCCCAGTATTTTGTACATGGGAAAGAGAGGTATAAGAAGACTAAATGATCCACCCAGGCTTGTAGTTGAATCCCAACACAAAGCAGGGCAAAAACCCCAGCACCTGAGCTCACGCATCAGCCATTCACCATCCTTCCTCCAGTTAACGTCAGCTCTGGTGGGAATTTCTTACTCTTTTTTCAAAGCCTCACTCTCCAACACTTACAATAATTTTTGTGCCTGTGGAGTTTGAGGGCAGATTTAAAGATATGAATCACTTCTCTGAAGAACAGTAGGCTCAAACCTCCCATATGTAGGCTGGCTTAATTTGAATTTCTTGACTTTTCCCAAGTGAGAAGCTGAATTCATTTTTTTCCTTCTTTCAACCTTTCTGGCTCTACTGATATCCAAAAATGCAAAATGACATCTTGTCTCAGCCCACCAGAGCAGATGCATTGCAGGGATTAGGCTGGAAATTTTCCTAAAATGCAGTGTTCTGAGATGTTTTTGGAAAACGTGGCTGGGGAGCAGAGCATGCGATGTTCACTTGGTGCTAACCCAGCAAGGCACTGGATACGCAGCAAGTCAAAGTTGTAGGTAAAGTCAACAAGACAGCAGTGCCAGAAACCAGAAGGCCTCCTGTAAAGGACAGTGCCCTGAAGCAGAAGCAAAGTGAGGAGCCAACAGGACATGCATCAGCCTGCCTGAATATCAGTAGAGATTCTCCTAAAAGCAGCTGGTAGCTATGTTCAGACACACGAGAGGAAACAGCAGAGCTGAGGGAGGCAGGCACAGCTCAGGGATTTGGCCAAGAGGGAAGCCAGTGTTCTGGGGTGCTATGTCTGGAGGGATTAGAAGAGCTGGGCATGCAGAGAGATGTGGGTATTCGAGGTTCTTGCATCCTTACCCCTGTGCTATATGAGGACCACTGATGGAGGTGAAAAGGAGAAGCAGCTTCATCTTTCATGAAGCAGGGAGCTGCACAGGGTCCTGCACGGTTAAAGCCTGCTCAAGTGCGGCAGGGAGTTGTGCCATGTTGCTTTTCATTCTCGTAGGGGTAAACTGACCTGCTAGATTCAAATCAGAGTAAACAAAAGTAAATGCTGCAGAGTGAAGATATCTGTAGTTTGAAATCTGTATAGGAGGACTTAAACTCCAGACAGATGAAAAAAAGGCTGAAATCATGGGTGAAATTCAGCTGTCCTACATGTGCCATGCCCTCCTGCCACATTGTGTCCTGCTCTTCAGTTATCCAAGGCTGTGACTTGGGTGGAAAGTCAGAGTAGATGTTTCCAGAAGTTGTCAAGAACAAACATGGTAAATTGAGTAAGTGGCGGGGAAGTGAATTTGTTTAAAAAGTTATAATTTGGGCTGGGAAAGAGGAAATTAAAAAACTGTGGTTTGGGCTGCCCCTTTTTTTTTTTTTTTTTTTTTTTTTATCAGACCCTGATGATTTTTTTTTGACTGGTTAACGAAAGTCTGATGGAAAAAAAAATAGAGAATTAGGCCTCCAGCAACTGATTCAATATCTCATGTCAATTACAAGTCAGTCTGAAATGAAGCTATGTAGGTGTCTTACAGGAATTACTTGGTCCAATGTAATTATTAAAGAATAAATGAACATTTCTCTGCAAAAAGAAGAGATGACAGCACTTAAGCTTTGAGACCTGCTCTTTGGAGATATGGATGTCTGTAGAGAAACAGGAAGGAGATAGTTAGAAAAATATCAAGTGAAAATATCAAGTAAAATTACAAGGCCAGGTGTAAGGTCCTGCACCTGGGTAGGCACAATCCCAAGCACAAATCCAGGCTGGGTGGTGAATGGCTGAGAGCAGCCTTGAGGAAAAGGACCTTGGGGTCTGGGTTGATGAAAAGCTCAACATGAGCCTGCAGTGTGCNCACAGGAAAAAAATTCCATCAGATTGCTTATGCAGGCATGAATGTGGCCCATTAAGTTAGTAAACCCTAACAGGCAAAAATAAGAATATCATAAAAGCAGAATGAAGGAGAGGAGAAGACCACTCACTGACTCCTGAAGTTCTTTGATCCAAACCTATGAACTCAGCCAGAACCTAAAGGAAATTCTTAACAGTGTAACATAAGCATGAACTGGATATGAGGCAACAGGGCAGATCCATCACAATTCACTGTTAAGTAACGCTTCAAGTCTCAGCAGTGCTGTTTTATTCCACCATACAACTAAGAGGTCCCTCTTGGCTTTGCTTTTAATTAATTAAGTCACAGTAGTGGCCAACATGGTGCTACAGCAGTTGCTTTCTGCCTAATTGTTCTCCAGGCATATCTGCAGTACTCCTGTTTGAATCCCAGACTTGTTTCAGGACTCAAGCTGCACAAATGAAATCTCTGCTATTAAGAGCAGTTTATTTCCTATTCCATTTGGCACTATTCCTAATGCTGAGCCCTGCTGGAGTATGGACTTTTTTTTTTCTTTCTTTTTTTTTTCTTTCTTTTTTTCAAATGAAAAAATGGTGACATTTACAAACTACTAAAACTGCTTTGTGACTCGCTTAGGAAATCAAGGTTTTCCATGTCAGCATCATTTTATTGTCATCAGCAAGTGTTTGATGTGTCCAGTTTGATAGATCCCGGTACAATGGTGTAATTATTTTCATCCCTCAGTCCCTCATCTAAGGTAACATGTTCTTTCTCCCTCCTGCCTGCATTATGGTCTTTGAGCAGTAAAATATACTTTATCCACACAGATTGCCTTAATATTAAAAGGCACCTTGCTCCCAAAGGTTTGCAAGCAGGAGGATGTGTTTTACATTCACAGCGCTCTGATTCTCCATCTTAAACTGCAGGACAGACACAACAAATTAAATCAACTTATGCTTAGTCACATTTGTTTCATTTATACCAAACTGGTGCCACTGAAGCAGAAAGCATTTTCATTCTCTCCACATTGTTCAAGCTGAAAATTAACTGGCTTTGCACATAATGAAACTCATACTTCATCTCTTGGAAATGATTGGACCTGGTTTATATTTTTAAAGCAGAGTGACTTACAGTTGCAATGTGTCAGTCTGTTACTAATGGAAGAGGGAATGTTTGCCTTTCATAGTCCTTGTTTATCTCTCTGGCTTCATTCGTAGGAGGTCTGTAAACTAAAGCAATCCCTGTTGTTCCTCAACAGAACCCGGACTGGCCCAGGTGTGAAGATCACAGACATCAGGGTCAGCGATGCAGACCAGTGGGGGGTTCAGGAGGAGACAGACAGTGCGAGGACCAGCGCCACCGTCACCTGCATGCACAACGACCCCAACGCAGAGAACAGGTAAGCTGCAAGCATTGATTTGTTTTAACCCTTCCTAAAGTGCTGCCTGACACATACAACAGCAGCTTGAAGGAATCCTATCGGTTCCTGATTAGTATTTTTATCTCCTCAGCATCCTTGGGAAAGCTAGCTATCTATAATTGAATGACAACTTTTATCCTTTTGTTTCAATTCTGAGCCTCAGAAATAGATTATCTCATTAAACTGAAGGCAGCCAACTAGTCCTGGCTCCCATTTGCTTTTCATGCACCTCCAGGGCATCAGGAGAATCCCTGTTGCTAAAGAGCTAGCAGGAAAAAAGAAAAAAAAAAAGATTAAAGTAAAGAAATATGAAGAATAATTGAAAGCAATACAGGACAACGCTGTCTTCTTTCATAGCTTTTCAAATAGAGAAAGAACTGTTAAGTATTATTCACTACTGTTGCAAAACACTTGTGAGCATCTAAGAACTGCCTCCTGAACACTGTGTTCGTTTATTATGGTGATGCTCCCATAAGCATATCAAAGATAATGAGAAATTTACATTGTTAGTATTATGTATTTTACAATACAAGCAATTTCACTCCTTTATCATGCAGTTACTCTGCACTTAAAATACACTGTGCATAAATTTAGCTTGAAATTGTATCCTAATTAGGAAATCACAAAACATTTATGTCAGAATTTTTATTTGAGGAGTCTTTTGCATCCATCTTTTCCTGAAAGCTCCTGTAAAGGAGAAAAGTGGTTGCTAGTAATGGTTTAGATTGAGGAAGACTGTTGCCAGAGGTTTAGTGTGTGAAAAGTGTTTCTACTCTCCTTAGTTTCTGAAGCTGTTTTTGAGGAACTGATGAAAACCATCTAGCTCTGGGTGCAAGTGTTGAGGTGGAAGCTATCTAAGGTGAGTTTGCTCTTTAGCAACAGGGATAAATAGGCACTGCTAAGGTGAGAGCCCTCCTGAATGTGTAAAACAGTCCTGATGAATAGCAAGGGAAAAGTGCCTGTTCCTCTCCAGTAAAGATGCAGAGTGGAGGCGACTGAGTGGGATGCAGACATTTGCATTGTAAACGCTTGAAGTGAGGGGAGGTGATTCCCTGCTCAGTGTCTCTGGTTATGTCAAGTACTACAGAGCTTTCTGGCACAAAATGCCAGTTCATTAGCTGTTCATGCATTTCCAACCCTTCATTTTGAGGAGAGGGAAAAAAAAAAAAAAAAAAAGACAAAAGGGAGTTTGATTACTAAGTGCATTTGTGAATTTGTCAGACTTGCAAATCTGAGGCTGTGATTCAGGAAATTCTAATCCTATCCTTATTTTGCTGGGGTTTCATAGGCTACTCTATCGATAAAGCAGAGCTCTGGCAGCTTGATTTGGCCTAGTACATCTTGTTTCCAAATCCTTTGTCTTCTGGCAAGATCTCCCAGTTCCTCCAAAAGCTATGGAAGATGCCAGAGAGTCTCTTTGGTGGGATGAGACCTCAGTCAGCAGGGGAACCTTCACACTTGTTTTGGAGTTGCACAAAGATGGCTCCAGAGTGAAATCTCACCTGAATTAGTGTGGGATGCTGATCTGGGTGGCTTTGCTGGCTGGGTGCCTACTCTTTGCTGAATGCTGCAGTGTGCTGGTTTAAGGCTAATTGGAATATTTTCATAGATAAAATTATATTATAGGCTGTGAAAGGAAAACAGTGGTGATGTCTACTTCACTCACAGGCTTGCTGAGATGTTTAGGAATAAGTACTCAAAACAAAAGATAAGCCACTTGGGCTTGTGGCAGTCTCAGAGGCACAGCGTCTGGGGCTGTTAGCAGCTTCTGGCTTCTCCTCTCAGTCAATTAATTTCACTAACCACTTTTTCTTCTAATTCCTCCTCTGGCAGATCCTCAAAACCTTGGGGTAAGGTATAGGGGTGGGGAGAAGGTGGAAGGGTGGTTGGGAACCCCTCCTGGGGTCTCTGATTTCTGGGAGGGGAGTTGTGTTCCTGTATTACCTTTACCTTGTATATTTCTGTAAATATTCCTGTATATAGTGTATATATCTGCTTGTACATTGTGCTGGGCTGTAAATAGAGCTTCATCTAAACTTCCAGATGACTGAGTTTTAGCCTGGGTCATTTTACAAAGTGTGGGGGGGCGGGGAACTCCCGAACCCACATCATGCAGTCAGGGTTTTTGCTAAACCAGCTGTGACCTCTCTTCAATTCAGAGGAAGGTGGAAAGCCAGCAATCTGACAGTGAAATGTTGAGGTTGAAGGAAAACCAAAGGTTGTTTGGTGTTACGGAGGAATCTCTGTGTTGAAATGAAACAACTATTTTTTAAGTTAGACAAAAAAATAGGATGAACACTGAAACTTATTGCCTTGTATGTGGTTTCACCAATCCATGAAATTATACCTGTCACAGTAACTTAGTTTTTATTAAAACTGATTTTTACTTTGTCTTGAACTGTTAAATTGCACAAAAGCAACAAATCTCAAGTTAATTAATACTTTGACCCTTTCCTTTGTAAGATTGGTTTAATATTTTTGGATTAATTAAAGTATGCAAATAGGAACTGCTGAAAGATGGTTTCTAGATTTGCAAATATTGTAGTGCTTAGAGTAAATATTTAATTTTGATCTTTACTTTAATTTGCCTTTTTGGTCATAATGGTGGGCCTCTGGTTTCTCCTGAAGAATGTTAAGTGTTTATGTGGAGATTCTGATGTTTCATTTAAATGAATAGAGACCTGAACTTGCTTCTTGTAAGGTCAGTGTGGCAAAACTGTCAGTAGACTTGATTCATCTGTTCCTCCTTTTAGTAATTCAAGAAGCTTCATTAAAGACAGTTTACATATGAGTGAGAGTGCAGGATCAATGTCTTTCATTGCAGAACAGAAGCTATTAGTAAAGAGAATCATATCTACCTCAGGGAAAAGAGGAATTTTTCTCTCTCTTGGAAGTAATTTTTGTTCTGCTGAGTTGCTAATGTTGCTCTGGTAGTGGAGAAGTGGGTAAGAAATGGTTGAGCCTCCGAGCCTGGGAACGTCTCTGAGGAAGAGATGGTTGAGTTCGCTGTGCTTTTGCTCCATTGGGCTTTGTGAGGGAGCTGAAGGCCATGGCAGCCCTGCAAGCCAGCTGGAGTGGCACAGCTCTGGGAGGATCAGTGAAAGTGAGAAACTCCAGGAAGTCACAGTTGAATTCACCAACATCTCTGGCTATCCCTGTTGCCCTTAGCTCAGAGAGAGGTCTGCTCTCCACTGCTCTGCACTTTGCTTGCTCTTTCCTCCCCGGTGTGCAACTCTGATAAGAGGCACTGACAGACACTGCCTGCAAGGAGAACAGTGGCTCTGGACTGTGACATGTTGGTAATCCAGTCTGCATTCCTTTTAGCCAGCCCTATCAGCTGGAGCCTTTTCAAATTTGCTTACTTTTCTAATCTTTCTCCTTCTCCCCACTGCAGTGTTATCAGTATCATGAGTTTTTCATCTCCGTTTCTCACATTTCCCTGTGCAAATGGAGTGTTCATTAAAATGCTTTAAATTAAGACCTTTCCTCCTTTCATGCAGAGTGCATCATGCCTTTTCTGTGCATTACTTGAGGAAAAAAAAATTCCTTATCGCAATGTTTCAGGCAGTTTACATTATATTCTATTAAAAATCCATTTTGTCCAAGGTTGTCACAATTCATAGATTAAAGCTTCCCAGAGTGTGTTTTGTTAGGAATACATTCATAAATTCACCTCTTTAGTAGTCCCATAAGCTTGCATTTAAACCCTCTTTTTGATAAGGCAGTTGAACAAAAAGCCCCAAAAGAAGAGATATATTTTAAATACACACACACACACAAGTATATATGGACACATCTATTCTGATCTGCGTGGAGCCTTGCTTTGCCCTTACTGCTGCCATTTCAAAGGACTCTTTTGGTAGCTCATTGAGTGAGGAGATTGATTGTTGCCATCTGCGTTTATTCTCCCTTGTATTGTCTCCTTCAAGCAGCACTCTGTGAATCTCATTTTGGTAGGGTTAGTCCAAGCGGCAGGATGCTTTGTTTCAAAAAGACACTCTTTGGAGCACAAATACTCTTGCATTATGCCTGCAGCTGGGACCTCACACTTCCATTCCATAGGAAAGGATCTTTCTGGATTTCTGCATTGAGCACAGACTGCATCTTGCAACGAGTAAAGGAAGTCAAGGATGATGGGCTTAGATAAAAATGGATTGCTTTCAGCCTTTCATGCAGAATAGCTGCATTTGTAAAGGACTGGGATCTTACCCTCTGGCTCAGGGCTATATGCTGAATTATTGTAAAAATGCCTTTGATATACAAGGCCAAAAGTTGGGAGTCTACCAGACACAAATCCTTCCCAGTTTCCAGAAAATGCATTTTATACTTGTAAAGATCATTCAGGCTTTTTCAACTGTGTTTGCCAAAAGATGGTTTGAGCCTTACAATTCTTCTATCCTTTGCACCTTGAGGATCTCTGGAAGCACCTCAGGAACATGCCACAAATTAGGCTGCTGTAGGACTAGGGCAAGAGGCCTTGAAAAGAAGCCTTTAGAGCACAGTCCATCTTTGGCAAGTTGCGGTACCTCATAACTCACTGCCGATATCCAGAAGAATGGGACTGCAGGAACTTTTCCACAACGATTTAGCGTTTCCTAGGATTAGGTTATTTCAAATCATTGCTGAGCAGAAGTTGGGTTTCCATGGTCTCCTTTGAAAGGCCTCACAATATGACATATTTCATGGTGCTCATTGTCTCCTTGCTGAAAAGCTGAAGAGCAAAAACTTAAAGTGGCCTGGCCTGTGATTCAGGAAGGATGAGATAGCACAAACACAAAAACTTTTTCCAGAGACTTGCAATTCTGCTTTGAAAAGGGAGTATACAAAGAGATCATTTTCCTTACTCAGGAAAACTGTCATTAAATTGCATTGGATTATTACCAGGTGAAGAGGGTCTAATTCTCTGACAAACCAGTACTTAAATCAGAAAGATTATAGTTATACTACCTAGCAAAGTTAATATTTATGCTAACTAGCAAAGGTAATGAAACTGATTTTACCTGCAGTGCTGAGTGTAGTGTTATTGAGACCAAACTGGTTCTTCTCACTTAGGGATTACTTTACCTCCATGCCTATAATACAGCTTTCATCTTCCAGGATATCCATCACTGTATAAATTAAACTTGCATGAGGGACACTCAGAATGCAGAAGTAGGGAGGGTGAAATCTTTCCAGGCATTTTCTTCTTCAAGTTTACTCAGAAGTATTTCTTCTGTTGCTTAGAAATTTATATATATGTATATTTTTAATTGGAACAGACCAGCTCAGCTGCCTGGCATTTGACATCACTCATCTTTAAACTCAAATAAAAAATTAAGATTCTCTAATGATCATTCCATTCTTTACTGTTTTAAGAGGTGTTTACAGAATTCAAATAATTTAAATGACTTCATAAATTGTAATTACAGTGTTTATATATATTTAAATCAGGAAAAAAACAGTTATTTCTTGCATTGACAGGTGTGCAAATAGATCTCCCTGGTTTGAAATATTTCACTTCTTTTTCTCTGCTTGGGAATACCCTTTGAGCCAAAAATATCACTCAAAAGGAAGATGTAAAGTTGGCTGCTAGTTAAGATATGTGCATATATTTATTTAAAGTAAATATGTGTTATTGGAGCTGATGATCAACTGAGCAGAGATGTGCCATTTGGTTTTGTTTTTAAAGCTTTGGGTATGTCTCAAAAATAAGATCTGAGATTTTTCTCCCTTTTCATTCTGGCAGACAGCTTTGAGACTCTCATCCCTGTACTGTGGGAAATGCCATTTCCCCCACTACATATTCCAGTCCCCACTTTACCGAGGGCAGTGAACAAACACTCCACTTGGAAGCCCACTGGGTGCTATGAGGCTTCCTGGCTGTAACCAGCATGATCTTTGCCAGATTTGAGCTCTCTCTCACAGCTTTTTGGAGGTGTTTCTGCACTGAATTCCTCACCACTCTGCTCCAGAACTACATGCTTGGGCCCTGTGTTGCCTCCAAGTGCATATGCCATCAAGAAATGGCAGAGCAGTGTAGAGATTCCTGCTGCCTCCAAAGCAGAGCCTGGTTGTTTGATGAGCTGATTTACTGCAGTGACTTGGCCTTGTGGAGGATGCAGCTTGGTTGTATTTGAAGTGTTTGTGCTCTGGGTCAGTACAGCACAGAGCATGCCGAAGCCAGAACAAGGAGTTTGGTTGCTTCTGTAAGATAAATAAACTTACAAAGATGGGTGGCTGGAGCCTGTTGTAGTACACAGCAGTGTGCTGTTAACCCACTGGGGAGGCATCAGGACATGCAGTGAAAACACTTACTGATGTGTTTATTGCCAAAGGAACTTGCTTGGCCCCAGGACGGTAAGCGTGTAAACTGCCACCAGCAACAGCAGCCAGCTGACAGAAGATCAATTGCATGTATTGCTTTACACAAAAGAGCAGTAACTGGTACAGGCAGACAGCCTTGCTCTCTCTTATTTTAGGCCCATGCAAAGGCAGTGGCTGGATGCCATTAAGTTCACAGAGTAGTAAAGTGAATGAGTAAGAGGAGCAGAGTGAGCAAAGAAACACAGGGAGATGTGTAAAGCAAACAGGAAAGAATAGAGAAGAGCTGGGGAAAGAAAGCTGAGGGGATGGGGAAGGGAATGCTGATGGCTGTCACCCCCTGCCAGACTAGTCTGATGTAGTTGAATTAGTCAGGCTTCCTTAGGGCCTCTTTCCACCCTGAAACCCACACTTCCTTGAAGCCATACTTGAGCTACTTTGAAAGGGAAGTTTTTGTATTTAAAAAATAGAGGTGCTCAAGGTGTGGGAAGAAGTCATAGACTATGTGGTGCAATGTACTGGCTTGGGTGTTTCCCTTCTATTCTTCTGTACTTGCTGCTTTCTTTAGGTCAGAGGTGTCACGGGCAAAGAAATGTGCTTTGAACGTAGAGTTTGCATGGCCTATAGATCCTGCAGGAGTTCATTCTCTGGCCTTTGGCCAGACCCCAAGACAGCACTGTCTCTTGAGCCATTGATGAAGAGGATTTTATCTTTAATGCACCAGTTTTAAGGTCATGACCCTTATTGTGAGTGACAGAGTCTGTTCTGCTTTGTGTAATGAGTGTTCCAGTGAGAAGCATCCACACACATTTTCAAACATAAATGACTCAATAGAGTCATAAAGAAAACCTGAATTATAAGAATTTTAACTAAGCTTTATTCTTTACATGTATGCCCTTTTGTGTAAAGGAACCCAAGCCTGCTTGGAAATGCTTCTGCAAGATAAAAGCATTAACACTTCACAGGAGCTTGGAGAGGACACAAAAAATAATAGACAAATTAACAGCAGTAGGAGGGACAACTTATTGTAGAAAGCTCTGGTTCTAAGATCAAATAGATCAAGAACAATGAAATTATCTGTCCATCTCCTGTTGAGAGCCTAATAGCCTGCAAACCACATGAATTATCTCCTGGCTAGCCAGCTCTTTCAGATGACTGTTTCTTCCTCTTTCTTAGTTAGGCTCACTGCTGCTCTGGTAAATACTTCAGAGATGGGTCAGAAGGATTACTGGCAGATAATTGCTTCCTGGCCCTAGTTCACCTGCCCCAAAAGGTAGTGACTTAGTGACTCTTCTATTGTCATCCTTTCTCTGCTGGTATGTTACCTTTATTATGACCCAAGGATGTCTTTTGGAACACACATACCTTTGGTAGTTGGAAAAACCTGCTGAGCAGTGCAGCAGGGAACCCCAGCAAAGTACATCTAACTGTTGTCTTGGAAATTTGGAAGTGTGTCTTCTTGGAAGAACTCAATAGTATTCACCTGTATTCAGTGGAGCAATACAATACAGATGAATGAAAATTAATTGGGAAATTGATCTTTGATAAAGATCTATCAGCTTGCTAAACTAGGAGGAAGCTGTGTGTAAATCCAGAGAAATACATAGAGAATTCCTTCTGACAGCACTTAATTGGCATAGAGTGAATTGAAAATGTCTTTCTTTTATCTTTTAAAATATGCATCTTGCTTAGAAGGTTTGATTATGCCTCAAAAAATATTTCTACCTACCCTATCAGGTAGAGTAGCCTCTGATTACAAGCTGTCTTTGTACAGATTAGGTATGGTGTTACATGAGAAGCTTTAAACTCGGGTTATGTGCAGCATATCTTGGTGAGCAAGGGCCTGAGGAATTAAAAGACTCAAACTGAGGGAAAGAGAAAATTCCTGGAGTGTAGTAGGACAAGCTTTGAAAGGAGCATGTCCCTTCTTGCATCCCACCCTCTACCTTCTTGGTAGCAGTGGGAAGAAAATGATGACAAAGCAGATTCTTCATGACAAAAGGAACATACAAGTTTGACCACCTGATCACCTTTATGTCCAGTTTTGTATTTTGGCTCAAAAAAGGAGGCTTTGATTCCTTGGTCAACTTGCTTTATGTATCAGTCAGCTGTTTGTCATCTCTGTCTGTGGTTGAGGACTTTATTACTGAAGTCTGATTCCTACTTCTAGAAGTGGTTTGTCATGCAAGTTTTTACCTTCTAATTTAGTTCTATTTCAATTTTGATCTCCTTTTCCTGCATCAGCAGTTTAGGAGGTATAAGGGAAACAGAAGCCATTTCTTACTACATAAATTTGGGTTTGTATATAATGTGAGGTTAAAGAGGAAAAAAAAAAACCAAAACAACTCAACACAGAAACACAACAAAACATCAGTGGAATTCCCTGATCCTTTGGCCCATTCTTTGATGCAGCAACAAACATGCAAAGTGGTGGAACAAACTCTTCACAATTGTGGGCCACAGAATCTGATCCAAAACCTGTTCTGAGTGACATTTCTTTTGAAAGATTATCCCAATCAATATGAAATAAATATTGTGGTTTTTTTTTTTTTTTTTTTTTTTTTTTTTTGCATATTTTTTTTTTTTTTTTTTTTAATTTGACCTAATTAGCTTCATTTTGAGTATATCATTCCTAGATGTGAATCTTAATATTGATATAACAGTTGGGAAAGTTTAATTTCAGGGTAGGGTAGTCTGCATAATTAGGACTGCAAGAATACAGCAGGGAGGCTGGGAGCAAATTTCAAATGCATGCTGATGAGGGAACAACTGTTGAAGCAGTTACTCATGCATTGGTGCTTGCATATTCTTTCCATATTAGATGTCAAAGGGAGTGACGACATACTCAAGAGTGATTGGGCTTCTCTGAGTCTCTACCAGTTTACTGTCTGTCATTTCCCATGCAGTATGTTTTCCTGATCATGTGAATGATGGCACATGAGTGACTGCAGGAGGGTCATGGCAAAAATCTGTCTGATTCTGGAAAATTTCTGAGGCTTTCCAGAAATATGCATCCACCTTGCAGCCATGATTGACTGACACTGTGTGCTAAAGCCCAAGCAAGAATGGCTGCTGAAGCCAACACTCTCCTAGCAGATGTTCTGACTCAAGGATCAAAATCGATTATGTGTTGGATCTGGGGGTTTGTTTCTATAATTTAATAACCCTTTTTTGCTTCCTTGATAAGTTAAACTTGGGGAAGCCTTTTCTTTGGTGTATGCTGGTCTGAATATCCAGGAAACACAATTCTTAATCATAATTAATCTCATAAATGAGCTCTACACATATTTAGGTATCTGTGCAGTGCTGTTAGATATCTAACATCACCTTATGGGTAGGAAAGGTTCAGTGAGTCTTATGGAGATTGCAGAGAGTCTTATGGAGAGAGAAGATGTGATCAAAATCATGATGTCATAAAAGTATTACCTGATTCTTCTGTAAATATGGTACTTATTTATGTAGTCCTGGATTCAAACCCTGTTAATTTGGCAAACATAAGTCTAGATTCAGAAGAGCACCTTCATGCATGGTGCCTCTTAGAGTACATACTTAGAATCATAGAATGGTAAGGTTGGAAGGGACCTCAAGGATAATCTAATTCCAACCCCCTGCCATAGGCAGGAACACCTCCCACTAGTACAGGTCACTCAAGGCCTCATCCAACCTGGCCTTGAACACCTCCAGAGAGGGAGCATCCGCAACCTCCCTGGGCAACTTGTTCCAGTGCCTCACCAACCTCACTGGAAGGAACTTCCTCCTAACATCCAGTTTAAATCTCCCCTCTGCCAGTTTGAACCCATTGCCCCTTGTCTTGTCATTACAAGACCTTGTAAATAGTCCTTCCCCATCCTTCCTGTAGGCCCCCTTCAGATATTGGAAGGCTACTCTAAGGTCTCCTCGAAGCCTTTTCTTGTCCAGGCTGCAGAGCCCCAACTCTTGTAGCCTGTCCTCATAGCAGAGCTGCTGCAGCCTTCTGATCATCTTCGTGGCCCTCCTCGTGACCTGCTCTAACAGTTCCATGTCCTTCCTGTGCTGGGGACTCCAGAACTTTGGTTTTAAGTACCCAGCTTGGTTCTGTTGATGCCAGGTATAATGATAGAGAGGGTACTTGGAGCCATCAGTTAGAGACAGCAATGTGTGGAAAACACAAGTCTGGACGATGTGTCATAATGAGAGGCATTAGTGTGTCACATCTGAAAACATTGTGGGAATCAGAAAGTGAAGTCCCATGTACTGCAGCAACCTTCCCAAGTATATTGGAAGCATTGCTAAGGAATTTATTGTTGGCAACTGTACCCAGAGATTTAAGTATCATAATTGGATTATTCCTTGATATAATAGGACTGGAAAAGATTATTGGATGAATGCAAAATCAGTATTCGAGGTTTGTTTAATTCCCCCTTTCACCAATTTCTGAGTTTAACTCGTAGCAGAGCCTGCTGCACACATTTGAATTCCATTCAGGATGTGTTGACTTGCTTACTTAACAGCCAGTGCATTAAAGCACAAAAGCTAACAACTCACTTATTAGGCATTTAGCCAAAATTCAAACTCATTTTATTGTTAGGAGGTGTTGTTGCTAGACAGGCAAATATTAAGTTTGTTACTTTGATTTGTTTGAATCCTCTGTGCCAAACGCATTACAAAACATCCCAGCATTAACTTTGCATAACTTTTAAAGTTACAAACTCTTGTAAAATGAGGGAGTAAAAACTGGGTGATGCTTCTGTCAGTGTCAGCATATGATCTTTGTTTCTTTGTTTTAAACCTACCTGTTTCTTTCAGAAGAAAATTGTTAACTTAGAAGTTAACTAAGAACCTCACACTTTCGTCAGCGTGATGAATCTGTAAATGAGACTAGGGTGCTTTTGCAAAACCCCATTACTTCTGAAGTGTCAAGGTGATGCCACTCCAGAGGGCAGCTTATGCAAGTAAGAAAAGCCAGAGATAAACCAGGATCTTCCAGGAAACAGTGATGATTAGGAAAGCTCTGTGGCAAGAGGCAAAATACCGGGGAACACATTTGACCACAGCAGCTTCGCTATCAGAGGGAACAGCTTGCATCAGGACTGTTTACTGGCTGATCTCACAAGACCTGTAATGGGAGAAGAGTTATGTCCCTTTGTCACCTGCCTGAAAATGCAGGGCACCATTTTTTCATAAACTCGGACATACTGTCTTTGAGAACTTGAAAGGTAGCCATGCTTGTTGTTTCTAGACAATTTGCTCAGTGCAGATTTTCCCAGGATAGTTGTTAAGGGCCTTGCTGTGAAGTATTGCAGTCATTAAGGCAAATCGCTAAAGCTTTAGGAAAGAGGCTGCCAATGGCTTGATCTTGCAAAAATTCCTGGGTTTAAATTGCTGTAAATAATGAACTGGTTTGATTCCTCAGAATTTCTTGGACTCGCTGGGCTCCAAAGCTTGGAGCTTGACACTTGGAAGTCTCAAGAAGAGCTTTGTTGTTGGGGGTTGCGCTTCTGCATGGCTTGTCTAGGTGAGGTGCTGCATCTTCTGTTCTTCAACTGTGCGTAGATTGTGAGCAGCTTCTAGTTGAGGACAGACAAACTCAAATCCTTCTTGACATTTGTTGAGGTGGTGTTAGTCTGATGTGTGGTAGCAGGACCAACACTGGTATCTCTTTCTGATGCTGTGTTTCACAGTGATCCTGCGACTGCTGGGACCAGGCTACCTGCAGGAAACGTCCCTGTTGCTGACAGCCAGGAAGATGGCCACCATGCATCACCTGCATCCTTAATTTTAGCTTGTTAACCAAGGGAGTGCTAAGCTTCACACAATCAAAAATAATTATTTGATCTTTTCTCTTAGGGGTTTTCAGTGCAGAGATTTAGCTCTAGAAATTATTGACCTCAGCTGAGTGTGGAGGCATTGAGAGATAAGGGTTCCTATTTTTGCTCTCCCTCTGAGGCAGATTTTGTCCTTGCTGGTTTTCTAAATCTGTGACTAGTGTATCTTTTTGTTAGACAAGCACTCTTCTTAATGGTGTACCATTTAATTTCTCTAGTGACAAGAGGAAGAAATAACTTATTCCTTTTTTTTTCTTTTTTTTTCTCTCTTGAAAGAGTGATTTAAGTAGGGAATAATGAATGCAAAATGCTGCCATTAAAAATCAGCAGATAGGCTGATGGATCATCTGTCACTCCCAAGCCTTGCCATAGGGGAAAAGTAGATAATAATCTTTAAAAAAAAAAAAAAAGAAAATAAAAGAGTATGGAATATATTGACTGTGAATGCCTTAATAATGAAAACTGTTATTTATTAGTGAATAAATCCTTGTAAGTCACTGCTGACCATCATGTTGTAGGAGAAAAGAACTTCTTTCAAGAGCCTTCCAAAAAGGGGTGTAGCATGAGAAATGGGTTACGCATTTCTCTGATCTGTATTTCACCACTTTTCCTGTGGCAAATACTAATTCTATATCATAGTAGCACACTGGTATGAAATTGAATTTACTGGTATGAAATTGAATTTACCACAGTATATATTCAACTAGTTTGGATGGGAATCAACATGTCCACAATGGAGAAGACATTTGGGTGCCTGCAGTGGGAGATGCCTGGGTCTGACCTGTCTGTGTACAGGTTCAGTGATTCCAGGTATGATTCATTTCAAGGGATGCACCTAAACCAGTTCTCCAATAACTGTGCAATAAAAGTGCTTTTTCTCTGCACTGAACACACAGGGAGGCTCCTGGGCTAGCTCAGATGGATACATCTAAATTAGAGAAATATTAACAGGGCAGTACAGGTCAAGTGCAAAGCTGCAGCTCCCTTCCTGTTTGCCAATCCACAATTAACTCAACTTTTCCAGTCACTCATGTTCTGTATATATTGTTGCCTCAAGCCAGGTGAACATGCTCATGTTCTGCAAAGACTGTGGTGGAGGTGGGGGGGGGAAAAAAAAGACAAATATGTTCTTAGAAGCTGAAAATAGCAGCAGATGCCTGTTGATTTGGAGATGCCCAAGTATTTGTACCTTTATTCTCTGCACTGTAGGGCTCCTTTGTGTTTTACTGAACAAACTCTCAGATCTTTTATTTAAAAAAAATACATAGCAACAACGAACATCACAAAGAGCTGGAAAACTGGATGGGAGGGAGCAGGAGTTCATTCAACCAGTTGAATGCAACAAGCAGATGATCACCTGCGGTGGGACAATTTGTGCTTTCGCCTCTTGTGATTCAGTGAATTCATGGAGCTTTTGGGTTGGTGTTGGTTAGTCCTAAGTTTTAGTTTTTTGATGAGGGGATATCTGCTGAACTTCTTACCTCCTACTCTTCCTCCACCCCCAAGCACCAGCAGAGCACAACAGAACTGTTGTGATGATGTGAGCTGTCATTCTGTTTCAGCCATGATTATATGTCAGTCTGCTACACACCGCAAGTGGTGCTTCTAGTTTCCTGCTGTGAGCAGTTGATTGGATTCTAGTACCTTTTATTCTATACATAAGATTGTTGGTTGTTTTTTTTTTAACAAAGCACACTAACACACAAAAACCTCAGTTCATTCTTTATTTTCTTTTCCCCACTAATACTTCACGCTTAAATACAAACCTAACTCCTTTTTTGGCGTGACTGAACTTCCTTAGAATCACAGAATAGTTTAGGTTGGAAGGGACCTCAAAGATCATCTAGTTCCAACCCCCCACCATAGGCAGGGACACCTCCCACTAAAAAAGGTTGTTCAAGGCTGCATCTAACCTGGCCTCCAGGGAGGGAGCATCCACATCCTGGGCAACCTGTGCCAGTGTCTCGCCACCCTCACTGGAAAGAATTTCTTTCTAACATCCAGTTTAAATCTCCATTCTGCCAGTTTAAACCCATTACTCCTCATCCTGTCATTACAAAACCTTGTAAATAATCCCTCTCCAGCCTTCCTGTAGGCCCCCTTCAGATACTAGAAGGCTACTAGAACGCTACTACAAGATCTCCTTGAAGCCTTTTCTTGTTCAGGCTGCAGAGCCCCAACTTTCATAGCCTGTCCTCTTAGCAGAGCTGCTCCAGCCCTCTGAGCATCTTCATGGCCCTCCTCTGAACTTGTTCCAACAGCTCCAAGTCCTCCTTTTGTTGAAGGCTCCAGAACTGTACACAGTACTCCAAGTGGGGTCTGATGAGAGCAGACTGAAGGGAAAGAATCCCTTCCCTTGCCCTGCTGGCCACACTGCTCTTGATGCAGCCCAGGACTCGGCTGCTGTCTGGGCTGCATGTGCACACTGCAGGCTCATGTTGAGCTTTTCATCAACCAACACTCCCAGGTTCTTTTCCTCAGGGCTGCTTTCCAGCCATTTGCCATTTGCATTCCTTAACTCCATCTGTCTTCCCATTCCAAATAAAATTCAGTTTGAAGGTTCATGTTGGCCCTAAATTGTAGATCAAGTTTGTGACCTAGGTAGAAATTTCCCACAAAATGTGGATCTTAAGTTGAACTTTGAACCGGCTCTGACAAAATGAGTGCTAACTGCAGGTTTATTTGTAGTCCTGCTTGTTACATTTTTCTTTGTCAGCACAAGCTTTATGCCTCCAAATATATAATTGAATTAAAAAAGCTAATTTTTTAGCTGTTAATGATGATGCCTGTAATCCATCCTGTTCATTTTCTGTGCTGCTATTTCCTTTGTGTGATTCTTCTCCAGCTTATGCAGCACAGAAAAACTTAATTGCTTAAGTCTGATGTACTCTTCTATTCCTGGCAACAGTGTAGGTTGCTAAACCATTATGTGGGAGATACCTTCTGGAATATGAAGTGTGTGTTGCAGTTGGGATGTGGCAGGGTTAGGGCCTGGTCCAGGAGGAGCCTTTTAATAAGCTCTTTGGATATTTTCTAGAAGGCAGTCAATTAAATTGTCATTTTCTGAGCAGTTTCTGCAAGTAGAGATTGTTCTTTCTGGGGGTCTCCTTTTACAGGGCTTTCTTAATGTATGGGGTACCACCTCATTTTGGGAGATGAGGAGTGAAACCCCTGAATTTATAACAGTGGCTGGTAAGTGACAAAAGACAGGAAACAACTCTGCAACTGATGACGTGAACACAGAACCATTTCCCTTCATAGCTAATTACTTTGGATTTCTTACTCTCCAAAGCTTTATTTGGTTCTTAATATTTGCAAATAATCATTTTAGTGCTGGATAGTGTATAAAACTGGAGACAGACTGTGCCCCAGAAGGCTGCAGCAGCTCACATGGAGTCACAGAATAGTGAGGTTGGAAGGGACCTCGAAGATCATCTAGTTCCAACCCCCTGCCATAGGCAGGGACACCTCCCACTAGTACAGGTCACTCAAGGCCTCATCCAACCTGGCCTTGAACACCTCCAGGGAGGGAGCAGCCACAACCTTCCCGGGCAACCTGTTCCAGTTCCTCACCACCCTCACTGGAAAGAACTTCCTCCAAACATGCAGTCTAAATCTTCCCTCTGCCAGTTTAAACCCATTGCCCCTCATCCTGTCATTGCAAGACCTTGTAAATAGTCCCTCCCCAACCTTCCTGTAGGTCCACTTCAGATACTGGAAGGCTACTATAAGGTCTCCTGGAAGCCTTCTCTTCTCCAGGCTGAAGAGCCCCAACTCTTGTAGCCTGTCCTCATAGGAGAGCTGCTTCAGCCCTCTGAGCATCTTCATGGCCTCCTCTGGACCCGCTCCAACAGTTCCATGTCCTTCCTGTGCTGGGGGCTCCAGAACTGCACACAGTACTCCAGACATTTAGTCATTTCTGCTCACTGTACTTGAGGTTTCACTTCTTTTAAATAGAGCTTTAACTGTATCTCTGGGTGAACACTGTGTTGAGTTCTGGCCAGGTATAAAATGTTGTCTTGTGGGATGGTGACTGTTCAGAAGCACAGACCCTGAGGTCAGTCAGAATTGAATTATTCCCTCATTTGCACCTGGCTCTTGAGCATCTAATTAAAATTCTCCATAAGTTTTCAAGATTCTGTGAAGGAATGACTTGAGTGATATGTAGGCTCTTGGTGGATTACATGACTGAGGTTGATTTCAGCTGCAGTTCTACTTGTTGACCACAAAATACCAGGATAATGCTGGCACTCTCATGGACAGAGTTGTTTTAAGTGGTGATGGTGATGCACGTTGACAAGACTTGCAATTTTTATCATGTCTTTTCAAGTATTTACATTCTAAGTCACTGACTCCTTGAAACCCTTAGGATGAGATTGTGAATGTGCAGGATCTGATACAGAAGGTGGCTGCTCTTAGAGCCCTTGCATTAGGAACAGTTGGACTGCATGCTGAGATCAGAAGGGCTTCCACATTTTCCACCATAGTTTACCTGTCTTCTGAAAACGGTCATTTGATTTCCTGTCTTGACAATTAATGATCAGGCAAACAGTAGTTTTAAGATGAGCATGGTCAGTCTACTTGTTAGTACACCATGAACACAAACATTGTAAGTTCTGAGCATCCCTGCACTGCTAATTAGTATTTCTGTGGTTTCACTAATCGCTTGAACTGGGAATGTGGCCAAAACTAACAGAAGAGACTTCCAGTACAATAAATTGTTTTAATTTTGTGATCTGATCTTATGCATGGCTCAGTGTTTCTGAAGGAAAGGGTAGAATAAAATCTCATTCTGCATGATAACATATGCAAATCAGAACTTTTTGATCCCAGATGAAGCTCTACTTCTATTGACATGGTGCTAGGAAAATGCTGTTAAGAATAAAAAGCCACTAAAACTTTATTTTGCTGATAATATTTCATTATTGCTTTGTAAGCTACCTTATCCATAGGGCAAAATCTGCCAGGAAGATATGATCCCATTAACTGCTGTTTGCTTGTATCATTCCCTTTATGATTTATAGACTGCCATAGATGTTCATGGCATTTTGCAGACATATAAAAGATTGACATCTTCTTGCCTCAAAGAACTTAAAAACTCTGCAGTTTAGGAGCAGTCATCAGTTCCTCCCATCTGAATTTCCCTTTTAATGGCACTGTATAAAATCAGTAGTAGACAGCCACCAAATGAAATGGCATTTTATTTTTAGTTACAAATGCAATGTTTTAAAAATGTTTTCTGAGTGTTGTAGGCTTTGTACGTGAGAGGTCCAAAGGCTCTGTTCTCTGGCCTGAAGATGGAACAGAAAGGGTACAAAATAGCCACTGTCTTCCAGCCAGGAGAGATCACCTGAAATATCTCAATGACTAGCAATGGTAGGGGGGACATGTAACACTAAATGTGATGGGAACATTTATGATATGGGTAAGACTCACTGCTGAGGAGGGAAAGATTCATCGCTCCTCTCTCAGAAGGAGCCAAACTTGCATTCGCATGGTAATGACTTCTGGCCATAACTGGTTTATGAGAGATTTGGACTTGGGGCTGAGCAGTGAAATACTCTTTATCCCATTGTCAACTTCTTGAGCCTCAGAACTGGGAGTGCAGACCTCTAGCATGCAGCTTGGGATGATTTCTGTATCTCTTGCAGAGTTCTTGAGTGACCTGTACTAGTGGGAGGTGTCCCTGTCTATGGCAGGGGGTTGGAACTAGATGATCTTTGAGGTCCCTTCCAACCTTACCATTCTATGATTCTATGATTCAGCCAGCTAATTCCTCATAAACTACCCCAAATAGCTTTCCATTAAAGTTTAAGGGCCTAGTGAGTGCAATTTTTGATATGGGTAATGTCCCTGTCTGAAAAAAAATACAGTCATCTAGTCAACTCTTTCCTTAATTATATATAAAACCTTTTCCCACCACTGACTTGAAACAATTGGATGTCATTTTACTACCAGTATTTCAAATGTTGCTTTGCTACCTGACAACATCTTTACATTCTACATTATGCCCTTATAGTAAAATGTGAGTGAAGTTCCACCTTTATAGCTGCAATTTTAGGATTGCCAAGCAGTTATATAAAGTAAAATACTTCTATATCCTGCCCAGGTAATTTAACAGAATTATATATATAAACATAACATTAAAAGCAATTTTCTGAACCTCATGATTACACTGATTTTGTTTGTCACACACCTGCATGTACTGACTTAACCATATTCTGTCACTCACAGTAAACTCTGTCCCACAGTGTAATGTGACAGATGCTAATGAATGTGATGCATCATAATTTTTTGAAGCAGAGATACTTGGAAAGGTCTTACTTTCACCTTAGAAAACACTTTGAAAATGAATTTTACCAAAAATAAAGTAAAATTCCAGTGAGCTTTAAGTGGCTGTACATTTGACCCTAAGCTTAAATGAAATTCACTTAGATTTTATGGATTGCTTTGATGAATTCCAGCCTGAAAGATTTTTGAGCAGCAGACTGGTGGGAGGCTGGCATTATTTGGAGAGGCTTTCTTTCTAAGGAGGTGAGTGAAAAAGCTCCTGCTAATTTCAGTGGGAACTCGAGCAAGCTGTTATGCTGTCGTCCGGTTACATTTTCTCAGTGCAAGACAGCAGCAGGGGTGGTTTTGTCTGGATTCTTAGGTATAACATAAGGCACTTGGAGGATTGCAAGGTCAAAATTACTTGAGTTTGTGAGACACCCTGCCATCCTCTTTGAACAGAAACTCTGCAAAGAGCACACTGTGACAGAATTAACAAAACATGCAGCTTCAGAGGCAGCAAACTTTCGCAAGGACCTTGGCAAAGGAAAGCTACCATCGATTCCTCGGTCAGCCTTGAAGTGCAACCAGTGCAACTGTTCTCATGTGGAAGTGTGAAGATAAAGATGGGTATAACAACCATCCTGTCGTTCCCTGATGCACTGCTTTTTATTTTATATTTGCTGTGGGAGATTAGTGGACATGCACTGTGCTGGGCAAACACTGGCTCCAAATCTCTGTGCATGCATACATGGTTCTGTGTTTCCTTTGTTCCAGTTTCCTCTCTTTGTGTTTCATTGTTGTTTACCATCTCTGGTTGCCCACAATGGGTAATTGTGCTCTGATATCAGCTTTTTATGTTTTGCTGGGTAGTGCCTGCCTTGTAGGCTGTTATCTTTGTGAGTGCAGCAACTGCTGGTCTTGTAGGCTTTGCTCCACAGTTTGGGAGGACTCATGTTGGGTAGGACTTGGTTTTCACCCTGCCTCCATGCTAGCAAAACACATTTTGATTCCTGGTAGAAACTCAGGATTACTTGGTCATGCCCTTAGTCAAGGAACAAATGGTTGAAATAGATTTTAATAAACCTTAAGCTGCTTGTAACCTGGGGGGTGAGATGAGAAGGGCGAGGTGCAGCCTGAGAGGCCCTTTTGTCTGATGAGGGGAACGATGAGGGGCATAGGTGGAACATTCAGAAAGCAAAAGAAATGTCTCCCAGGGGCAGCACATCGTGCCTGTTCTTGCCCTAGGGATTTGGGAAGAAGCAGCAAAAAGCACAGAGGAGCTGTGCGAGGAGTTGTTCCCCCATTACTGGCTGTGGCACTGGGACTGGCACTGCCAGCACTCTCCTGTGTTGTCTGGATGTCCCACTTGAGACCCTCACGGTACCAGCGTCTCTGATAGGCACGAGCATTTTATTAGTCATGCTTTAAACTACAGGGATCAGTGGCGTTTCAGTCACAGACTCTGCTGGGGGGAGTTAATATCCTTCCTGACTGAGTACGCTGCCTAGAGGGACCATTTCATGTGTAACACTCTGGTAGAGAGAGCGATACCAGGCGCCGAGCGGCGCAGGGTAAAAGACTAATGTGTGCTGTGTTAAATGGTGTCTTGGGTTTTGCTGGGTCCCTATTCATAAAACACAACAAACTGGCGACAAGTATAAACCTTGTCAGCTAAAGGAACTGCTGGGAATACCAGAGAGTACTTAGTGACTAAAACAAATCAAATTTTGAAATCCTCCCTTCCAAAGGAAAGCACAGAGGTGATTTAACTAGAGCGAGCAAGTGTATTTGCAGTCAAGTGGCAGCATGAGGGGGAGAGGAAGCTCTAGGGTTAGCTTGGCTGTGCTGGGGCAGAGCACTCTCTGACAGGGCTGCTGTGGTGGCTCCAGCGGGTGCTTTGTGAAGAGGGGTGTGGAAAACAAGTTAAGAGTGAGTAGCAAACCCAGTGCCTGAGTGGCAGAGCATCAAGTGCTTTCCAAACCCCTTATCAGAAGTAAGACCCTGCCTGCTCAGTGCAGGGTCCTACTGTAAGGGATTAACTATATGTTGTATGCTGCTACCCTATCTGGGTGTGGGAAGATTCCTTTTTAATTGTAATCAGACTATCCTTGTGTTCATGGCTTGTTTCCATATGGGAATTGTTCCTGACAGAAACTGTTCCAGGAGTTTGGCTGCTTGCCTGGCACAGGGGAGCTGGGATGCAGCTCTCTGCTGAACCAGATGCTCCCTCTGCCCAAGTGGCTTAGACTTTCTGTGCCTCAGTTTCTAATCATAAAATGGGAATGTTAACATTTACCTTTCTCACAAGGGACTTAGAAACACAGTAATTGGAAAGGGTTGATCACTCGGAGTCAGTGTTGAGGGGAATGATACGTGTTCCTCAGGCAGACAGCAGCATCCACTGATTTGACTCTGGCTTGATAAGCCCTTAGTTGAGGGAGATTAATGTACCAGTTACATGTGTTGACTTCAGTTTCTCAGCAGTGTTTCAACTGAACCTGAAGTCTTTGATAGCCATAGAAAGTAGAATAGTCAAGAGAACACTGAAACAGATGCTCTCTGCTTAGAAGTGCAGGTAAATTTCCTTGGTGTTTTCAGAAATGCTTTGTACCTAACTCTTGTTGAAGTTTGCAGTAGCATAAAAGAAAATTCCACTAGGCCCTTACTGTTTAAGTCTTCTGGTACTTATTAATTTCACTGTTCAGTCAAGGGCTATTTGCTTCCTTGCATTGTTCCTTGCAGTGTTGCCTCACGAGTCTCAGTTCTACCACCATTAGTCACCCCATGATACTTGACTGAAATGCCTCAGTCCTCAGGCAGGCACTGGTTTGTCCGGCACAGCATGATCACTGGCATCCTTGTGCTCTGGAGATGGAACATGTGCTGTGAAAGTTGGGACATGAAGTCCTGCCAGGGATAGGCTCTGTCTTTGAATTGACCATATTGGTGCATTGTTACTTGTGTATCACCAAGCAGCCCAGAATATTGAGCTGCAAGAGAGTTTCTGTCTTGCTTCGATTTACCATTTTTCTTTCATTTTTTCTCTGAACTGTAGCATTGTATCCCCTAAGGACAGGATAGGGCCTTTGCTCTCTTACATGCAAAGTTATTGAAAACCTGTAGAAAATGGTGTTTCCTTTCACCATTCTCTACTGTTGTATTAACTTATTCAAAGAGCTCCTGCAGGCAACTGAGTTTTCTCCAGCAGAGACTCTGCTGCCTCAAGCCTATTGTGTTAATCTCCCCTTAATTGGATCCTTCATCCTGTTCTCTGAAACAGATGGGAGGCTCAGGGCTGTGAAATATTTGGGATCTCCTCAGAGACTGAGGAGCAGCCCTCCAAAGTCTGCCACCCCCGCACAAATTTTGCCATCCATTGCAGTCATCCCTGTCGAGGCTTTCTGTCAGAGTCCATTCAAGGTCAAATGTGGATATCCTCTCTGCTGCCTGTGGAGTGCTGCAGGCTCAACTTGGCCTTACAGTGTTCCCTCCCTCCTCCTGTCTCCATCCTTCTTCCTGCACCTCAGCAACCCTGTGGAAGTGGTGGGGTGAGCTCCCCCTCTTTCCTGCAAGGATTTCTGATCTTACAATGGATTTTGGCTTAGCAGGAGCACACACCATGTCTTATTTAATCTCCTGCTTTGTTACCAGCTTTGATGTCATCTTTTCACATGGCTCTATGATCTGCTTTCTGTCCATTTTCCTTCCTCTCAAAAATCTGCTCTCTCTCTCCAGTTCCACATCACAGCTGCAATGGGTACTGCAAGATCTCTCTGATGTAACAGACACAACATCAGTGGTGCTCACATCTTACAATAATGTTCTAGTATCTACTAAGGCCAAGTGGAGAAATGACCTCTCTCATTGTTTTAGCTTTTGCTCTAACAGTCAATGGCTTATTGGACTAAGTGGGAGTCTGGTACTTTCCTGTAAAATATTCTTTGCTGAACACACTGCATAGCCCCCACAGTATTGATAGAAACCCAAGCACTACAGGATTTCATGAGCTTTTCTGTGTGCTCCTTCAGTACAGCATTGGACCATTTTGCCAGACACTCATAGCAAGGTGTGTCCCTGTCATGTCATAAACTAAGCTAGATATAGCACAACTGACAGAAGGGGATGTTGACAAGGGAAGGAAACTGACACACAAGAAATCTGACCCCTTTTCTCTTGGATGCTGTAAAAAAGATGTGCTGCTGTGTGCTCCTGGTGGCAGTTATTTTTGGTCACTGTTTTAACCTGTTTGCTTTCTTGGCTTGTCAGCCAAACAGGTGCTAGTCAGCAGTCATCCCTATCTTTGGATCAACACCTGCTAAGAGCTGTAGTTTCCCCAATACAAAACCAGATGTCCACTTTTGTTGGTTTATCTCCTCTTCATCCCTTCCTTCAGTTCTAAGCTTTCAAATTCAGCTTTGTGGATGCCAGAAGGCTTTAAATTAAACATCTGCATGCTTAGATTTTAGTCTGGAACAGAACTCGCAGCTGTCACCTGGAAACTACGGGAGCTGGTTCAGCCATTGAGCCCAGGCTGCTAGGACTGAGTATGTCAAGGATGAGGAAGAAGCTGTGGCTGAAACCCCTCTGATCTGTTTTGTTTGTTGGGTCTTGGAATACAGACAAACCCGTTAAAATGAGACCATAAACCAAGCCACTAGTTTTGGTATATGTGCAAGTTTGGCAAGACCCAAAACAGAGAGCAACAAGATTTAAAGCAAGTATCCTTCTGAAATTATGGTTTGGAAGAAGGAGCTCCACGCCAATCGATGGGAGCCTGCTTTTGTTATGGTGGCAAAAATCATGAGTCTGACTCATGCTATTACAGTGATGCACAGTGTTGTCAAGGTAATGGATTTGGGCACTTGGCATCCAGAGGAAGGGTGTAAAAGACGAGGAGGCATTGTGCAGCCCTTCTGCAGCAAGCTTCATATTAAGGATATTTTTTTCTGGCTGAGATAAAGAATACTCAATTTTTGGTACAGGACTATGAGTTTTATGCCCTGGCCTATTGCTGTTGACATGGACATTGCCTATGGGAACGCTGCTCCTTCTCATGCATAGCAGGGTTTGTGAACTTCTCCTGCCTTGCCTGCTCCTGATGGTGCCTAAGGAGCTTCCCTCCACAGAGCTCAAGTGGAAATTAGGAAGGCAAAGATACTATGCACATTTCAGTTCCTAAGGAATAGAGCTCAGGCGTAAAGAAATTGTTGGGCTAAATTTGGAAGAGGTAAGAAGCAAGCCTCTAAGGACCATGTTCACAATCTATTAAAGCATTTTTCTTTTTCTTTTTTCTTTTTTTAATAGTAGCAAAATATTTTAAAGCACTGTTTCAAGAGAAGCTTGGAAAAAATCAACCTCAAAAGGCAAGAGAAGTGAGGTTTCTGTTATTAAAATTTGGCAATCCAGTCAGCCTGCTTAATTGTACTGTGATAGAGAGAAGAACTGATAGGAGGAGGGGAAGAAAAGAGAAGAAAAAGTAACTACCTGTTAAAAAGTATCAAGAGGAGGGATTGCAGTCTGTAAAGCTTCTTAGGAAAAATCCTTCCTTATATAACTTCTTGTCTTTCTTTCACTAACTTAAACGAAATCTGAAATTGACAGTAAAAGTGAACCGTCTGTACTAAGGAGATAATCTGTTTTTTCAGGACCAATAAGACTGAGGATGTGTTAAGTATTTGGATAAGAGAGCTGAAGACTTGTCTGGGGAAGTGAATGCCTTGTGGGAGTGCAGTGCCAGAGCAGAGTCAGGGGCTCAGTCAGCTTATGTCAAGGCTGGGAGCAGAGCTGTCCAGACAAAGAGTTTTGCCTCCTTTATAACCTTTTTTTTTTTTTTTTTTACTTTCTAGAAGAGACAAAGAATGGCAAAGGATAAGAAACCCAGAGAAAGGAGGGAAAGAATGAATCCAGAGGTCTTGGAAAAGGAACATTGTGGGTTTTGGAGACACAAAAATATCTTAGTGTGGGTTACCAAGAGTAAGTGGAGAGTTTGTGCAAACCTAGCACGTATTCCTCTTCTGAGGCTCCTAATCCAAACCTCAGGGAAGCTGGTAGAAAATCTCACACTGATTTCTTGGGTTCTGAATCAGGCATTTGGAAGGCAAAATTCATGCTTTGATATAGGACAGGACTTAAGTGGAAAGAAAGTATGAGGAAAGAACTTATGCCTGTGTTTAACTGCAAGCTTGGTGTTAATTATCATGAGCATTGTGCCTGAGTGTTTATGAGACTTTTGTTGAGCAGAATTCAAGGTAATGGTTGTTTTTATGTGGTGCCAACAGCACACACAGAGGTTCTCTATTAGCTTTTGGCTTTGCCTGAGACAGGAGATAGCTGGAGCTATTATTTGTTGGACACTTACCTTGTGAGAGGTGCACTTCTCTGCAGCTCAGAGTGGATTAATTAACTTACAGCTTGAAATGTCAACTTTTTCCGTGAGTGTTTAGGATTCACAAGCACTTTTATATTGTAAAGCCATTTGGGGGGGGTTTGAGTTTTGGCAACAGAGATATAGCAACTTCAGTCCAGTAAACATTGTGCCTGTTGGCAGCAGGGCTCTGGAACAGTTACTGCTCCCTGAGAAATAGTCAAACAACCCTGCTAAAGCAAAGCTTGCAAATGGGATAATGCAGTGCAGTAGCCTATGGTAGCTAGCAAATGATTCAGCAGGTCACCTGCAGTCCTCCTTTGTCCTTTCTTGTTTATTAGGAGATCTCTGACTCAATTTAGAGTGCCCTGAACTACTGTTAAAAATGACAATACTTTACTTTCCAGATCACAACACACAATGAAGTTGGATTATACATGTTACAAGTCACTGAGGCTAGATAAACTGCTGCTTAAAGATAACATGGTGCTAGACTTTTAATCATCACAACCTAACTGTAAGATATAGCAGTAATCCTTTGGTTTCAGTAAATTAAATGCCAACAAGAAGAGCAAAAGGAAGAGAGACTGAGACATCGTAAGAAGCATGGCACAGTACGTTAAAAACCAGCTATGGAGATGGGTGATTCTTTAAGTTAAACACCAACATTGAAAGAAAGACTATAGCAAACTAGTACTATAAACCAAATAGTAGCTCATATGTGGTCTTTTGCCACCCCATATTGTGCTATTTCTCCTTTGTTAGGGAATAATGCAGTGATGGAAAAGCTCCTGAGTGGCAAACTGTGGATTGCTTGGAAATTGTCAGCATTCATCAGCTTAAGTAAAGATGTTAAAAGTCAGCATGCTACCTTGAGAGGTGAAAGTTCAGTGTTTAGGAGTCACACTGGGCTTAAAGTTTAACCAGTGATGCCAAATTTCAGCTATGTTGCTAATTAGCTTTGCGGAGCTACAGGGACCCACTAAGATTTATAGCAGCTGTATAAAGCTACAGGTTTTACAGGATGTTTCTCTGTTTTCAGTGTTAATTGTGCAGGAAGTCTGTTTTAGTTTACCTAAAGACTTGAATTTTAAAATGAAAATAGTTTCTCTAGCTGGAAAAACATAAATGAAGAGCTGAATGGTTTATTGATATTGAAATGCCAACTTCAAAATGTATTTCCTCAGAGAAAGGATGGCACTCTGTAACTTACACATAGAAATACCTTACAGTTAAGTGTGTTTTATTTTGAAGGATCTCCAAATCCTTTACAAACTCTGACCCAAGTTTCCTTCTCTGATTTGAAGAGTGTATTTATTGTTCTCTATAGAACTTGGAATGCTATTGATGTTGATTTGCCACGAAGAGTGGAAGGGCTGAGTTATATGTATAGGCTGTGTCTCTTACTTCCTCTGCAGAGCATATATGTATTTTAGCATGAGGGATACTTATAAAGCATCCCAGTTTCAGCAGAGCAGCACAGAGGGTCAGTAATGTGGACCTTTCATTCATCAGGGATGCATACTCTTGGCTGTGTTGAGAAGCAGCTGCTCTTATTAACAGATCAGAAGTGCTGTGTTGATCCAGCTGCCATCCCAGCACCTCAGAAAGCAGAACAGTGCAGGGTACAATGGGCCAGCAACCAAGCCAACACCAGTGGGCATAGTTCAGCTGAAGCCAAGGGAAAGATGCTGATGTGTGCTCATTTTGATTGTTTTACTTCCAGCTGAGATTCTGGCCCAACATTCAGTTTCCAAACCATATTAGACTGAATACAGTGTTTTAAATACAGTGATTTATTGTATGTGTGTGTGTGTATAAATATCCAACTTTAAAGAGCTAAAGAGTGAAATGTAATCTCTTGTCCTGGGCAAAGAGATACAAATTATTGATTTAAATGCTAGAAAATGTGAGGAATGTCTTGGAGTAAACCAATATCCTGTGAAAAGATTTTATTTCCTTTTTTCCCCTTTCTTTGTTGAGCCTGTTTTCCCTATGCTGGTTGCCTCTGTTTCATCACATTTACTATTACTGTATTTGACATACAGTCTGGGGCTTTTCAAGGCAGTGGAACAGTAAATTCATGGTCATGTAAGAGATCTTTTCCTGATTCATCTTGTGCATGTGGAGCATCCCGATGAGTTTTTCCTGGCTCTTAGCTAAAAGGGACTGTGGGGATGGCCAAAGGGAAGGGGGAAAAAGTCTCTCTGCTTGTTGCCAGCAAACAGACCTTTCCTTTCTACCGCTGGGAGGAGCATGAAAACAAGAGAAACCGTTATCTTCCTTCGGAGCAGAACACTCACACTCATAGTCAGGAAAGACTGCAGTTGACAGCTGTATTCGTTTTCCTGCTGATACATAGCAATAAGTGGTCTCAATCTTTTGGAATGTTGGCAAATACCTCTTTTTTTTTTTTTTTTTTTTTTTTTTTATTGGTTCTTGTGTTTTTTGGGCTTTTTTCTTTTTTTTTCCTTTTTCCTCCTTTTTCCCTTTTTTTTTTTCTTTTTTTNCAACAGGATAAAATGTCATGGCAGTGGTCATGTTCTGTACGGTAGCAGAGCAGTACTACAGGGTCCTATATCAATGGAAGTTTAGAAATGACAACAAGAATTTCTGGCTGGTGCTACAAATTAACAATAAACCTCAGGGGCATGGTGTAATTATTTACTTTGCTAAATAACACAGAGGAACTATGGTTTAATTACAGTAGTTTAGCTGTGGAATAGAATTGTGGAGCCTGTAGCTCAGTGCATTGCATTAATGAGCCTTGCTAACGGTTACTTCTGATATTGGATAATGTTTCTTTTGTTTTAAATCATCCTTTTAAAATGAGTTCTATACAGATGAGAAGGAACCTTTCCAGAGTATCACAATGGATTGTTTTTGTTTCCAAAAGACGCAACTCAACAAGGCACTTGATGTTACAATTACACTCTGTAAAGCCAGATGCATTTGGCTCTGCTTGTGTCGTTGACATCCCTTTTTTGTGCTAGTTTTTGATGAAATTTAAGCAAAAAAGGATGTAACTGGGCATCCTCTGATGGCAAGAGTCTGTATTTCTCAATCCTATAATCAATCCAATCAATTTCTTTCATTTAAAGAAAATTGGAGAGGAGGATGATGCAAGTTAAGTAATAGCTTTTCCTGATCATTTAGGGCATGCTAATTAATAATTAGTTCATTACAACTTTAAGGCCAAATTCTATTTTTGTTGAAGTCAATGGCCCAACTCACTTAACTGAAGAAGAGTGTTCACCATTGCCGTGTAGTCTCCCAGAAACCAGATCCTTCCTCTTTACAAGCCTTTTCTCTAACTTGCCCAACCTGCCTCCTGTAGGATGAGCTTCCTCCCCAGAAACACAACCCTGCAGATGCTTCTTGGTGTACTGGTTTCCCACTGACAGTCCAAGAAGTCTCATTTTGTTGTCTGTGGTTGGAGATGCTGTGCAGCCATTTGTATTGCTGTCACTATATAATTATTGAAGGTATTTGTGGTCTTTCTTTCTGCAATAATTTCTGCTCCTTACTTTTACCTTCGGGCCTCTCTGACTTCTTAAACAAAAGCTCTGCTTGTCTCTTGTTTTCTGCTTTGAACTTTCTCCTAGATTATCTTGCATCAGTTTGCCATCCTGTACTGTTTATTTTCGGGAAGGAGAGGGTTGCTTTGGTTTTCTTTACTTTCCCTCTTCATCCCAAGCTTTTATTTTAATTACTATCAGTGACTTCTTATGTGCCCAGAGCCTCTCTGTGCTGTTGCAACCTTGATCAATAGTTCAACATAATCTTTGCCTGAGGAGCTGTTCTGTATTTTCAGTGGTGTGTACTGTACAGGAGATTGTTCTTACCCAGCTGGTTTGAGCTGGGAGCTCTTTTTTTACTGGCAGTGATCAAAGTCGTGGTTAGAGCTTGCTGAGGAAGGCTCAGCAAACTGCATCATGGAAATGAGTGCAAAATCTTTCTAGCTTCAGAAATTAGGCATTACCCTTTACTTTATTTCCTCTAAATTCTAGACATAAGTGACATCTTGGGCCAGGCAGTTCTTCAAATAAATTCTACAATAAATTAAAGATTGAACTGTGTACAAATAATATTTTAGAAGTATTTTTATTACTTTTAAATTTAGCTACATGTCCCATGGCTTCCTTTGCAATGAGAGGAAGGAATCTGGTTTTGCTTTGTTTAGTTTTATTCATCTGCTTAGTGCCACTCTTAATTTCATGCAGTTCTGCCCAATTCTCTCTTTTTCATACCCTCACCAAACCTTTAAGCTGTCATGCTATGGAGCATGAAAATGAGTGGAGCAGGAGTCTGCATGTCCAGAATGCTACCAGTTGGGCAGGACTTGGCAGTGATTGACCACTGCATTTCTCAGTCAAGTTGGCTGCCTGGGAATGTAGGGCCCAGGGGAGTGAAGAGTGAAGACTGTTCCTTGTACTTGTATTTGTTAGCTTTTTATTTTAGGCACACTTTTCACTTGTTCTCAGAAGACCAATTTGTTTGCCTTTCACATAGTTCTCATGTGTACTGTGTACAGTTTTGGAGCCCCCAACACAAGAAGGACATGGAACTCTTGGAGCAAGTCCAGGGGAGGCCATGAAAATACTCAGAGGGCTGGAGCAGCTCTGCTATGAGGACAGCCTCTGAGAGTGGACAAGAGAAGGCTTTGAGGAGACTTTATAGTAGCCTTCCAGTATCTGAAGGGGGCCTACAGGAAGGCTGGGGAGGGACTATTTACAAGGTCTTGCAATGACAGGACAAGGGGCAGTGGGTTCAAACTGGAAAAGGGGAGATTGAAACTGGATGTCAGGAGGAAGTTCTTTACAGTGAGGGTGGTGAAACACTGGCACAGATTGCCCAGGGAGGTTGTGGCTGCTCCCTCCCTGGAGGTGTTCAAGGCCAGGTTGGAGGAGGCCTTGAGTAACCTGTACTAGTGGGAGGTGTCCCTGCCTATGGCAGGGGGTTGGAACTGGATGATCTTTGAGGTCGCATCCAACCTCAACCATTGTATGATTCATAGGTCTGGAGGAGCACTTGAAAGAGAGAAGAGGATTCTGACGAGTGCCTGCAATACACACCTGACAGGCTGCTCTCATTTTAGTTGTGGAAGCTGATCTAAACTGTTGCATCTCAATTACTCACTGTAAACTGATAGTTAGGCAAAATGTGCTTTCCCTTTCTTGCCTTCCACATACCTCTGAAGAGGTCAAATGCTTTTCACAGGCAAGCTGATAAAATACTTGAAATGCTTTGTGTCGAGGACGGTTGTATTAACATGGAAATCTACGTTGTTCACTGATACAGCTGTCCAGGCTTGGTTAAGTTTCATGTATTGGCAGATAGTAATTCTTCAAACCGTCAATTTTGGGGGTGGATGAGTGACTAAAACAGATGTATTAATGTCTGGCAGTTGGAGTACTGTAGCCTGTGGTTACACAGACTAGGTTAGCATCTTGCCAAGATTCAGAAAATAGTGGTAAAAAAGAGAATGCTGTGTACACTAGAAAAAGCTTCCTCTCAGGAAGAAAAGGAAATGAAAGACTGATTTAGTGCTAATTTTTGCTCTCAGGGGTAAAAATAAGATTGTAATACTGAGAGATAAAAAGGAGGTTGGCATTTTCCCCTCAGAAATGTGGCTGTAAGTCCCCATGTCCTGGTCCAATTGTGGTTTGAGTAATCAGATTTTGGAGATCAAAATTCCCATTGTTATTTCAGTTATCTGAAGCTATTGATTGTTAAAGGTTAGGAAGTTAATTTTCATTTCAAAACACAAGACAATGACATAACTTATTTATGTAATTGCTACTGTGACTGTGAAATCTGGAATGGAAAGAGCATGTAGGCACTTGGGGAACTGCTGTGGTATACTTGGGAGCTAGAGAAAAGAAAGAAGTTCTCTAGCCTCATTATCTTACTTTTGTTTCTTTTGTTTTGAAATGATCTCATCTGTTCTCAATTATCTGCAGCTAATTGTGAAGCTGGAAAAAATGTATTTATCCACTGGAAAAAAAAAAGTGAGCTTTTGTGTTGGACAAAACTAGCTATACATTTATACAGTTTAGGCTAAAAATAAAGAAAAACATTTCACAGACTACCCTAGCTTGGAAGGGACTTTAGAGATCATCAACTTCAACCTTCCTGCCATGGGCTGGAGCACCTCTTGATTAGATCAGGTTCCTCAAGGCCTCATCCAGCCTGGTCTTGAACACCTCCAGGCAGATCTGCATTTTCTCTAGACCATGGAAAAATATATGGTTTTATTTTTAAAATATCCTTGTTTTGAATTGTTATTTTCTGTTTAAAATGTTCTTACTGTGGCTTACAGAAGGTGCAAGCTCTGACCCAACAGGCGTCCCTGCCTATGGCAGGGGGTTGGAACTAGATCATCCTTGAGGTCCCTTCCAACCTTACCATTCATTCTATGAATGATCTAAACATTTTAATTTTGGTTGATCTGAAGAAATGCAGCAAAAACTTTTTGTTTTCCCCCAGATTCAATCACATTTAAAAAAAGGAGTTGTTTGCACAGCTGGATATATTAGGGACACTTACAGATCTGGAAGTCTGTCTTCAGAGAGCTGAGCCTAGGAGCCATCTAGGTGAGACAACAAAAGGCACAAACAGTAAATTGAGCACTGGTGTTTCTGTCAGGTTTGCCTAAAGAAATGCCAAGGGTTGTGTACAAGGAAACCTTGAGCAGGAGGGAAGGACATCTGAATACACTCCAGCAAAGACAAGCACCAGCAGGACCAAAGACACAAACAGCGTTCAGACAGGTCTAAAGAAAAGTCCAGCAGAAGCAGTTAAAGCAGCCTGTCAGCAGGACCCCACTGTGAGCCCCCTGCATTTCCCATTCTTGTGACCTGCAGCACACTATGTTTGGAGTTGCAGAAGTGATGATCCATAAGATAAATAAATATAATAAACTCAGACAGCAGCAGCAGAGTTAGAGAAGCCTCATGCCACAATCTCCTGCTTCCTACTGCTAAAGACATGTAGCCAAAGCATTGTTGATCTGCCTGCTACAATCAAAGATGTTTGCATGCTGCACTGAACATATGCTCTAGGTACTCTCCACAGGGGCTGACAGATTGCTTCCTCTGTGCAATCATTTGTGTGGCTGCTGCTATTCTTCTACCCAAATGTAGTTCTGAAAGTGACACAGTGATTTTTGGTTCTGCTTTAAGTATTTCTGATGCTGGGACTCTAAGAGGGCTGCACCTTACAAAATTACTATTTCTGGGAGACCCCTAAAAGCAGAAATGCCCAGAGATCTGGGGACTTGTGTTTTTAAAGGTTGGGGTTTTTTTTTCTTTATTTTGGGCTAGAATGTTGAGAGTATCCAGCTGTTTGAATAAAAATTCAAGTTTAGCTCTGCTTTGGCTTTAAATTAAATTTCTCACCTAAAAATGATCTTATTGCTGAAGACAACTCACTTTATTTAGCTCCTCTGTGTGTGATACATGAGCAGCTTTTAAAGCGTACTCTTTGATAGCATCTTGATGAAAAAAATTGCCTTATATAAATACTGTCATGAACTCAGTGTGCCACTTTGCCTTTATTAGATGTATGTGGGCTGCTCAGATCTGCAACATTCACTCTGTGATCCCAGCAGGTCTCAGAGGTCCCTCATTGTAGGAGGTCGAGCTCAGAATGGAGAAGGAAGGAAGAAGGAGTTAGAGGGAATTGTTGTGCTGTGTATGTTCAGTTTGTAGCTGTGTTGTGATGCAGAACGAACAACTTTACACTTATGCTGCTGAGATATTAATCCAAGTTTCTGTATGGACAATCTCCCTTCCAGCAGAAACAGCTCAAAGGTTTACCCTACCTTTTTGTTTGTTTTGTTTGTTTTCCACTTCTTTTTTTTTTTCTTCCAGTGGCCATATGGGCATTTTGGCTTTGAGTTAAAGGACAGGGCACTATGGTGGAAGCAAGCAAACTTTGCATATGTGCTGCTGCTTTGTTCCAACAGCTAATGTCTGTTCAACTGTGAGCAGAAATCTGGTTAAAGAGGATATGAGACAACAATATGGCTGCTTAGGTAAAAGTTTTCAACTAATTCTTGAGAAACTTCTTAAGAAGAAGAATGGAGCAGGTGCCAGAAGAACAAAAGAGTGATCTTAACTGACATTGTATTTCTAGGATAAAATCAGTCCCTGGATCCACTCAGGCAGTGATGGATGGGGTGTGCACACAACACTGATTGCTGCACATTTTCTTTCCTTTGCCTATTACCTACCAGGAAGGTGTACTGCTGGATTCTGAAGGAGGTTCTACTTATCTCTGAACAGCCCAAATTTCACTTACACTGAAACTCTTCTCCGCCATTTTGGCAATGAGAAATGATCTCTGTATGGCTCAGAATCAACTCCACCATCTATGTTAAATTCCTCCTTCTTTCCTATCCAGCATCAAGCCAAAATCAGAGTGTGTTCCTCCTCAAGTGCTGGTATCTGTTGGATCCTTGGGGTTAGTCTCTTGTTCTCACTTACTGGAAATGGTAAGGGAGCTGTGAAGGCACAGAGCCATTGGACAGCCAGGCATGTTAGGGAATGCTGCATCCTACCAAACAGATTAGAAGTGGGAACTGAAATCAGGTTGAAACCACAGGAAGGTAAAACCTCAGTCTCTCTCACAAACACCCATCTCATTCTGTAAGCTGGGTTTTTCCAGGTCTGTCCTTTGAAAACTTGTGTGCATTTTCCTGTTCCTTTTGGAGGCCCAAAGACCAACAGGAATTGGTTTCTGCTGGAAACAGAAACTTATTCTCCCAATAAATTGTGTTTAGAGGTTGGCTTTCTAGGTTGTGGGTCAGTTCTTTTAAAAACAGTCTTCAGTGTCTTCTAGGGGTGGAGTACAGGGAACTAAAGAATATCTTTTAATTTATATCATTAAAATATATTGTAAATACTCCAAGAAGTAAAGAGAAAATTCCTGGGCACTGTGCTGTGAACACCACAGAGAACCAGTGTCAGACAAATCCAGAATGTGCCAAATGTAGATTGTTTGCACTTTCTGCTTTGGCCGTCTCTAGACACAGCACTGCCACTCATCCTGTGACACTGAAATAATCTGCTGAATTTTAAACAAATCCAGCCCTTCAGATTGTGGCTCTTGTTCAAGAGAAAGGCATAATTATCTCCTCTATTAAATATGCTAATGAAGCCAGAATGGGCTTGGATGGGGGGCAAAGCCATTGTTTGATTTTAATGAAACATATTTTCTTTTTTTTTTTTGCATTTTATTTTAATGAGAGATGTCCTATTAAGCTTAATACAGTCAAACTTCTGATAGAAGACCTTATCAAAACCCACACCATAGGAAATAAATTAATTTAATTGTGGCAGCTAAACAAAATGGACCATTTTCTTGAGTTGGAAGGGAAAGGGAATGTGATCTAATAACACCACACTTATTAGTATTTCTGATGTGTAAACTAAAAACATTAAGTGAATAGCAAGATGATCCACAGCTTCCCTAGACAGAGTAATAAATGCAAGACCCTTTTTTTTTCTTTACCACAGAAAACTGATATAATTAGAAGACAGTTAACATTATTTTTTTAGCTGCGTGAAATGAACAAGCCACAGGAGACCAGTTTGTCATAATAATTAAAGTTCAGGAATAGTTTTATATTACCATAAGTGAGATTTGATAGATAGCTTTTTAATTTACTCTAAATAGCTGCTGCTTTCCCCCTTTCTTTCTTGCTTTCCCCTTCTTTCTCCCTTTCCCCCTTTCTTTCTTGCTTTCTCCCTTTCCCCCTTCCCTTTCCCCCTTTCTTTCTTGCTTTCTCCCTTTCCCCCTTTCTTTCTTGCTTTCTCCCTTTCCCCCTTTCTTTCTTGCTTTCTCCCTTTCCCCCTTTCTT
>WBNM01005214.1:73697-88946 GCA_013399055.1 Ramphastos sulfuratus
CCCCCTTCCCTTTCCCCCTTCCCTTTCCCCCTTCCCTTTCCCCCATGTAACAGAAATATCTCATCCTTGGGTGATGATTCTGTTTGTTTCAGATGCTCAATAGTCTGTTATTTGCCAAGGGCATACATTAAATATCTTCCTAATGTGAGGAACATATGGGTTAGCACTTCACAACAGCAAACAGACACAATGATTTCTCCCTCATGCAGACTACACACTGAGCAGGATCGTTGGATATTGCTGAATTTCAGAATTTCTTTACAATAAAAGCTTTGGAAGTGCTGAGTATGAACTGCTGACAAGGGGACAATATCTAGGCTAGGCTTGCTTTGGTGGTCCCTTTTGAGGCGGGGCAGATTCTCCTCCCCAGATCTTCTGGTGGATGTGGAGGCAGGGGATTTGTACTGCTTCTTTGGCCTCCCTCCACTGACTTAGTTTTCAAGATGCATTTCCTTGGACCTGAAACTCAAAATGTAAAACTTGTGTCCCAAACCCTACCTAAAAACATGTCAAAAAGGGCAGCATCTTTGAGACAGGAAATCTTTACAAGTTTGCAGTTGGAACTGGGTCTTTCAATAGCTGTTAGGGTCTCTTAAAAATCCCACCCCATGTATTCAACATCCTGACAGACTCTGTGATCCATCTGGCTGGTGGTGGCCTGCTCTGGAAGTGAAAAGTTTCTTTGTGCAGTGCCCTTAGGTGCACTGGAGGTAAGATTGTTCTTGCATTCTAAAATACATTGCTTGCTTCACCTCTGGCTCTTAAACCTATCTTCCTTCATGTTCTTCTGGCATATTCAGTCCTAAATCCCTTCTTGATATATTTGCAAGCTTTCTTTAGTTGTTCCTGTGAGGATGATTTAAGGCCAGCAGATAACTTTTTCCCAGAGTATGCAAGTGTCTTCTCCAATAAATAAAAACCACATCACCCATCAGTGGGCACCTTGGGAGCTGTGTAGCAATTCCACTCCTGTTTAGTTCAGATGGCATGGAGACACAGCTCAATTGTGTTGTATGTCACAAAAGCCTTCCATTTCGTTGCAGGACTGATTTTCCACTTTACTTTTAATGGACAATAGGACATCACTGTTGGGAGGGAAAACACAAGAAGCCATTGTAACTTGCTTTAGCTTGTGGCTATTCTGCTCTCTATGTAAGTCTGCTGTCCAGCAGAGGTTAAGTAACTTTAGTTATGTAGTGTAAGTAGTGCAAGAAGCTATCCCTAGAGTTAAAAGGGTTCCCCCACAGTTGCTCAGAGCAGCTGTGGATGCTTTGAACCCATAGCTATTGCCTATTCCTAAACATTGACATTTGATTTACTTTGGCTTTCAATCATCATTAAAAAAAAAACATATCTGTGTCAAGAATCCTGTTTTCTCAGTAGTGCCCAGGGACATACATCCAGAAAACTGAGCTGCAGACTATAGAAAGAAAAGCAGAGTGCAATCTTTCTTTGTGACACTTGCAACACCTCCTAGACATGAGCTAGTGAGCAGCCCTTCACTAGGAGCTGTACCTCAATAACATCATTTAGCCCTGTTGTGGAATGAAATGCAAACAATAGCATAGATGGACCATAAATAAGAGAGCTGAGTTAGTATGGCTTAGGAAATGACATCTAGAAAAAAGGGTAAATTCAGGAGTAAAGAAAAATATTACTGGTAAACAGAAACTTCATCAGAACGTATTGCTTTATCTGTAGATCATAAATGAGCAGGCAGTTGTGATCTCTGCAAGCATTTTAAAAGAGCCATAATTACTTTTTTCCTAATTCCCATAACAGTACTTAAGAATTGGTCTGAGATAAAACCATAGGGAAAGTCGGAAATGATTTGGACTTAATTCCTTTACCTTTTGTAGACTTAAATGCTATACTGAGAGCACGAATCTATTATTGCATTTTGTCTCCGTTCTCCATCTTTTACAATCAGGTTAACAGACCTTCCTGGGATAAAGGGCTGCAGTGATAGGAGCTGAAGCCATTCTTGCTAGGCTGATATGACCTAATTGACATAAACATTGATAAAAACCTCACAAGCTGACTTAATAATCCTGTCCTCAGTGAGATAAAGCCAGGAACTGAAGCAGATGTTTGTAGTGAAGTTCCCTCTACTTTCTGCAGTGCTATTAAAGTTCTGTCCATGTTACAGCCCTTGCTATAAAAAGAGCTGTAAAATTTTGATTTGATGCTCAAACTCCTCACAGAAAGCTGACACTTGGGAGGGAGTAACCTTGATTTGGGCTCTCAGTTTTGAGGTGGGGTGATAGCCCTTGCTGTCATCTAGGATGATTTCTAGGTGTATATAACCACTGTGCTTTCCAGTAATGAAACTTGTGGTGGTATAGAGCTGCTGCTGGTGCCTCATCCTGACCTGTTTCTGGATGGGACCTTAATGCTGGAAGGAAAAAAACATCTGCACACTCCCAGCTGCAGAGAAGCTGGGTGGCCACTTGAGGACTGCATGAGAGCACACAGTTTTCTGTATGCTTCACAGGGACAGCTTTTCCAAAGGCACTCAACAGAGTTGTGTTACAGATTCAGGTTTTTCAAAGGCAATTCAAAGCCACCACATTGAGTGACTTTTTGGAAGCCCAGCTCTGGTAGTGAGCACCAGGGTCAATTTCCCAGTAGGCTGAGTGTTACTGTTAAAGCTGCTGCTACCTGATGCAGAGGATGGTTGTGAGATTAAATTTCTTCTTTTCATAAAGGCCTGGAAGTTTGGGGATGGCAGGTGTTCTGCAGTCATCACTGATGGGATTAAGAAGATACTTTATTAACAAGGATGTATTTGGGGAGAGTAACAATTTACTTCTGAGCTCCCATACAAACCAGCTTTAATTTTCATCTGCCATCTTGAGGCACACTAGGGAGGAGAGTAAATTCCCACAGTCAGACTGGAAAGAGCATTCCTATAACTCTGATTTAGTACCACTTCCTATTAGTCTCAGCCTCTCATCAGCTATACTCAGAAGGTAATTTATGTTTTAATGGGCACAGCACTTTACTGCCCACAGGGTTCTAAAGCAAGCCAGTATTTATATCCTACGCCTCTGAAATACCATATATTTATTTCCCTGGCACCTGGGGGTGCTGGAGTTGAATCTGTAAAGAACCCAGCTCCATCCTTGTGCTTTGTTGGGAGAGGGCTTCCAATGTGGTTTTGTTTGAAACCAGACAGAAGTGGTAGATACAGGAGAAAGTAGTTTAGTGCTATATTGTGGGTGGATGAGGAATCATACAAGGAAATACTTTCCTAGGGTAGTTATGCATTTTTCACCTTGACTTACTTATACATTTAATTTTTCCTAAAGATACAGCCTTCTGGTTTTCCTGACAGGACAAGGACTCACTGTGATGGGTGCCCTTCTGGAGGTATGGTGCTCTGACACCCTGCTGGTGCTTGCCCTTTGCTGTTGTGTGGAAGAGTCCTGCTAGGGTTTCTCTCGGCACAGAAGTGACAAAGTAGCAGAAGGGCTTTTTAAAGAACTGGGAGCATTTTGTATGTAAAACTCTTTATATGTATGCAAACAGAATCCCACGAGATGGGCAGAGTCCAGTGGGATGGCTTTCAACAAATCCAAGTGCCAGGGGCTGCACTTTGGCCACAACAACCCCATGCAGAGCTACAGGCTGGGGTCGGAGTGGCTGGAGAGCAGCCAAACAGAAAGGGATCTGGGGGTGCTGATTGACACCCGCCTAAACATGAGCCAGCAGTGTGCCCAGGTGGCCAAGAAGGCCAATGGCATCCTGGCCTGCATCAGGAATAGTGTGGCCAGCAGGAGCAGGGAGGTCATTCTCCCCCTGTACTCTGCACTGGTTAGGCCACACCTTGAGTACTGTGTCCAGTTCTGGGCCCCTCAATTTAAGAAGGACATTGAGGTGCTTGAGCGTGTCCAGAGAAGGGCAACGAGGCTGGTGAGAGGCCTTGAGCACAAGCCCTATGAGGAGAGGCTGAGGGAGCTGGGATTGTTTAGCCTGGTGAAGAGGAGGCTCAGGGGAGACCTTCTTGCTGTCTACAACTACCTGAAGGGTGGTTGTGGCCAGGAGGAGGTTGCTTTCTTCTCTCAGGCAACCAGCACCAGAACAAGAGGACACAGGCTCAAGCTGTGCCAGGGGAAGTTTAGGCTCAAGGTAAGGAGAAAGTTCTTCACTGAGAGAGTCATTCCCCACTGGAATGGGCTGCCCAGGGAGGTGGTGGAGTCACCGTCCCTGGAGGTGTTCAAGGTGGGTTTGGACGTGGCACTTGGTGCCATGGTCTAGTCTCGAGGTCTGTGGTAATGGGTTGGACTTGATGATCTTTGAGGTCTCTTCCAACCTTGCTTATACTGTGATACTGTGATACTGTGAAATGAGAGAAGGAGCTGTGCAGTGCTGAAGCAGGGTGAGCGTGTGTTGAGGGAGGCAGTGAAGCCCACTACATCTCCTGTTTTTTCAGGCCTGTAGCATACCAGCCTTTTTGTCACGTTGGTTTAGAGCAGCCAAGCAACACTTGGAGCTGGGCTGGCAGCTGGTGCAGTTCTGGGAGCATATTTAGTCATAGGTTCCTCTTTCTTACTTGTTTTAGGGCTCGGCAGACACAGAGCAAAACCAGTTTGTGTCTTGCCTTGGCCTATAACTCTGCTAGTGTGCTTCTCTCTGTCCTGAAGGGAACAGAACAGTTAATTTTCTTGACTATCCTAAAAATTCGAACATGTTTTCCCTTTCCTTCTAGCAAAAATGAGTTAGCAGGATTCCAGTTTTCAGTGCTGAACTTAGCACTATTGCTTGGAGCAGACTGAAGGTGAGGCTCTTTGGGACTAATGCTCTCCAGAAGGACATTTTGATGATCACAGTATAAGCAAGGTTGGAAGAGACCTCAAAGATCATCAAGTCCAACCCATTACCACAGACCTCGAGACTAGACCATGGCACCAAGTGCCACGTCCAAACGTGCCTTGAACACCTCCAGGGACGGTGACTCCACCACCTCCCTGGGCAGCCCATTCCAGTGGGGAATGACTCTCTCAGTGAAGAACTTTCTCCTCACCTCCAGCCTAAACTTCCCCTGGCACAGCTTGAGACTGTGTCCTCTTGTTCTGGTGCTGGTTGCCTGAGAGAAGAAAGCAACCTCCTGCTGGCCACAACCACCCTTCAGGTAGTTGTAGACAGCAATAAGGTCTCCCCTGAGCCTCCTCTTCACCAGGCTAAACAATCCCAGCTCCCTCAGCCTCTCCTCATAGGGCTTGTGCTCAAGGCCTCTCACCAGCCTCGTTGCCCTTCTCTGGACACGCTCAAGCACCTCAATGTCCTTCTTAAATTGAGGGCCCCAGAACTGGACACAGTACTCAAGGTGTGGCCTAACCAGTGCAGAGTACAGGGGGAGAATGACCTCCCTGCTCCTGCTGGCCACACTATTCCTGATGCAGGCCAGGATGCCATTGGCCTTCTTGGCCACCTGGGCACACTGCTGGCTCAGATGATGATTTCATTGATACCAGCCTTTGACAACTTGTGTCATATGCCAATCAGAAGCTGAAGTTCAGCAGTTAAAATAACTGCAGGGTTCTGTTTCTTGAATCTCCAATTCTAATAAGTTTCAATTAAAAGTTCCCACGTAGACTGAGTATTAACTGCTTTCAGTGAAGCTTCTTCCACCAGTTCCCAACTAGTAAACTCCACTGGACATTTAATTTAAATGTGTGGCAACCAAGTTCCTTTGCTCTATGTGTGGGGTGAGATTCTTTTATATAACTTACAAAATTAAGTTATGTAAAATCAACTGTGGCAAGCTTCAATCCATTTTGTTAAGCACAGAAATACTTCTTGGCTTTTGAAATGGTGTCAGGCACTTGGTGACCAGAAACATGTGTGTGTGCTACATGAAGAAATTACTGTTTGTAATGCAGAAGACTGGTTTAATCTAAAAAAAAATTACACAGATTGTTTTTCTTAAAACCATGTTATAGCTGAGACATGAAATTTAAGAGGTTGGAAAGAAAAATAAAAACCAGAAGTCACAAAGGAGAAAGAGAACTATGGTTGTAAAAAACAAAACAACAAAAAAAACTAAACAAAAAAACCAAACCAAAACAACAAAAAAACCCCCTCCATATCTTTGGAATTAGCATCTACAGCTTCCAAACCCTTGGGGAGATGAGGAATTAAAAATGGCATATGCTGAAGAAACACAAATAAAGTCCCAACTGTTAGGCTTTTGTGAACTTGATGTGAGGCAGAATGCAAGAATGGGACAGAGTAAGTAAATGGGCAGAGGAAAGGTGTAGGGTTGCTAGGAAAACAGAAATTACAGCTTGCCACTGATGAGTATCAGCAGGGACTGAACTGCAGTTGTCACAACTTGAACTTGCCCAGAAAGTCTTCAGGAAAACTGGGGGTTTGTTCTTGCTTAAAATGAAGTGCTTAAGCTCAAAGGAAGAGGTGTTGGAAAGGCTGACTAAAGCCCCAATAAACTGGACTAACTCTTCAAATGTGAATTTGGTTCCACCTCTAAGTGGCATCATTTTTGTGCTGTGATGCATAGCAGAAAAAAACACATGACACTGTTTTAAGTTCCCTTTCTGCTATTCTGAGTACTGGTTGGAGTATCCTCACTTCTCATCGTCTGTTACCAGTTGCAATCGTGTGTAGCAAGGTTTTGTTTCTTTTGGTCTGCTTGGGGAATGTGCTCTGTTTTACTGGACTGGAGGCAGGCAGCCAGCACTGCCAGTGAGGTTGACAATGCTGTCACAGTAATTCCTGTGCTGTGGAGGGTGCTGAGTGATTCTTCTTCACAGATGTTGCATCTCCTGTCCTGAGAGATGCTGGAATTAAGAGGTATGGTTTTCACTGCTTTGTTAAATGTGGTTCGACTGCTGAACATCCTGTTACAGTTAGCATCTCCTGAGATCATCTGTTTAGAACTCAGTGGTGTCATGGAGGCAGGGAATTAATGTTAATTATGAAAAATTGTTTTATTTTCCTGAAAGCCCTGCCCCCAAACTATCTACAAAACAGGTTTAGATTTACAGGTTCTAATTCGATCAGAAATTCTTCAACAGGATGTTATGGACAAATGTAGAGATTTAGGAAGTCAGGCAATGGAAAAGGCTAAGCTATACACACAGCTTTACCCCACTATCAATCAGGCTGAGCAGAGAATTAAGGGACCAGCAGGCTTTACTTACAAATGTGAGATAGGTATTCAGCAAAGATTCCTCGCTGGATATCTCTGCAGCTTGGCTGCCTTCTGACACTGCAAACAATATCCAATAGTCTGCATGCACGCAGCAGAAATCCAAGGTGGGTGGAAAAGCCACCAGAGTCAGAAGTGTCTTGAGACACAACTGCCACAAGGCAGGGATTGTTGGAAGCGACACTGCCTCGGTAGGGGAGAGCCAAACTGCTTGGGTCTCCCCAGTTCAGAATAGCATCCAGAAAGTCAGCTGTAGTATGGTCTGAGAGCAGCTTGGTCTGGGTGCTGCTGACAGCTCTCTCAAAAGGACCCCAGGACTTGCCAAGCCTGCAAATTCGCACAGAGCAGTGCAAAAGTGGGGAGAGCTGTCCAAAGGCAGGGACGGTGCAAAACTGAGAGCTGTGTAAAAAGGTAGGAGCTGTCCAAAACGGGAACTCTTTTAAGGTGGGAACTCTTTTAAGGTGGGCACCTTGTGCCTTCTCCCTTGCTCTATTTATCTTTTTCTAGACAAAGTGTCCATTTGCCAATTTATACTGGGCGTGAAAACCCAGCCAACCACCAGCCCAATTCCCAGCGCGGGCTTCCACATGGGTCAGCACATGAGTGGGAACAGGCACGTTTTGCTGTTCCCCCCTCAAGGCTGCAGGGCAGTGGGGCAGAAAGCAGTTTTCTTCTTCTCCCCATTCAAACCCACAGGGCAGGGGAAGAAGGAAGGAATTTGGAGTGCTCCAGAACAAGCAGTTTTGTAGGTTTGTTTTCCTACATGTGCAAACATTTTCCTGCCTTTCTCCAGACTCACATCCTCAGTGTTTGCTTTGTGTTTCACTTTTAGGTGAAACCAGTAGCAACGTTCAAATAGCGAATTCTGGGAAGATTTTTTTGCATCCCAGCAGGAAACCAGAGAGCTGCTTTGTGTTTTACTGGCTCAAAGTCATGAATCAATTGTTTATGACTTGGTGTGCCACCATGTCACATTCATATGGATGTGGAATGCAGGGGACTGAGTCAGTTGAAGGCTGGTGGCTAGCTTGCTGTATTTTTTCTGCAGAGAAAAGTTGGGAGATTATTTGTGCATAAATGATGGCTAAACCAATCATTAACACATAGACCTCCCCAGCTAAAACCCTGGAGTGCATGGTTCACCTTGCCTCCCCCTGCACCTGACTGCTGCAGCTGGGACAGGCAGCCGTTGGCTCTGGGGTGAAGAGGGTAGCTATTTCCCATCCATGCAGGCATGGGGAAATAGCTACCAACCAACACAATGAATTAATGAGCATGTCCCTTTTCTGAGAGCTCTTATGCTCAGGTCTTCTTAGCTAGTCCTATCTACCTTAACTGTGTTGGCTTGATAACACCTCCATTTCCCTGAAGAAGTGCTGCTATTAATGAGCTTTGGAATATGCTCCTTAGACTCTTCTTTGGGGGTGCATGATGAGTCTGACCTGTCCTGTGCATGTTACTGTGTTCAATGTAGCTGCTTTGAAGCTGGAGTTAAAAAGAAGTCAAACCTTTCTTTGATCAGAGGGCTGGAGCAGCTCTCCTATGAGGACAGATTGAGAGAGTTGGGGCTCTTCAGCCTGGAGAAGAGAAGGCTTCCAGGAGACCTTACAGTAGCCTTCCAGTTTCTGAAGGGAGCCTACAGGAAGGCTGGGGAGGGACTATTTATAAGGTCTTGCAATGACAGGACAAGGGGCAATGAGTTTAAACTGGCAGAGGGAAGATTTAGACTGGATGTTAGGAGGAAGCAGTGAGGGTGGTGAGACAGTGCCATAGGTTGCCCAAGGATGTTGTGGCTGCTCCCTCCCTGGAGGTGTTCAAGGCCAGGCTGGACGAGGCCTTGAGTAACCTGTACTAGTGGGAGGTGTCCCTGCCTATGGCAGGGGGTTGGAACTAGATGATCCTTAAGGTCTCCTTCCAACCTTACCATTCTATGATTCTATGATTCATGACATAGGATTGTGCCCTTTTAATATGAAAGCCTTTTGCATTTGTTTAATCACTGCTACCTAGAGGAATTTCTCTGAGCATTTAATACACATTATTGTTGAGAAGCTCTTAAAGAGATTTTAATTAATTTATATTCATTTATGTTCTATCACGACAGAACATCCACTTGCCTCTAAAATTACATTATGCTGAGCACTGGAATTTCTTTCTTGAAACACTTGATTAGAGGCTTATTCACTCATACAATGGTCACAGGTTTCATAGTATTTGGCAGTCATTGTTACTCCAGTTTTTTTTGCTGCTGTTGTGTGTAACTGAAGCTGTCTGTCTCTCTTAAGGTATATTAGCTTCTTTTAGCAAAGGAATCTTTCATTTTGGATCCTTGAGTTCTTTGCAAGACACACTGCTTGTCTATCACGTCAGCACTGTGTCAGCCTTGCTTTGTATCTCACCTTTACATCCGAAACTTAAAGACTTTAGCTTTTGAACAGGTAGGAAAATCTTTTTCTGTGGGAGAAATGGTGGCATATCACAGAAACATCCAGGTTGGAAAAGATCTTCAGGATCACCAAGACAACCTATACCCCTACTCGACAAGCTTCACCTTAAGCCATATCCCTAAGCACCACATCCAGGGTTGGTGACACCACCACCTCCTTGGGCAGCTCATTCCAGTGTCTGACCACTCTCTCCATGAAAACCTTTCTCCTAATGTCCTATCTAAACCTACCCAACCTCAGCTTGAGGCCATGCCCCCTTGTTCTGTCTTCAATTATCTGTGAGAAGAGACCAGCACCAGCCTCTCCACAATGTCCCATCAGGTAGTTGTAGATGGGAATGAGGTCTCCCCTCAGCCTCCTCTTCCTCAAACTTCCTGTATTGATATAGGTCCTCTCTGAGATCAGCCCAAGCTTGGCTGGTTTGAGGGGTAGTTTGCAGACCCAAGTGCACACATGCTGATAGACAGAGATCTTGGTAAGTAAAGTCCAAGCTACTCAATATCCTTTGAGGCAAGAGCCATTCAGTTCTCCATCCTTACAGTTCTCCTTCAGGCACGAGCTGAAGTAGCTGAAATTGTCAGGTTGACTGCCTGAAACGCTCCCATGTCAAAAAGTAACCTGATACTATGTCTCTTGCAGCCACAGAAAGAATGCAGGACTTGAAATAAATTACAATTCTTAACCATTTATTTTCCAAGCTCCATAATGTCAACTGACTTTAATAGATAACTTCCTACTGTTTATTATTTAAAGTAGTGTACCTGCTTCTCTCAGCTGAATTTCTATAAAGAGCATTACCATCAACATATGGGACATTCAGTTATAAAACTAAGGATGCAGAAGGTAATTTCAATTAAGAGAAAAGATAAAAATTAGCAGCTAGTAAGGCAACATCTGTGCTTTCCTATGGAAAAGGGAATATATCCACTGGCGTGAAGATGCCTATTTCAATTGGAATGAGTCAGACCTGAAGAAATGAACATTGCATCAGGTGGATAGGGAAATTGCTGTCTTTTACAAAAAAGAACTGGTGACATCACTTGAAACTGGAAGCTGGCAGGTTCAGAATGAAAGGAGGCACTGCTTTATCAACTGCATCACTGTGTAAGTCCTTGCCAGAGGATGTTGTAGCTTATAAAAGTTTATACGGGTTTGGAAGGGGAAGGGGCACCTTTACTGAAGAAAAATTGATTCAGCAGTATTAAATTTCTTCCCTTTTTTTTTTTTTTTTTTTTATTTTTTTTTCCTGTGGAGAGTCCCAGCACTGCCAGCAGCTGCTGACTGGCTGAGGCCTTGGGATGTGTGCCACTGCATGCTTGCTCTTTCACCTGCCAGCCAGGGAAACAGGCTGTCAAATCACATGGCTGCCATGGCTTTAACTTCAAGCTGCTCCCGTTTCCCCATTAACCCACTATGTTACTCTCCTTTAGACACCCTCCCACAGGGATCTTTGGAATCATAGCAAAGAGAGAGCTGTGCCTATGGTCTGACTGAACTCCTAAGCAGAACAGTCACACCAGCACAAAGCTGGTGCTGAAGACAGTCCTAAGGTGAAAGGAATGGTCTCTATTCTGTCTTTGCACTGCCCATTTCTTAATTTATTCTGAAATGGTGACATGAGCTGGGACTAAGCAGGGCTGTGATCTGCTGAACCCACAGTGCATCTTGTTTTTAGTGCCTCCAGAAGGAAGAAGCAGCTCAGCACTTGGAAGAGTCTGCTGTGTGTGGGAGGTTTTCTCCCTCACCTCAGTCTAGCTGAGCAATGGTTATTTATAGTGTGCAGTTCACTGGTTTGCATGTGCCCATTTGGCTGCAGAATTGGGTCTTGTCCTTTAACGTGTCCCTTAGCTAGAAGCCATCTGACAAACTGCTGACATAGGATGTGAATGTTCCTAAGCCAAAACTTCTGTCCAATTCTAAACCAGAATTAGAGGTGGTGTAGACATACTTTGGCTAATGTAAATCCCTAGAAGCAAAGTTTAAACTTTTCTGGTACGTTGTCATGGAAAGATGTAGGCTGCAAGCATCAAAATGCAAAGAATTGAAGTGATTGGCTGCTTTAAAGCACTTTATAAAGCAGAGACAATGCACTTGAGTGAAGCTACTAATCTGCATTTCTGCTCTCCCAGCGCAGCAGGCTGCAGTGCAGATAAGCAGAAGTCTGCTTGCCTTTATTTTTGGTTGCAGCACTCTGCAGTCACATCATTTCTGTTTCCAACACATCCTCTGTGGAGCCTTGCTCTTTCACCTGCCATCCAGGGAAATAGGCTGTCAAATCACATGGCTGCCATGGCTTTAACTTCAAGCTGCTCCCGTTTCCCCATTAACCCACTATGTTACACCTTCTTTCAAAGCCTCACTGCAAATTTCTTCTCTTCCCTGGCAGTTAAATCAGCAAATATATCACCACTGCAAATTTTCATCTACCTTTGCTTCTACAGTATCTTGGTCACTGAAGACACAGTTAAGTAGAAGCAAAGGAGACAGAAGAAGAGGAGGAGGAGGAAGAGGTTGAGGAAGAAACAGATGGTCACTGGTGTTGCTGAACACTGTCATCCATGAAAATCTCAAGTTGGCAGTCACAAAGCATGATGGTGCCAGACTGCAGATGTACTGACACGGGCTTCAGGCTTTCCTTTTACTGTGAAGCTGCACTTGGAACAGTAAAGGCTTGACACTAACCCACAGAGACTGCATGCATCATCCTCAGTAGTGAGAGAGCCTTTTTCTGAATGGCATTGTGTGCTCACTTCAGGAGATGACATTCTGAGGTTTTTGTGGTCCTACTGAAGAAAGGTTAAAACAAATCAAAGGTAGCTGTAGTTTCTGCTTTTGCTCTGCTACAATTCCTGTATGATTTTAAAGCAAGTTCATGGGAGGCCCAATTCTGCAGCCCCTGCATCTCCTGGGAGCTGTACTGGCTTTGAGTAATTGGCCATCCATGTGAATGCCAGGTAATGATGCAATACTGTGACCTTTTCTCTTCTCCATCAACTCACTTGAATGAGGTGGTTACTTTTGCCATCATGTGCAAACCAGCAGTCTGGAGTACCAGGTTATTTCTTTTTTTGATGATTCACCTCAGTTACTAATAAAACCCTACCTCTCTGTCCACCTGTACTTCATCCTTTACTTTGGTTCCCACATAAGACCCTCCAGTAGTCAATGTCATTTTCAGGATTGTCTCACTTTTATGACTGACAGTCCCAGGAAAACATGCAGCCTTCTCCTCATGGTCCTGCCTGAGATCCTTCCTAGTAACTCTAAACATAAGTATTATCACTGCTAGAAGCAGACACTCTGCAAAAAAACACACCATTAGCTTCAGAAAGTGCAGTTACTTAGAAGAGACTGAGCTGGGAAGTAAAATTACTGAACGGAATTAGTTTAGTTCTAGCTCAAACCAGGACAATGATATTTGCATATCCTTCCAATTTAACATTGTGCATTTAACATTATACATTTTTATAGATAATAAGAGGCATGCAAAATATTTTCCTGATCTAACACGAGCCTTCTTTTTTCCTGAAACTGAACTAGTGCTTTGAAACTGAGATAATAAACTGAGCTTGTATATGCAACTTATTAAAGACCTTGTGCTTAAATAATGACATACTGAAAGTCCTTAGAGCTCATGTTTTCTTGTAAGTTCAATTTGTGTCCCTTTACAGTCTTCAAAAACATCTTTATTTCAACACAGTAACAAACATGTTTATCTTTTCTGAAGAAAGTGGCAGTTTTCCAGGCAGAACCTGTTCTGTAAGACTGTTTATAGAGATCTATACCTCAAGTAGCAGGGATCATGGCCTATATTTCACCCATCACCTACACCTGCAAACCATACAAAATCATTGCTGAGTGGAACTCTGAACAGGATACATTCATTCTTCAGTAAAGATTTTTGCTATGTGCTGTATCACAACAGCTGACAAACCAAAACATAACAGTGAGTTATTCAACCTCATCTCTTGAACTGGTTGTACAGTTTGCAGCAAAAGCTTTGTTCTGCTTCTGCTTGTTTTGAATTGTTCACAGGTTGGTTGTGATTTGACCACGTTAGCATTAGAAATTATCTGCCAAGATAATTTATTCTGCAGATTTGTGTGCAAGTTCAATGTTAATGCCAGTAGTTATCTTGAGTAGGTAAGTTCATGGCCAGTGCCATTGCTTATTGTGGCTCTGAATAAGATCCTTCTTGAAAAGCTTTTCACACCAGAAGTTCTTGTAAACATCTTGAGCAGGCATTGAGTGTGGCAAGAAGATCTCCTGTGGATAGGAGGGGTCCTGGAAATGCGACAGAGGGTCTTGGTGTGCACAGGTTCTTCTGTCTTGCTCATCTGTGTCCAATCTGCCTGTGCATGATTATCTGCATGATAATTGATTTTTTTTGTTTGCCAGTGACAGCTCCAAAGGCATCCAAAATGGTGGTAAGTGGGTATGAAAGGATGATAAACCAATTTTGAAGGAGTAAAGGCCCAAATAGGCCAGAGATTCAACTATTTAGCTTCCAGTTAAGTTAAAACTTAATCAAACCATACTCAAAAGATTAAAATATTTGATTTTTTTAAAGCACAGGCAGTTTTACAAAACAAACAAAAAGGACTATTTAGCTGTTTTTGGTTTTCTTCACTGTAACAACTGAGGTGCAGGCACCTCCAAAGTTTCCTGCTGGAACTGTATTCTTTGGCCCAACAATTATTTGTTCTGTGTGCACTTTCCTAGCTTTGAACTGATTTAAGTGATTCTAGATGAGTAAAATAAAAGCATAAAAGTATGTACTGTTGTCCTCTAAAGGTAAATTACTACAGCATGGTACAAAACACAAGTAAAAGACATGGCCAGTTCAATGAAAAATACCAAGAGAGCATGTTGTCTGTAATGCATGCAAAGAAATTTACTCTGGCAACAACGTCCTAAATTTTTAATTCATGAGTTTGTTAATATAGTGAAAGGTAATTATCCTTTTAATTATAGCAGAACAGTTTCCAGATTGCCATGGTAATGGGTAAATGTATTTCCCATAAATTTATTGTGGTGATTGTAATGGCTTTTAACTTTGAATACTTTTTCCCCCCCATTTTTTTCTCTTTTTAATTATAAAACATGATTGTTTTTGCAAAGTTAAAGACCAGAAGTAAAGGTGCAGGGAGGAACTATATTAAATTTGTGATAAAAAGTGTCATTTTGCTACTGATCTTAGTGATGATTCAGTTGGTAGTAATCGCTCAACTGTTAGAGAACTGGAGCAATGATCCAGGTGGATCAAGGACAACCTCCTTACACATCAGAAAGTGATGATCCTCCTGGCTGTGGCTCATAGCTAAGGGCCACAAAGATGATCAGAGGGTTGGAGCAGCTCTCCTGTGAGGACAGACTGAGAGAGTTGGGGCTCTTCTCTGGAGAAGAGAAGGCTTCCAGGAGACCTTATAGTAGCCTTCCAGTATCTGAAGGGGGCCTACAGGAAGGCTGGGGAGGGACTATTTACAAGGTCTTGTAATGACAGGACAAGTTTAAACTGGCAGAGGGGAGATTTAGACTGGATGTTAGGAGGAAGTTCTTTCCAGTGAGGGTGGTGAGGCACTGGCACAGGTTGCCCAGGGAGGTTGTGGCTGCTCCCTCCCTGGAGGTGTT
>WBNM01005214.1:89230-194684 GCA_013399055.1 Ramphastos sulfuratus
TTGTGCCAAGCTGTACATATAGCTTCATTCCTTAACCTCCAGCCAGCTGAGTTCTAGTCTGGGTTATTTTACAAAGTGTGGGGGGGCGGGGAACTCCCAAACCATCACAGGACAAAAGATTAGAGCCCATGTACCTTAAAGTAAATAGCCAAGCCCTACTGAAGGAGCTACCTCTGTCACAGCCCTGTGACAGCTAGAACCGCTCAGCAATTTGGTTTCAGAATGGTTTCCTAGCAGGAAATCCAGGATATCCTAACTTTTATGCAAGTGTTTAGTGTTAAGCCTGGAAACCATTAATGCAATGCTTTAGTTTAGGTAAATTTGCTCTGAATTGCTGAATTTAGTTTTATTGGAGTGGTCTGAAATGTTTCAATTGAAATCCATTCACAAAACTACTTAAAAGCTTGGTCCCAGCAGGACATTGCTGTGCTTGGTTCACGTTTTCTCTTCTAGATGGAAAAGCCTTTCCCATTGACTTTCTGGGTCAGCCTAGAGTCTGCAAAAGTGTTTTAGTTGGACCAATTACATCTGCTAGAGGGCCAGAGTGAGCTGGTGTTTGGTATCTGGCCAGGAGTCTCTGCAGAGGTTGATGTGCTCCATACAACAGAGCCATCTCTTTCCTCTGTGGTCTGAGACATTGGCACTGATGGGTGCTGGAGGGTGCAGCTTGGGTTTGTGTGAGCATGGTGCAGCTGCGCAAGAGCAGCATCTGACCTGCTTTGTTGTATGAATGGGGTTTCAGAGGATCTAACTGAATGAAGACTTGGTATAAATGAAATAATGTTTTATGTGTCTCCAAGAGTGACAATACCATTTGGCCTCATCTGATCTCTCTGCTTTGTGGAAAGTCTCCTGTACCCACAGGGCTTTGAAGCAAGTGGCCTCAGTTGTTTCTTCTTGGCAGCTAAGGACATGAGTGCATCTACAGAGACTATGACCAAAGCACAGGAATCATTCTGAAGAGATTATTTATGCATTTACCTGCATCAAAAGCAAAGCCACTTCATTAAGCACTCAGGGAATGGAAAAGCAAGGGGAAAAGTGGTTTTCTTCAGGAGTTCAACACTTCACAAATTACTCATTATACATAAAATAATGGCATACACCACACGTTTCAGGGAGTTCAGGCTGGGGAATGTGTCACCACTGCTATGTTGTTCTCATTTCCTTTATATTCATCTAAAAGGTACTGATTCAGCCTCTCTAATTGGCTTGCTATGCACTTAAAAACAAAACAAAACAAAACAAAAAAAACCCCAACAAAACCAAAACAAAACCAAAGCTCCTCAAATGCACAATAAAACTCTTCAAAATTTTATATTGAAATCTAGGCTGTACTTGTATGTGTTTCAATCTGAATATGAATTGGACTTGAATTTTCAGTACTTCATGGGTAGAGGAATAGATGAGTGAAGGGAGAAAGAAGAGGAAGAAAATCTTGGACTTGAATTTTCAGTACTTGGTGGGTAGAGGAATAGATGAGTGAAGGGAGAAAGAAGAGGAAGAAAATCTTGGACTTTAATTTTCAGTATTTGGTGGGTAGAGAAATAGATGAGTGAAGGGAGAAAGAAGAGGAAGAAAATCTAATTAAAATAAAAGGTTTGTAATGATCTTTGGGCTTGTGTACTGCTCTGGGAGCAGAACTCTCTGTTTCTTTGCCTCAGACACCATCCCTTTTATTCACATGATCCTCTCAATTTGAAATTAAAAGGGAAAAAAAAAAGAAAAGCATTTTTAGGGATGCCTCATTATCTGTATTTTCTTCAGGGAGACAACTCCCAGTGCAACTTGATGTTTACTTCATTGCCTACCATCTGAACAGGGGCTGGGTGGCAAGGAAAGCCTTTTAGATGCATTTTGCAGCTTGCTGTTTTAATTAGAACATTGTCATCTCTTGGCTGCTTGCAGATCTCCAAAGAAATGTTGAGGCCTGCTGGGTTATTCACAAGGCATTTATGTGATCGATCTTGCAGTTTTTTTTCTTATCGTGGTTCTTTTATTTCTGGAAGTAGGTTTTCAGTTGGGATTTGGATGCTTGGTAAATAAGACTTCAAATGGATATGGGAAAAGGTGTGGCCTTTGCCCAAGTGGATTATTTGTCTTTTTCACACCACCCCTGTTTCCTTGGCAGGACTTGGGCATGGTTGTGGCCACAGATCTGAGATTCTGCATTTATGCTTCGTGCTGGGAGCTTGGTCTGGTGCTTTTTGGGGCTGACCTGAAGATGATGCCACCTATCTATTATGACAGCTCACAATATGTTGCTTTTCACTAACAGGAAACATTTTGTGGAGAGGAAGGTGTCAGAGAAGTAAAATCTAGGAGACAAAGGGAAGAAAAAGGGAGAGGGAACTCCAAGAATGTGAAGATTCACCCTTAAACTGGCTTCACTCAAACTTTTGTGTTCTCAGTCTCACAAGAGAAATGCAGTTTATACAGACCAGTGCTAAAGGCAGTTTAAAACCAGTGACTTCAAGTGCTGTAAAGGGGAAAGGAGCCTTTATCTTGGTTGTTCTGCCTTGTAGGTCTCTTTGAAACACTCACATTTAAACTTTCAAATGGAAAATAGTTTTATTTTAAATTAATTTAGAGTAATAGCTCCTGCAATCACTCACAAATGCTAAAAACAACCCCTAGTATGAAGGCAGTTTGATGAAAACAGGTGTTAGTAAAATGCTCTATAGATTGCCTTCAAATCTGCTTCCTGATTCTAAAGGTTTTCCTGCTTTTTAGCATTGCCTCTGCTGAAAATGATATGCAGAAGTACAAGTCTTACAGCTAAAGATGATAATCTACACCTACCTCCCACAGTCTGCTTCATTTATATGGTGCCCTGGTTAGAAGTATTTCAAAGGGTTGGGGTTCTGAGGGCACAAGGTTTGAATCAAAAGGGGTGCTGGCAAGTACTGGGGGGTTATATAGATACAGTTTTTTTTTAATTAATAAATTCCAAGTCTCTTCTCCCTCCTATTTTTCACATAAAAAAAAAAATTCCCTTGATTTTTGACATCTCTCCTTCTTTCCATATATTCTTCCTACTCTCCTCTGACGTTTCAGTGCATCAGGATTGCCAGACTTTCTCAGTTGTTCCACAGTCCTGTGCTGAAGATGTCATTGTTTCACCCCAAAAATAAATAATATGACTTCACTTTACTCTTTAAAAGCAGCAGACTTATACACATGTGCTGTCTGCCTCAGTGCCTCCAGTCAAACTGGATAAAACTCATTAACCTGATGTTCCTGTGTTAAAAGCAATTTAAAAACATATATAACTCAGAAAGCTAAAAATGCTCCTTAATAGCACATTGTGAGAAACATGGTAGAGGTTGCTTTTACTCTTGTAACCCAGTTTCAATATTCAGCCTATGAACAGAGGAAAGCAGCCTCAAGGGGTTTTTGTCTTTCAGAAGTAATTTTTTAAAATTAACTTTTCCCCCCCCTTCTTTTCTTCAAAAAAACCCCAAAAAACAACAAACCAAAACCCTCCTGCTCTTCAGACCAAATCTATGTCAAAAGCTCAATTCAGTCCATGGTACAAGATCTAGGTACTGTGAGAAGCTTCACAAGGCAAGTAAAAGATAATTTTTTTGTGCATGTTTTATTGTCTATGTTAATTGCACTAATAATAATAATAATTCACTTAATATTTGTGCTCAAGGTATGGCAGCCAACACAATACTTATGTTTGGTGCTGTCTCTGAAATCATTAGAAAGCAGGTTGATTACCCCAAATTCTGATACAATACCAGATATTACTGTTGATCCTTCACCCTGCTTAGCTTCTTGGTGCTGTTCCCTTCTATGGATCCTTTGCATTCTGAGTGATGGCCACTGAGTGCTCCATAAAACTGCAGTTTGGTAATGGTGATTATTAAGGAGGTTTTAAGGAGTGGCAAAGGGGACTTGGCATTGCTCGGGCAGCGTGAGGATGTCAAGACAGGCTTGACGCTGCTGGGCTGCCAAATGGCAACAAAAAGAGAAAAGGTTAGGTGAGAGGCCAGGGAAGCAACATGCAGGGGAAAGTAACAAAGAAGAGTGGGTATCCTGGGAACAGAGGGGAAGTTTAAATGAGCAATAGCAGAAGAGAAGCAATTTCTGTGTGTTTCTTAAGGCCACTGCAAAGGAGCAGAGCCAGGAGGAATAGATGTCACCACCTTCTCCTAGTACGTGTTTGAATCCTTATGGAAGCAGTTTATCAACTGATCTCATTTTCAATTATAACCTGCAGAAGCATTCATGTATTTAGATGTGCTGTTGTAATCCTCTTGAAAACAAAATATGGGCATGGTGCAGCTGATAAATCAAAGCAGTAGGGAAGAGCTAATATGTGTTTTAATAAGCAATAAGTCTAAAGTGTGTATCTAATAGATGCTAATGGTATCTCATTTATCTTAAATTTAGTTTTAAAAGACAGGAGTAAACTTTGAACTTGATATTCAAGCCAGAATTTATTATGTTTTGATAACTGCTTTTAAAAGAAAAGTTTATGGTCACTCCTCAGGAAAAAAAGAATAGGTTTAGATGCACATAGATCTTCATAGGATCACAGGATGTTAAGGGTTGGAAGGGACCCAAAGAGATCATCCAGTCCAACCCCCCTACCACAGCAGGGCCATACAATCTAGCTCAGGTCACAGAGGAATGCATCCAGGCAGGCCTTGAAAGTCTCCAGAGAAGGAGACTCCACAACCCCTCTGGGGAGCCTGTTCCAGTGCTCTGTGACCCTTACAGTAAAGAAGTTCCCCCTTGTGTTGAGGCGGAACCTCCTGTGCTGCAGCTTACATCCATTGCTCCTCGTCCTATCACAGGGAGCAAGTGAGCAGAGCCTGTCCCCACTCTCCTGACACCCAGCCCTCAGATATTTATAAACACTTATTAAATCCCCTCCCAGTTTTCTCTTCTCCAGGCTAAAAAGCCCCAGGTCCCTCAGCCTCTCCTCATCAGGCAGTGTTCCAGTTCCCTAATCATCCTTCTGCCCATTGGAAGCAGCTCTAAAGCACACATGAACTTAAAGTCATACTTGAGTTAAACTTTAAGAGTTTATGAGTTAAACTTCATGTTTAGTCCTGCTCTGTACATTGAGCATCTACTCTAAGGAATACTTAGATACTTCTTGGTCAAATAACTGGTAGATCTGTCTTTGGTCAGTGTTCTGATCCCAAGAGGTTGTACAGGGATGCTCAGCTGAGTTGCTGGCATAATAATCCATTGAGGGGATCTCAGAGCAGTGAGCTGGCAGTGTGACTTGAGCATGCTCTGCAAAACACCTCCCAGGGAAAGGAGGATGTGGCAGTGCTGAGGGGTCATAGTATGGAGCTGGTTGCTGGTGGCTGCTGCAGAGATGCACAAGGGAGCAGGAGCAGGCAGCCAGCTATGGGAGGGTATGGAGAATTCTGCCTGGGGACCACCACAAGTGGGGCAGGGTTTGCTGCAGCTCAGAAGGACTCTAGGTTAACTGGAACCAAGTATGGAGGACCTTCCTGTAGTGACACTGTGATCTGCAGGGGGAGCTGGGTGTAAGATTCTTTTATTTCTTTCCTGTTTGATCTAGTTGCTTTGAGTTTCCCCTGTTTAAAAAGTTATATGTTTGAGGTTTATTGTGGTGAAATCTGGCTTTATTTGAGTTGCAAAGGCTTTTGGTCTTCTTTAGGGAACTCATTATGAAGAAAAATCGTAGGCAGTGGATGTCAAAGCCCTGGCTGACCCGGGAGCTTATTATACCTGGTTTTAAAAAAACAATAAAAAAGTGGTCACAGCATGAGCTCTCCCTCCTCATTTTGCAGGGGTTACACAGGAGCTGGAATTTCCTTCCAGCATGGAGAATGATCCTCCCTCTTTAAGCATACACATTCTGAACTGTTCATGCTGACACATGCCCTCTCTCCAGAGACAGTGGGGCATTGTGGATTCTCTTCCAGTGGGAAGAACTGGATAGAGCTCCTTCAACAATCTTGCAGTAAATCTTTTAGTAAATAAATCCTGAGCAAACTTCAACACCTAATTTTCCCTCTGTGGGTGGAATGTGAGAACAAGAGCGATGAAAACTGAGAAACAAATGAATTTCATTTTTCAAACAATATTATTTGCAGGGCTGTGAGATGTTTTGCACTCTATCTCCCTGCCTGGTCCAGATTAGCTGGGAAGCACAAGCTGACTGGTTGAGGACTGTGCAGGAGGCTGCCAGAATCTATAGGACCAGCTCTGTGGTGCCATCTCCCCAATAATTAATTTGCTATAGGGCTTACCTCTTGGGGGTCTGTTAATTCCCATCATCCTTTTTTTTATCCAGTGTGAAATGTTGGGCTGCTCAGCCAAGACACCAGGTTTGTTTTACAGTGGTTTTGTAACCAGGTTTTTATGTTGTGTTCTACAATCAGGTTGCCTTTTAGATGAATTTCCCCCACCCTCCTCCCCTCTTTTCTTATCTGCATTTGATAAACAATATGAAGTTGTTCTGTCTGACTATTTAGCAAAGCTAAACTATTTGGGAAACTGAATTCTTTCAGTTTGGCTGACTGCCCAAAATAAAATTATAAACACATTAGATAAGATTAATAAAAGCCCCAGACTCTGGGTGGATATTCTCATTAATGTATACAAGGCAGACAACATCCTCCTCCACCAGCTTCCTACTTTGATAAATGCCTTGAGCCGATTTAAAAATGTGTAGGTTATTTTTAACCATGGTAGCTGAGCCATCTGTATTGTATCTGATGAAGTTCTGTGATAGAGCAAATTGATTTATTCTATCTCCTTGCAAGTTATACTAAGCTTTATGTTATAAATAAGCTGAAGCACATGATGTCATTGAGCTTGAAAGTCTTGAGATAAATTTGTACTTAAAGGGTTTGTGCTTTCTGCATGAATTTAAATCGGTGCAGATTGTTACATCTCTTTTCTGTTTCTGTTTTGTGGATTGCAAGCTCTTGGGTCAGGGCTGTCTTCTATAGCTGTGTTTGTATGAAATACACAGAGGGCTCAAATCCAAGAGTGGTGCTCTCATATGTTACAGCGATAAAAATAAGAGCCATCAACAAAAACAGAAACACACAGGCAGGATCTTCAGAAGCACTGCAAGGAACTGGGTGCCTAAATCACACCATTTGTTGTTATGAAATACAGGAAATTAAAGAGGAGCTCATTTCTCTAATGGTGTGAACAGTCCTGGCTATAGCAGGGGCATGCCTTATGCCATGGCAGGCCCAGGCCAAGGTCAAGTTTGAGATCTCTGCTGTGATTTCTGTTGCAGGAGATGAGCAGGGCTGTTGGTGGTACAAACACGACTCTGCTCCCTTTGCGTTCTTGGAGGTCACAAGGGTTTCTGTGAAAGCCTGTGGGAAAGATACCCATAGCAGCAAGAATGGGGAATTAATCAAATACAATAAATCTTGTCTAAGACCACAATAAATCCTGTCTTAGTTGACTGCTTACAAAACAGCAAATATGATGGCTTGCGTCAGAACTCCTGAAAGAGGTGGGGTACAATCATTGTCTCTGTGTTTAAGGATAGGTTTTGAGAGACCAGTGTTGAAGACAGGATGTTGCCTAATGAATACCATGTATGGTGCAGATTTCACTGTAATTAAAAAGAAAATGAGCAATGCTTTAGTTGAGATCTGAAGATTAAAGTTAAAAGCTTGCTCTCCTCCATTACTTATTGTCAGATAGGAATTACGTTGCACATGTGTAACAAACCATTGCATTTTAAAAATGGCACCATAAAAAGAGCTGCTGTAATTTAAAAGCAGCCAATTTACTACGAGTACAGTTTGCAGCTCTGTCAGTTGCTAATCAGTCTGTTAAACATAATAGCCATTCTTGTCTGGAGGCAGTTAATCATGTTGTGAATGCACTTATCAGCGCATATTAGAAATACAATACAAGACTTTCCAACAGAGGAATGGGTGCAATTACTGCAATCAGTATACATTTAGCTACTGTCTTATACCATGTTTTTCTTTCCATTTCTCTTCCCCCCGCCCCCTTTCTTTTAAATAGTCCAACAGTGACAGATTTTCCCTTAGAAAAATATAAACGATACACTTGAAAGTGTTTTTAAACTCAGCAGATGTGCTCAAACACAACCTGTCCATCTACATTTGAGATGGCTGCTGTCTGGTTCGAACCTTTCCTGGACCCAGAAGCGTTGGAAGCTGCTGGCTTGAATGCTGTGGTGATGGTTTCCAAGGCCTTTGAGCATTTTCACTGATGGGCTGGGAATGTGTCTGTGGAGGCACTGGTGGAGAGCTGAAGTTGCTGCATTTGAGTCAGACTAAAGGAGCTCAGCATATGGATGAACTCTTTTTTTTTTTTTTTTATTTCCCCTCCTTCCCCTCTCTGTGCTTCTCCACATCTAAATCAATAGCAATGAGAGTTCTCAAAGTTTTTGAAAGGGGATATTGAAAAAGCTTGAAAGCTAATTGCTTCCAGCGTGACTACCCAGCAGCGATGGGTGTAAATACAGCTGCCTCAAAGAATGCCAGGGCTCAACAAAATCTAAGGATTTCAGCTAAACAATTTTCCAGGGCTGAGCATATTCTTGCACAGGGAGGAAGAGAGTTAGGAGGGGGGCAGGAGGAGGAAAGTGATTATGAAATCCTGTAAAGTTTCAGGAAGGAAAGGAATATAAGGAGGATGATTTTGTAAATTGTGCTGTTAGGGATAGCTTGTGTAGCTTAGAATGATATGCAATGGTTGCAGGAACTTGCCTGTTTTATCTGGAAACCATGGAATCATAGATTAGTTTGGGTTGGAAGAGACCTTTAAAGGTTATTTAGTCCAACCTCCCTGAATAGGGAGATTTTCAACTAGATCAGGTTGCTCAGAGCCAGGTCCAACCATAGCTGGACTGTTACCTGGGATGGGGCATCTACCACCTCTTTGTTCTCCAGAACTCTCAGTCATTCTTCAGTGCTGAATCTGTTCTTCGTGGCAGCTGGTATTTTTGCTTAGGTAACATTTCTAATTGTAACAAGGAAAATGAAAATGCAGAACAGTCCTCAAATGATGTGGCTATTACAGTGGGCAATAAGGGAGTCAATGTAACGTCACGTCCACTGCAGCAGTATCTCTGTTACTGCTCTGTTCAGGTCATATATTGCCCTCAGTGCCATGTCCTTAGGGGTGATTCTTCTTCCCAGTGATGCAGGTGTCAAGTCTGCCTCACACTAGTGAGCAGCTTTGACACTGCCCCACTCCATCCACAGGTTGTTAAAACATTCACTGCTGAGGAAATTTGTTGTAATGAAGTCCTGGGAGGGACATTTTCTATAAACAGAGGAGTGGGGAAGGTGGGATGAAACACTATTTCTCCCCTTTCCATGTCTAATTATGCCTTTTCAGAGCCTAAATGGTTTAACATCACTTATTACTCACTTGTGCCTGCACTCATTTATTCATGATATGACCTTAGCTCTGAGCAATATCCCAGCAGCCCTCTGTTAGCTGTCACTGCATTTGAATTCATCACATGTTAGGAAATCATTGTCTTGCAAGTGTGACAAAGTCATTTTTACCCTCCAAAAAGGTGACTTAGAGACATCACATGGCGACCCTTGTGTTGACCTTACTGTCATGCCAATAGAAAGTAATTGTGTAATGATTTTTTTAAAGGAAATATTAAATCCACTTCTCTACTTTCTTTTTCTTTTCTTTTCTTTTTTTCTTTTTTTTTTTTTTTCAGGGGCTGTGCACTTCTAGGGAAATTTCAAGTAATTTTTAGGACAAAAATAAGCTCTTAATGGAGTCTCTTACATTATAATTGCTTATTTCTCTCTTGATTTTTGTTGCAAAGATCAGAAATTTCAGCTGATCTCAACTAGCAAAGGGTTGGAGGTACACAGAATTACTGCAGATGGCTCTTGCTGTTCATATAGTGACTGCAGACCCTGATCCACCCTGTGTTTGCTCAGCTGGATGAATTAATCTTGTTTATTAACTAAAACATGGAAAACTGATGTTTATGTGCCAGTTTCACTTTCATTTTTTTACTGTTTTTTGGTGAATATTGACAGTGAGAGAAAAAGCTTCATTCTTCTTAAAAGCATAAGTATCCCCCTATAAAATAAAACAATTCTATGCACACCACGTGTCTCGCAGAGAGAGGAGGTCTCATATGTGTTCATGTCAATGGGCTACACTGGTCCCTGCTTTACCTTCTCTGGGGATGTTGTCATGGCCATTTATTTCTTAGCAGAAGTGTGAATTAGCCACAGGATATCCTGCACATTATCTCTCCATCTAAGAGTACATTAGGTTCAATGAAAGCTAGGCCTAATTCATTAGATGCTTAATCTTGTTTAAATTTGAAGACAATGTAGGAGGAATGAAATAATTCCTGCCCATGTTCCTCCTTCGATTTGTTCTTTAATTATTCCATGCAGGTGGGATAATGTAGCTTCTACAGCAGGCTCATGCGTTCTGTGCATTCTTAGCAAGCTTTGGAAAGAAGAAAAGCAGGCTTTAAAAATTTGTCCTTGTCCTTGTTAGCTGCTTGGCATTCTGTTATTTACTTGTTTACACTGTCTGCCCATTAAGCAAAGCATTAAGTTCAAAAGGTGTCGAATTAGGCTTTAAAATCCTCAAGGGGAGAGCACCATTTGTCACTGTTTTCCTGCATCCTCCAGCGCATTAGGTATATTCGTGTCACAATCTGCAGCTTGTCTCCCCTTTCATTCATAAATTCAGTGCGTGGGGAGTTTGCATCTTTAGATCCCCACTGGTTGATTTTTCTCCCCAAGGAGATCCAGCTGTCAGCCTCAATTGTAATTCTGAAATCAAAGCAGCGACTGGATTGCTTGTAACTTTTCCCTTGCTCTAGTCGTGTTTTGCTTTCTTGATGCACTGGGTGCATGCAAAAAGAGCCTGATCACTTCATGCTAATTCCAGGCATGCACAAATCCTAAGGTGTTCAAAATGCCAAGCAAATGTGATTTGAGCTGTTAGGGTGATCCAGGTGACTTACTCAAGCCCTTCTCTCTATCTAGGAAGCTGAGGAAGCTGCATGCATAGCTGTATACACAAGATTCAAGAGCCTATCACAGAATCACAGAATGTCAGGGGCTGGAAGGGACCTTGGAAGATTGTCTAGTCCAACCCCCCTGCCATAGCAGTATAAGTTCAGAACCTGTCGTGTAGAGTCACTCCCAGTATGTCCTTCATTTCATAGCTGGTTGGGGAGGAGCAAGACTCTGAATGAAGCATCTCCAGCTGTGTGGAGCTGGTAGCCAATAGCCTAGTGCAGGGGTAGTGCAGGAATTGAAGGGTGGCCTTTTTCTTCTGTTTAATTACCTGCTAGAAGGTTGTTCATTTGGCTGCTGCGTGGCGACATTATAGAGACATTCTGTGGCTGTCCTACTGCATGATAAAGTGTCACCAAGGACTTCCATCAGGTAACTTTTAGGGTATATTCCCTGTTTGCACCGTTGAGACTCTGAGTGCCCCTGACCATCCACTTGAGGTCAAGGGAAATACTTGTTGCACTGCATGAAGCTTGGCTGAAGGTTCCCACACCTTGGGTTATTCAAATGCAGCATCTACCTTGGTAAAACAAGTGCTTCCCAGAGTTATATTCTTGTTCTTTTAAAGCTTGTTTGAGAGTCTGTGTAGGGAAGGTCTTTGTATGTAAGTGCCTGCTTTACAAAAGAGTTCTTATATCACTTTATTATGTTGACTTTTCCACCATTGATTCTTTAAAACTCCATCTCTGCCTTATAATCTATTTCAGCTGCTTGCACAGCATTGTTGAAAATACTCCATGTGATTATGGTATATAAATATGTAAGAATTTCTGAATAGAAAAATTGTAAGCACCATTTGGGCTGTTGATACTTATTAACTGGCTAGCATTCAGCATGTATCTTTCATCATAAAATCATTCTTATTTTTTTAAACAACAATAGCTCCCTCTGTATTTGCATCCAACACCAGCTAAAGCCTGGCCAAAATTTCTTGCAGGATGTTTGTTATTTTCCCCAGCAAGATGCTTTCTCCTGGCAAAGAAGCTTTATTTTAAGAAATACACAGCGCAGCAATAAAGAGGTTCTAAATAGTAGTCAGAAAAAGATTCCAGTGCAATCAAAATGCCTTTTTAAACCCCAAAAGATTATATGTTATTTCAAAAGGGGAGCGTCCTGACAAAGGAGCAAATGGAGTCCCAGTGCCCAGCAGTACATGTTACCAGTGGAGCACATCAATTACTCCCCTACTGAATTTGGTCCAAAAAGTCCTGTTTTGTTATAGGCTAACTAAAATAGCATCTAAGGCTTCTTTTACCAGAAGAATTTCTGTACAGTGTCACAAGGGTGGAAGCAAATAAAAATAATTGAAGCAATTGTCTCACTTGTCTCCAGGGTTGTCATGATGATGTTGATAAAAATCAAATAAAGTGGAAGTTATTGCAAGTTGTTAGTGAGCAGCACAGTTGTGAATTGGCAGTGGGAGAAGCTGAAGAGCTTAAAAGGTTTGCTCATTATCTAGATTTATTGTTTTCAGTTGTGGGAAAATGTTGGCTAAGCAAAATAACATGAATAATATCTGGTCTTGGTGGTGTGTTTTGAACAAAAATATTTTCTTCTTGTTTTTATGGCTTTTATTGGATTATTTAAAAATGCTGTGTCAATCCATACATTCCTAACAGATTTAGCAGCTTGATTTTATCCTCTGTAGCCAATTGCATTGCCTATGTGTCAGTGAAGAGCACAAACTTTTACAGCAGTGAAAAGAAAACAAGATCAGACACAGAAATGTTTTGGGGAAGCCTGTAGTTGGTATAAAGTGGACAGAAGAGCAAGTTCTCTGTTAGACTGCAGCATTTGACACGGATACCTGCAGTGATGTATGCAGGGCTCAAGCCAGACCTATCTCAAGTACTCCTTGGGATGAGGCCCCTTTCTCACAGAGTACCCCTGGTAGAACAGTGTGAGTAGGCTGCTCCCAAGCTTGTATGGAGCTTTGTGCTCTTACAGCCTAATGAATATGATACATGCTAGGAGAAAAGGGATGAGGCTTTAACATCTATTATCAAGTCAAACTTCCAATATGAGACAAGGGAGTAGCTGTTTCACCCCACTAAGTTGGATCTGTGGTTAAGGATGTAGCTGCTAGAAGATGTCTTGGTTTTAAAGGTGTTAGTCTCCACAAGTTCCTGTTACCCAGTGTCTGCATTCGGGAAAGCAACACTCATCAAGGTGTAAGGGCTGCCAGTATGCAAATCTTCATAATTCAGAACCTGGATGCTACTCTGTTAGTAGATATTTGCTCTGATTTCCTCCATCTTGGGCTGCTGGGATCTTAATTTCCTTAGGGGAAAGAAGGTCAGGACCATTAATCTGTGTCTGTTCCCCAAGAGGTCCTGGCTGTCTGCTGCTTCATTTGGCTTCAGCAGGAAATTAGGGTCTTGAGCGTTTCCAATCAGTTGTAGAAAAGCCTCCTCTTGCGAGTGTTTGCTCTTCAGTAAACTGTACTTACGAAATTAATCCTCTTGAGATCAAAGGAGTGAGACCTGTATTACTGAAATACTTTATAAACTAATATACCTTGCTTATGTAATCCTGTTCTCATTGAATCTGGTCACAATTTGTCAGAGAGAGTAGGAATTGACCATTATTAACCTTGAAAAGATTCTCAAGCAGTGTGATAGAAGACATTCTATCATTTCCAGTTACCTAGTGTCAGCTCCATATTTTAGAGTTTTGTTTACACTGCTGTGAGCCTCACAAGCAGATTGCCATTTACTGAAAATGTTTTATGAATGAATGGAACTCTTGATTTCCTGTAATAGCCAATTGCACTAATAGGAGGCTCTGACTTTTATCAACTAGATGGTCGCTGAATTGGGAGTGTAAGCCAGCCAGCTCTCCATGTACCTATGGCACGCTGCAAAGTGCCTTCCACTGTGGCATGCTGCATATTTAATTCTCTAGAAAATGCATAGGACAGGCTCTTCAGTTTGGTTAGCAATGTAAAGTTTTCTAATAGCTGTTGATAGACATTTGTTTATTTACGGTAAGTAGTAACTATTTAGACAGCCACCNCCATTATTTTAATGTTAAGTAATTTTGAAGTACTTACCAAAACCTCTAATATTAGATCCATGGTGGACCTTCCTAGTAATCTATTATTTGGGGGAAAAAAGCCTATAGAGTTCTGTGTAAATAGTTCATTACGTTACAAATCCTAGAACCATGGAATGGTTGGGATTGGAAGTGAACTTTGAAGCCTATCTAGTTCAGCCTCACTGCCATGGGCAAGTACACCTTCTACCAGACCAGCTTGCACAAAGTCTCATCCAACCTGGCCTTGAATACATCCAGGGATGGGGTATCCACAATTTCTCTAGGCAACCTGTTGCAGTACCTTACCAGCATTGAAGAATTTCTTCTCAATCTAATCTACCCTAATCTGGTCTACTTCTAATGTAAATCTACCCTCTTTCAGTTTAAAATTATTGCCCCTTGTCCTGTCATTACATGCCCTTGTAACAAGTCCCCATCTTTCTTGTATGTTTTTTTTAGATTCAAANCAATAATTCCATGTTTGACTTAGACAAAAATTAGGAATAAATTAAATTTAGTATTATTTTAGAATCATAGAATCACAGAATGGTAAGGTTGGAAGGGATCTCAAAGATCATCTAGTTCCAACCCCCTGTCATAGGCAGGGACACCTCCCACTAGCACAGGTCACTCAAGGCCTCATCCAACCTGGCCTTGAACACCTCCAGGGAGGGAGCAACCACAACCTCCCTGGGCAACCTGTGCCAGTGCCTCACCACCCTCACTGGAAAGAACTTCCTCCTAACATCCAGTCTAAATCTGCCCTCTGCCAGTTTGAACCCATTGCCCCTCATCCTGTCATTGCAAGACCTTGTAAATAGTCCCTCCTCAGCCTTCCTGTAAGCCCCCTTCAGATACTGGAAGGCTACTCTAAGGTCTCCTTGAAGCCTTCTCTTCTCCAGGCTGAAGAGCCCCAACTCTCATAGCCTGTCCTCATAGGAGAGCTGCTCCAGCCCTCTGATCATCTTCGTGGCTCTCCATTATTTTAATGTTAAGTAATTTTGAAGTACTTACCAAAACCTCTAATATTAGATCCATGGTGGACCTTCCTAGTAATCTATTATTTGGGGAAAAAAAGCCTATAGAGTTCTGTGTAAATAGTTCATTACGTTACAAATCCTAGAACCATGGAATGGTTGGGATTGGAAGTGAACTTTGAAGCCTATCTAGTTCAGCCTCACTGCCATGGGCAAGTACACCTTCTACCAGACCAGCTTGCACAAAGTCTCATCCAACCTGGCCTTGAATACATCCAGGGATGGGGTATCCACAATTTCTCTAGGCAACCTGTTGCAGTACCTTACCAGCATTGAAGAATTTCTTCTCAATCTATTGTACCCTAATCTGGTCTACTTCTAATGTAAAAAATCAGTTTAAAATTATTGCCCCTTGTCCTATCATTACATGCCCTTGTAACAAGTCCCTCCCCATCTTTCTTGTATGTTTTTTTAGATTCAAATGTGTTACATGTATCTGTCTATCTATGTATGTATCTATGTATGTATATATGTATCTATCTATCTATGTATCTATGTATCTATGCATCTATCCATTCTATGAATTCCCCCCTTGCACCCCTTCATTTTGCATACACTAGCAGATTTAGGAAGGAAACCAACCAGACTATATGTGACAAGGTAATGTGATAGACAGTCCTCAAAAACTGGTGTGAGTAGTTACAAAGCGTCTGAATGCAGTAGCATAAGGGTTCTCCATGGTGCTTAGGAGCACTTGAAACCTAGGACTTACTTTTCTAGTGTTTTGTGCAGCCTGTGATGAATTCCACTGGGAGAGTGTTTTTAACTGAGGAGAGGCTCTGCCCCTGGGCTGAGTGCTCAGTGCTCTGTGGCCTAATGTACCTGCCCAAGGAAGTCCTTTGGGTTCAACTTGGCAGGTGGAGCAGGGCAATTTGGTTCTGCATGCCTGTAGCTCCCACCCAGCTGTGTCCCTTGCAGGACAGTTCTGGGGCTTAAGAACTGTTTTCCTGTCTTGATTAAGTCTTATTATTCTGGAGTTAGTTGGAGCTTGAGTTGGCTTTATTTGACATGGACTTACCATTCTCTGCTAAAACTCTGCTCTCTTCTGTTGCAAGTTGGGATCACAACCATGTCCACTAACTGCAGGGTGCAGAATAAAGAGTTATGTAACAAAGCTTGTCTGAGCTGTTGGGGACCTGGTTTGAATGCATTAGACATTTATGAGGGTAGTCAACAGGAAATCATGCAAAATTCTCAAGGGTTAGAGGTTCTTCTAGCCCTTAGCAGAGGCAGTGTTGTGAAAATACTCAGATAAGATTATAAATGACAATTTGAAGAAGAGGGCAACTTAGCAAAGTTTGCAAGAGGAAATAAATCCCAACCCATGGTTTCTTTTTCTCTTCTCACCAGAAAGAAAAATGTGTAATGAATGTCTCATGTCTGAAACACTGGGCTGGATTCATCAAAGGGAGTTAGTAATTACCAAATTGAGAGAATCATGAAGCGCTTTTCTAAATTTGAAAGGCTCATCAAGAATAGATCAGGAGCAGGCAAAATTAATAGTTATGAACTCATTTCCATAGAAATGGACTTATTAGCAAGCATGCCAGCTGCCTAAAATTATAAGGTCTTTTCCTTGTGCTTGCAGGAAATAATCTTTTTTTATAAAAGTAATTTTGACTTTTTATTTTTTATTGCTTCTCTAAACTAGGATTTGGCAAAATTCTTTTAAACCAGGAAAAGACTTCACTGGACAATAGAAATATTTAACTAAAAAGAGAAGAAAAACAGGGAAAGGAGATTTATAGGCCTTCGATTCCCTCAGACTCTTCCCAATTTAAGAGAAAAATGGAATAAGTCTCAAGAAAAGGCTGAAAAATCTTTATAGGATAAAGTTTGGTTTAGTAGGATTTAATGGCTGGCAACAGCATGAGTTACAGTCCTTGTCTCCTCTGCTAGTGGATTTTCCCACTGGTAACATTTTGTCTTTACCAGGCAGCTGCAGATCGACAGTGACTACAAAGAACAACGTAGTGGCCACCAGCTACAAATCAGACTGGAAGCTTAAGATTTGCCACGGCAGGGTGGAACTGCTGCTTTTACAAAGGGTTGTAGTGTAATGCTGCACAGCCAGGAGGGAAATTTATCTGCAGGTGCTGTGATGTGGATTTATCAGCTAATGGAGCTGACATAAGGAAATGCTAACCTTTAAGGTCTTGGTTATAGTTTAATTTGTCTCTGGTTTTACTTTAGCAATCTCCTTCCATTTCAGTCGAAAAAGGCAGTGGTCTCCCACATGATGTTATAAAGGATGGTTAATAAATTGCAAGAATTATGAGTATAGTAGCAATGTTCCTGCTAAGGGGAAAAGCTCCTGTAGGAGAAGAGATGCTGCAGCCAGTAGGAAGGCACGACTTTGAGCAAGAAATAAATTGGGTTTTCAGGTTTTATCGAGGGTTCATAAGAGTTGTGAACTGGGAAGAGACTTAGAACAAAGTGGAAGGGTTAGTCCATGGAATACTCTGTTCCCCATATCCAGGGAACATTCGAGGTCCCTTCCAACCCTACCATTCTATGATTTCTTGGAGACTGAAATTTTGTCCTAAAGTGGAACAAAGGGAGACCATGATTTTATAGAAAATTCACTGACCTACTGCTCTGAAGGAAATTGGAAACCTGCTGATGAATGAAGGAGTCCAGACAACTGAATATTGCCTTGCTATAGCTATATAGTCAGTGGAGAAATTCCACAAGTGACAAGTGGTTAGATATATTAAGTCCATCTCCTTTGAAGCAGAAGTCCAAATGAAAAGAATTGGGTCCCTCTCTAATTGGTATTAATATGTCATGCTACCTGATTTGCTTCAGAGACAAAGCAGTAAGCATTTGACAAGCCATGTTGGTTTTCCAGGTGACAATAAGGATTCTCTTTGGAATCAAGGCCTAGAAAATCCTGGGTCCTGGGAGCACTGGGAAATTAACTTTTCTCTAGTTCATACATTAATATTAGTCAGATCTAAGGAGGGTTTACGCATCAGAGTCACTGCTGCTGTCTAGATGCACAGAGACTTGTTTCTAATCCAGCAGTGTATAACCATGCCTGGCTTTAAATGAAACTTATGTCTTTTATAGCTATGCAGCCATGCTAAGGATGCAGGGAAGGTATTTGCAGATTTACAGGCACAAAAGTTGTTTTACTCCCTGGCAATTACTTCAGCTTGCTGTATATGCAAGCCGCACACATGCTTTTCTTACGGAGATCTGAGTCCCAGTTTGTCTTAAAAAAATAAACCTTCTGTTCTGATGACTTTTTGGATGTGTAAAAAGAAAAAGAAGGAAAGGATTAACTGAAAGCATGATGGACTGAGGTGAAAGGAATGCCAGACAGTGGGGCACATGGAATGGATTTATCAGTGCAGATTAATGACATCTGATGTAAGTGGTGAATCTCAAGCACAATCCTACATCAGTAGTTTTGCTCTGAATTTGAAACCACCTGTGAATGGCAACTTGAACAGACTGAACCTAAATTACAGCTCTAAACATACCTTATCAGACTCAATACCTAAATCCATAGTTAAAGCCCATCTCTAGAAGTCAGTGTAAAGCTTATCTCTAAATTTTATTTCTGTGTTGTGGGCAAATTATTTTTATGTAATTTAGCTAAAACAAACTGCCAGAAGTGATGTGCAGAAAACTATGAAGTTGAGTACTCCAGTGTGGTGCCCACAGTGGTTCTGTTTTTGACAGAAATGGTTTAATTACCCTACTATTGTGCAATAAAATTTGTCTTAAAAGCTTTTTGTTGGTTGTTTGGTTGGCCACCCAAAAGATGCCTTAATAGCTTCTAGTTTTGCTGGAGGTGGATATTATTTTCTGTCAGCATGGAAAATATTTATCCTCTAGGCATTGAAGCATATGTTTGTGGTGTTTGTTGTCAGAAAGAAAACAAGAAAATCAATAATTCCTGTTCAGATTTTTTTTTTTCTTTACAATGTGCCTTCAAAAACAGATGGCAAAACCAGATTCTGCCTCTGTGCAGTCGGGAAGAGGAAAAGGATGTTTTAAGTCTGTGTTGTTTGTAGCAATAGGCTAAAACTTTCTCTGAACTCAACTATTGGAGTCAATACTTTAGGGTAAGGGCACACAGAAAAGGTACCACGGGACAGGAGAGAGTCCCCTCACTGAGGGGTGCATGCATACACAGGACACATCACTAGGTCAGGAACAAACTCTCCCACTCTTGCAGTAAAAGCATGTTCAAGTTGTTATGGAGTTCCTCCATATGCTGCAAATTCAGCTTTTAACCCATTTTACCAGCAGGTGCCCTGAAACTTCGGTAATATTGATAAGATTGGTTGTCTCTCCAATAGAATATGATTAAGGAGTTGGGTCTGCAGTTAGGCTAGCTACCTTCCCATCATCTTCATGTTTTGTAAGCTGCATCAGGTCTCCACACTGCAGGTGTCTGTCTGGGAAATCAAGGCAGGAACTTGTATGCTGTTTTGTAAAGTATCTTAATTTTTGTGCAAGCGAAGTGCTAGACAAGCAAAGGTCTGTTTTGTGTCCCTGCTGTGCATGTGCTGAGTGCTGTTGGCTACATCTTGGTGTCTGTTTTCCACTCTGTAACATGAAGATAAGGCCCTGTCTTTTTAACCTAAGGATTAATAATTAATATTTACATAGTGTTGGACCAGAGGAGAGTGCTAAGTGTTGCTGTTAACAAAAGACACAGGAGCTATTTTTAAATGTGGTTCTGAATGCTGTGCATTTATATCTGTGTCTTTACCTTGAAACTTTTATTTCCAGATGAGAAATATATAAAGATTGGGATAGAATTCTAAGACTCAACCACTGACAAGAAAAATGTTTTAATGAATTAAAAATAAGGTTAATCTACACCCCCCCAGTTTTTAGTCGTGGATAATTTCTGCAGATCTGTTGTGGGTTTTTTTTTTTTTTTTTTCACTGAGATAAAGACAAGGTTGGGTTTGAAAGGTTTTTTTCCTTTTCTTTCCCCACTATAGCTCACTTCTGCTACAGGATGAGAAATAGCCAAGTACTCTGTTGTTTCTGAGCATCTGTATTTGGAGCAACAAAATGATAATAATGCTATATTAAATAATTTAGCAACATCTGTGCAATGTTTGGGGCTTATTCTGTAAGTTCATTGTGATTACAGAGAATGAATGCCTGAGTTTAATGGGGAAAATGCCTCCAGTTCAGGAAACTAAAAAAAAGAAAGTGTCACCTTCTCTCTAAAGTGTAGCTGTTGCCTGGTGTATAGCTTGATTTAGGTTTCTGTCAATGTCTTCAAGTTTGCTTGTTGAATTTAATGGTAAGTTTTCTAGTGAATAGAAAAGAGGAACCAAAACGTGTTTTGTTATTAACATCTTACTGATGGTGTGTGAAATTTTGTTGGTTTTTTTTTCAGAGCAAACATGTCCTCCTATGAGATCCTGCAGATGGACTTTGAGATTGACAATGCTAGCAGCCTGGCAGGAGCCCAGCAAATTACCTGGCAGGTGGAATACCCTCGAGATGACTCCTTGAGTGAACTGGTGGTCTCTGAGATCTTTGTCAGCAGAACAATGTTTGTGGGAATTGTTCCTCTTGCCATGGTAAGAACCTGCTTCTGCTTCTTTTTGCTAAATGTTTCTGTTGATTCTCGTTAGTATTCAAGGGAATGTGAGGCATTTTATTATATGCCACTTCCTGTGCACCTGCTGCAAGTGATTTAAATGCAAAAAATACATTTCAATAATATTTTATTTACCTGATGTGCCAAAATGGCTCCTTGGAAACCATTCGAGTCTTTTGTGAAAAGCCTTTACCGTGTGTGTGGATTATTGGCCTGGTACATGATAATAGCTCCTTTGGAGCCATTGTCTTCTGGTGTATTAATGTGACTGCCACGCATGTGCTCTAAGGGTAAATGTTGCAATTAGTTGGGACATTTTCAATGAAATAAATTAGCATGCATGTGTGGGAAACTTCATTGCTAAACCAAACAACTGGACTGTTTTTTTGCTTTGCTTCTCCCCAAAGAGCCACAAAGTCTAGTGAGCTGCTAACTGTCAATTTAACAAAAAGGCCATTTTGAGTTACTGAGAAAGGACAAAATACTTTCTGAAGATGTAGCTCTCAACCATATTTTGCAGGCAGGGTTTAAAGAGTCCGTATGCAGAAAGCTTGAAGCTGATGGTTTAGTTAAAATATGCAAATTTCTCATTTTAAAATCAAATGTGCCTTTCTAGGAGGAATCCTTGGCCTACATCTGGGCTTGGTGGACTTTTTGGTACTAGAACTTTAAGCTGACACATGAGCACTGATTTCAGTGGAGGGGATATTCTGGCATAAATCTAGAGAAACAGCCAGGGAGCCTGCATGTTGCCCAGTTCCCTCAGAAAGGCTCTGGTAATTTCTATTTACTTTCTCATGAACATTTGTTCTTCCTTTCTGAGTTGATCTCTGCTGGTTCTCTTTCTATTACACCATATAACCAGCAAATATTGGCATTTTCCTCTGTATGACCAATAGCTTCTCCTTCTAGGACAGAAGCAAGGAAAGATGTTTGTAAAGGTAAACAAGACTCTAATTAATTTTAATTTCCAGCTCCTACTGCCAAAGGCAGCCCAGTGAGAGAGGAGAAATTGCATGCAGAAAAGTCAATAGAGAATTTTCTTTTCTTTCTTTATTTCCTTTTTTTTTCTTTAAAGCATGTGGAAGATGAAAAAAAAACAAACTCACAACTGTGTGGATGGAATATTATTCAGTGGTAGTGGTGAATCACATACAGTAATGACAGAAGGTGGTGCACGAGTAGTCTTGCAGATAGCGTTGCTAGTTTCAAATGGACAGCATGGAGCTTGTGCTGTGCAGAGAGCCACAGATCTAAAAGAAGAGCAAATCCAACTCAAAAGCTCACTGTCAATGTAGGATCAGAGCTTTGAGGCTGTCTCTGCCGGGGTTTTACTTCATCTCTTTGGTAATGGCAGATGTTGGCCAATTCAACTGTCTCTAAATGTCCTTGGATAAAACCTTAGGCTGAGCCTGAATTCAAAGCGGAGCTAATCTAATGTCTGACACCTTGTCATTGTAAACTAACCATGGAGTAAAGGAAAAAGCTGCTTCTGTGAATTTATGGTTTTAGTCCTTAAATGAGGGCCACATGTGGGCTTTTACTTTTGCTGTTGTGTGTGAGCATCCTTGACTGGCTTGGCCCAAGGCTGATAGGAGAATTGATGGCAGCAATGACAGGAACAACAGCTTGTATTTGCATTTCTTTCCCTTATGTTTGCCAGTTTGCAGTGCTGCTTCATTTAACAATCACTAACTGGTGCAGTTCTCACCCAGTCAGGAGCAAAAAAATAATTGCTCTATGCATCATCCTGTGTTGTTCAGAGAAACATGTTCCAAGGCCCAGAGTTCCTGACTGAACTAAATGCATTTTAATTTTCATTCCTCTTCCAAGATTTGCTTGGCTCATCATAAGCAGTCTACTTCTGAGCGCAGGTGAGATCTGTAAAGGAGGGTTATGTCATCTCCTGGACCTTGGTCCCAGAAGAGCAACACAGAAAGGCCCAGAAAACAGAGTGCTTCCATGCCTCTGCCATTGCACTGAACAGAAATTACTTGCTGTTCCTTTTCAGTGTATCCACTTTTTCATTGTAAACATTGAATATTTATGGATGAAAACATGCTCTCCTTGGAGACTTTCAGGTTTCAGCAAAACATTTAGGCCTTGATTTGCAGGTGTGAATGTTTTGGTGGGTTACCAAAACCCAATGGCGTTTCAGTAGTAATGACACCAGCATTTGCATGAAGAAGTGCAGCTCAGTGTCATGAAGAGGAAAAATTTCTTTCCAGTAAGAAGACTGAAGTGACTTTATTAAATGCATAGCAGAGAAGAAACTAGTTGTGAAATCCTGCAAAAAGGAGAATGAACTTTAATGTCTGCATCACCTTTTGCAGACCAGTTTGATTCTTCTAATGAAAAGACATCCTCTTGCATATGCTTTGGAATATTGCTGTTTGTTGCTGCAGGTGGTCATGAGTTTGCCTTTGATTTCCATGCTACTTTCTTAAACAAACAGGAGAAAATGGAAAGAGCCCCCAGATAATTTATTCTATCACTGCATTGTGATGACTCTGGAGATAGCAGTGAGGATATTTTTCTCATTACTAGCTTTTTTTTTTTTTTTCTTTTTTTTTTTCACCCTCTCTTTTTTTCTTTTTTTTTTTTCCCCTTCCTTTTCTTGTAGATAAAGATATGAGAGACTGCATGGTTACATTTGAATAATAGCCTGATAAAAAGAGCTGATTTTTTGCTTTCGTGAGTTTATGAAGCCCTTAACATCAAATCTCATGTTCTTAGCATTCACAGCGCATAGCAAGCTTGAAAGGCATTTTTTGGTTTGTTTTTGGTTTGGGTTTGTTTGGTGTTTGTTTTGCTTTTGGATTTTCTGAGGGAAGATACACCTGATTTATTTTACATTATGTAGTGAAAAATAGCTCCTTATTAGCAGGCAATCTTGCTGTAATAAATTGATGCTGCAAATTATTTCTGGCTAGTCCTTTGGTATCAAATCAGCAGAGCATTAATAGGAGCTGTTTGAGATGTTCAGAAGGAAAAAGGGCAAGGGAGACTCTACAGGTGAAATCCTGGCCAGAGCAGCACCCATCAGCTGTGCTCTCTGCCTGCTTTTAGTCTGCTCCTCAGATGAGTTTATCAGGAGGAACTTGGTCTAAGAACATTATGGCAAACTGCAGTGCCTGTATGCTGTGGCTAAACAGGAACTGAGATTTTTTTAAGCCTTGGTAGGGACATTGGGAAGTAACTGGAAATTGGTTAGACTGAGAGAAAAGTAAAAGTGCTTATTGTAGCAAACCCAACTGTTCTTCCTTCTGTGTGAAACACTGGGGTATCTTGTGGGGTTTCACATATTATTTGGAAGGAAATTAAAATGCAGTCTTGGAATATGAGGAATTTCTTCCAAACTATCCATTTTAATTTGAGTGATCCTCAATACAATAAATCTCAGTGCTATTTATGGCCAAATTCAGTGTATTCAAACTGTGTAAATAAATAAGACATTTGCATTAATGAGAGAAAAGTGAACAAAACAGCATACCAAAAGACAGCCTCCTTTCTGCATCATCTAACAGTTCCCCTCAAATCCTTGAGTTCCTCCTAATTGATACATCCCTTTTCAACAACTGCAGAAAGCCAGGCAGTTGGGATTTCCAAGGGAACTACATCCAGATGGAAGCAGCACAGTCCAGTAACTTATGATTTGCTTTCTGAAGGTCTTATCTCTACTTCGGGGTAAGCAATGTAGATTCTGTGTGCACAGTTGCAATGGAGAGGATGCCATGGGAATGCAGGCCACTGCTAGCTGACAAGGCAAAGCAAAGAGGAAAATCTGAAGATGAGTGAGTACAATTGCATTCAACCTGCACTTCTCAGGAGCTGCCTGAGATGACAGCTGTGATAACCCTACTGCTGCTGGAAGGGTCTGCTTGCTTTGTGGAGCTGCTCTTACAGCTCTGCCTGTAAATCAGATGCCTGCTGAGAGGCTTCAGTCTTACAGCACTTATTATAGAGGCATATAGTGGGGAATGCGCTTGTTAAGCTCTACTGTCATTTCCATCATCCCCAGCTGCTGAGAACAGTGTGGAAGAGGAAGTGACCCAGTCTGCATGTGTGCAGCCAAACCTGTATAGGAAAACATGTTTGATTTTACTTGGGGAATGTTTTGGGATGTGAAAGGACCTAAGAAGGTAGACCGCATATGTCAGCCTGTGCTCCTCCAGCCAAAAAAACTCAAAAACCCCAAAACGACAAACCAACAAAAGCAAAACAAGCCTGACCCACCCAGTTTTTATTTACACCAAACATGGCCTCATTACCTCTTAGCAGGTGACTGGAGCACCAGTTCAGAATCAATTCAGAGTGCAAAGTGCTTATTGTCTCCCTGGCACAGTTTCCAGGCTCACTAGATCCCATCGCAGATGGTATTGCTGTGTGCATTTTACACCAGTTTAGAAACAGATTGTTTATTTTGTCTGGTGTTCAGTGTGACTTAATGCTGAGAAGATCTGACAGGATTTGGGGCCTCACATACCTATCCTACCTAGTCTTAGTTTTATAAACCAACTAATCTTCCAAAGTGCTTATACCGATAGCCTGTATTTCGTTTGTGGGGGCTGGACTGGGAAATTCATCCCTTCTGAGCATGGTATATGCATGGTTGTCCACTTGTATAGCTATAGAGGTATAAAAATATATGAGTAGAGAGAAGCTGTCTTAAGATACTTAGATATAAGTATGCAGGGAATCACATGATATTTTCAGACTGCTTTAGAAGTGGGCAGTGAAATTCTAAGTTCTTTGGGCAACAACCTGAGAAGACACAAAGCTCAGAACGCAGCAACCTCTGAAATCCTTGGAGTGCTGCTGTTCTAATCCCCAAGACTGTGCAGCTAGGGTCCTGTTTGGAGGGACAGTAGGCTTGAAAATGAATGAAAACCATCTGTGTGTGTTCCTCTAGAAGTTCAACTTTGCAAGTCAGTCTTAATTAATTTTCAGTGAACACTGGCACATAAAACCTGTGAACATGCATTGTCCTCTAGCTGCTGAAGCATTATTTTGAGAGCTGAAAGGGATTGGATGGGCCTGCTTGCACAGGGAAAATAACTACATGCTAATTCCTAAAACTCCATGCAAATCAACAAATTATTTTCTTCTTTAAGTACTCTGCTACTGTTTAGTATTTACGTAATGTTTTATATTTTCAGAACACTTTACAGACATTAATTAATCAGACCTGAATAGGTCAAGCTTGATGAGAATGGAAAATTAAATGGAAATTAAGTCAGTCATTCTCAGTTTTACCTGTTTCAAATGATTGGTTAAGTCACTTTTCATACTTCTAAAGGTACTTTTTCAAACACTTTAACAAAATCCTGCAGTGCTGTTGCTTATTATCTCTAAAAAACTGTTTTGGTTAGAAAAGAGGTGGGATTTATACTGTGAAGAACTAATGACAGCACAGACGAGTGGCTTTGAAGAATGGAAATGCTGTTTTTATCACCTAAAGCTGTGCATAACTACTTCAGCCAATGTAAAAATACATGGATAGGAGGATTAATCCCTTAATTTGAAGATTGTTTACAAGCTGAAATATTTGACTTCTGGAGATTATATTTGAAGGAATATTTCATTTTATCTAACTTTTTGTCATAAACTTTTAAGATAAAAGACTGTTGATATATTGCCTATAGAAAATGAATGATACTGAACACTATAGTGAGGTGGCAAGTTTGGAGACAGTGCACAGGCTTTTAGCTTTGCACTGTCCTCTTGCAAAATACAAATATGTCCCTAAATACCTTTGAGGATCTGGGCTGCTGAGTTTAATGTTCCACCATGCGTTGAGTGTCAGGTGAAAATGTCAGCTGCTTTGCTCCTGTGAGGCTTATCTTGTTTTCTTTTTGACAACGAATGTCTTTGATAATTGATTCTTCCAACATCTGGTGTACAGATTAACACATGGAACTGATGCCCTGAAAAGTGGAAAGGTGATCTATTTTCATCGTGTTGTGTGGAATTACAGACCGTGGTTAGGAAGTGTAATACACCCACATTGGAAGCTCTTTTTGGTTCCACTGTTTTGTTATGCCATTGAATATGAGGATAAGAATCTGCCTTTTGATGTTACAATTGCTAACTACAAACACCACAGGTGATTAAAATAAGTTTTATGGCATAGAAGTATAGAATCATAGAATCAACCAGGTTGAAAGAGGCCTCCAAGATCATCCAGTCCAACCTATCACCCAGCCCTATCCATTCAACTAGACCATGGCATTAAATGCCTCATCCAGTCTTTTCTTGATCACCTCCAGGAATGGTGACTCCACCACCTCCCTGGGCAGCCCATTCCAATGCCAATCACTCTCTTTGTGAAGAACTTCCTCCTAATCTCCAGCCTATACTTCCCCTGGCACAACTTGAGTCTGTGTCCCCTCGTTTTGTTGCTGGTTGCCTGGGAGAAGAAACCAACCTCTACCTGGCTAATGACCTCCCTTCAGATAGTTGTAGACAGTGATGAGGTCACTCCTGAGTCTCCTCTTCTCCAGGCTAAACACCCCCAGCTCCCTTAGCCTCTCCTCACAGGGCTGTGCTCCAGGCCCCTCACCAGCTTCATCGCCCTTCTCCGGACACATTCCAGTACCTCAACATCTCTCTTGAATTGAGTGGCCCAGAACTGGACACAATACTCAAAGGTGTGGCCTGACCAGTGCTGAGTACAGGGGAAGAATAACCTCCCTTGTCCTGCTGGCCACACTGTTCCTGATACAGGATGCCATTGGCTCTCCTGGCCACCTGGGCACACTGCTGGCTCGTGTGCTGTCTTACCGATGATTGACTCAATCCCCTCATCCAGATCATCAATATTGATGATGATGATTCAAAGATATTGAAAAGGATTGGGCCCAGCACTGATCCCTGGAGGAAGGATGCAAGTTGTAAATTTGGTTGATATCTAATGCATCAGAAGGTGTGTTTTAGGCATCCAGCAGATCAGTCAGAACATTGTAAAGCTGGATCTAAACTAGATGTCCTGTGATACAACAACCTCATGAACTGGCAGCGTATGCCTTGCTAAGTATAGAAATAGATAGCACAGGTAGATCTGTTCTATTCAGGGATGATACAATTCTCACAGTTAGCTCTCTTGATCTAAATAGACACAACTTGCAATTTTCCATAGTTATGGAAAGTTGCTAGTAGTAGGGTACTCAGTGGAGTCTGACACTCCTTGGGTACAAGAAACAAACACTTCACCAGCTTTGAGCCTGCCATCCAGGTTTCTGTCACAAATATGTGTGATTGGATGGATCTGTTATCTAACTAACAGTTGGAGGGAAATGGGGAGGGAAGGAAAAAAAAAAAAAGAAGAAAAGAAGACAAATCCAAGCCTGTTAGAGTTTCTAGGCAACCAGGAACTTAGTCAAAGTAAAGAACGAGACATTGAAAAGATTTATTTTAACTGTTTTTATAAGACGGCTCCAGCTGAGGCTGAAGGCTTGAGGAACAATAGGTTTAATAATAGACAAATATCTAGCATTTTCTTCTTATCTAGGAGAGTGATGGCTTGGCCCATGACTGGCAGCACTAGTGTTTCAGATATATGAGTAACAGATCCTTTCTTGTATAGTAATAGAACTGTAATTCCCAGACTGTCATTATTCTAAAGTGGTTTTCAAATGCAACAATCAGTATTTCACCAGGGCTCTGAGCCCCTCGGCGTGAAATATTTCTGTATATCCCACAAGTATTTAATCTATGCCTTCAGAAATCTTGTTTCCTCCTCAAAAATGTAAGCTATGGTTGACTAATGGTTTACTAATGTTGTGAATCACTTAAAACCACAGATGGCTGTGTATACATCAGTGAGGTTTCTTTTAAATGGGAGGCTGAATAATAGCATCTCCAGTTGCTGCTGGCAAATGTACTGACAAGAACACCCAGAAAAATCATCCTTAAAGGTGGGCATTTCTCTAACTTGGGCTGAAAGTGGGCTGCTGAGTGCAATACTTGACTTATTTGCTTTAGAAAAAGCAGGAAGGCAGGAGGGAGGGGGTTTTAGCTTTCAATAAACTGCCAGCTTTGACTGCCAAGTATCCGGTGAGGAACAGGAGGGTAAATGCAGCATTAGAGGAAGGCTACCAAAGCCTCATTTGCAGAGGAGACAGAATGGCCTTGTGCTCTTATTCATGGGGAGTTCACCATTGTCATACTGGGCTACATCTTTCCCAGTAAGGGCTGTATGTCTTTCCAGTATAAAGGTTCAATTCTATTTGTGAGAAAATTAGAAGAAAAAAAGTTGACTAAATAAAAAACCCTCTCCGAAATATTTGATTTTGTCTGCTCTGAAAAAAAGAGACAAGATCAAGTGCCTGGATTGTAGTGGGAATGTTGTCCCATGCCTGAAGAGCAGTAAGCTGAGGCCATGGCAGGTCTATATGCAGCCACATCCAGCATCAGTCTGCAGTGGCTCTCCGTGCTGAGCCATGCCTGTGTGACCCTCAAGTCAATAAACAGTCATTCCAGAGGTTAGAAATCCCATCTTTCCTGGTAGAAGTTCTCCTGTTTGGTAGCTTTTGTCTATGAGTCTGCTGAGGTTAAGTCCTAATCCATTATTCAAACTCTGCCACGGCTTTCATTCACGATGACTTCTGTGCCCTTGTTTGGAGAGATTTCTCCTGTGTATCAGTTTTAATTCAGTACAAGTTACAAGATGTCTGAAGTAATGGGAATTTGAGTGTCCATGTTCCTACATGGAACAGTCTTGAATCCAGATATCCAAATGGAGGGTTTTAAAACAATAAAAGCCTCCAATTTTAAAGAATTTACTTTTCCTATGGAAATAATTTTTGCTAATGGCGATATAGCTTATATACAGACACCAATTAAAGGAACACATTCAAGCCAAGATGGAAATTGACCCAGACTTAGGAAGAAGCTTTCCTTCACATTAAACTAAAATAAGAAAATGTCAAGCTTTAGCAGCCTCTTTTCTTTGCTCTCTCTGGGGTCAGTTATAAAACCCCAGCACACTTAATCCTGGAGTGTCAAAGTCACCAGAATAGGATCAGTCATTTCTAGAAACCCCAGAATGATTTGCATACTTTTTTTAGAGGTTGGTTAAAATGCATTTATGTGCAAAATGTCCCAAATGTGTTTATCCATTGCTCTTAATGCATATTTCTTATTTGAAATGATTTTGACCTTTGGCCTGCCAATTCCCTTTAAATTAGAGAGCGTGTCACTATTTTACTTCACACACAAAGTGAACTGCACAGAACATGGTTTTGACTTTCACAAAATTTACCATTTTGCCCCAAAAGCCATTTAAAAGTAAATTCAATATCTAGTAGATTTTCATCCCAGACATATCAGGGATTATCAAGATTTTTATTAAATAAAACCAGAATCTTTGACTCCCGGATCACAGGTTTCAGTGTAAGTTGTAACGTTAATTAAAGGGAGCAGGACTGAAGCCTTGAGCTTTCCTAAAAACCCCACATTGGAAAGATTGATTTTAAACTCAAAGCAAATTAACTACTGTGGGGAGAGTACAGAGTAAGAAAAAAGAAATTATTTTGTATTATTATATTTCCCATGCCCATAGTGAGTGGTTTATGTCTCCGTAGCAAAGACAGTATCTCTGCAATTATTACCATCTTTAAATTAACTGTTGTAGGGAATGAAATGGGTTTTGTTTTGTAAGAGTGTTCTGACAAGCACAGGGTGAATTCTATGGAGAAAGATGAAATTTAAAAAGATTTCTTGAAGCATATCAGCCAAAATAGAAACTTCTGAAGATTTTACAAAGTTTGATGCAGGCTTTGACTCTGAAATAGGGAGGAAGGGAAATGTGTGGGGTGTGCGTGCCATGAGGAATGCCCACGTGGGCTCTGCTCTGCCTGAGCAAAACCAGGAGATTTCAATCTGCTTTGTGAACAGACACTCAGAAAAGTTCTCATGGATCAATGAAAATTGTTTGATAGAGGAAAAAATATATTTCCTTCTAGATTTGAGGTGTTTGATTAAACTTGATTAAGTAGTGTGCAAATATTTAATTTTGAAACAAAAAAAGCAGCAGCAGCAGGAGCTTTTTTTTTTTTTTTTCTTTAATTAAAATGTCCTATTCTGAATATGGCAGAGCAGGACCACTTTTAATAATGTCAGCATCTTTTCTTAGTGTTCTTCCAAAAATGAAATTCCAGCCATGCTTAAAGTCATAGAATCATAGAATGGTTTGAGAGAGATAAAGGGGACATCTCTCCCTACTCTTCCTCTTAAACAAGAGGCAATGGCATTGAACTGCAACTAGGTAGGTTTAGACTGAACATTGGGAAACTTTTTTCACAGACAGAGTGGTCAGGCATTGGAATGGGCTGCCCAGGGAGGTAGTTGAGTCACTGATCCTGGGTGTGTTTAAAAGTCGTTTGGATGTGGTGCTTAGGGATGTGGTTTAAGGTGAACCTTATAGAGTAGGGATATCAGTTGGACTTGGTGATGCTGAGGGTCTTTTCCAACCTGAATGTTTCTGTGATTCTGTGATTTAGAAGTAACCTTAAAGGCCATCTAGTTCCAACCCGCCCTGGCATGGGCAGGGATACCTTCTACTAGACCAGGTTGCTCAAAGTCTCATCCAGCCTGGTCTTAAACACTTCCAGGGGTGAGGCATCCACAGCTTCTCTGGACAACTCATTCCAATGTCTCATCACCCTCATAGCCAAGAATTTAGTCCTAATCCTAGAATCATAGAACAGCTTGAGTTGAAATGGACCTCTATAGATGATCTAGTTCAGCCCCTTAATCTCCAATCTAAACCTACGCTGCTTTAGTTTAAACCCAATGCCCTTTATCCTATCACCACAGGCCCTTGCAAGTGTTTAATTTGAAATGGAATGTGTTTTCCAAAGGATATCCCATATTTTCTCTTTCAGTCTCATTTTGGATGTCTGAACCAGATTTTGGAATTGCTCAGTATGAACCATTCTCCCTTTCCCCCTCTCTTTAGTTGCACATACTCTCCCATCTAATTTTGAAAGTAAAGAAGGAAGAAAGAAACCAGGAGGATTTGCTGTTGGTGGGGCAAAATTAATGGCATTGTGGGTGTTTCCATGAAAGCAATGTGGCATGACAAATTTTAAGCAGCTCGTTGAATACTATTAATATTTATGATGCACTCAAGAAAACAGCTATTGTGTGCCACATCCATCAAAGATAAGAACTGCATTCAGCTCTGTTGGATGATAAACACAGATGACAATAGCTAAGAGATTATATGAGGGATTTCATACTCATGTTTTATGCCTGCTTGAGTAAAAGCACCATGTTATTCCACTGTGAACCAATGATTTTCTTCCATGAAATTAGATACACTTTCTGATACTTGTTGCAACTGTAGTCCAAAGTATTAATGAATATGCAGGGAGTGCTGATGCCAAGCAGCTCTGAGAACCTCTTGCTGGCTACTCAGGAGTGGGTCCTAAAGGCAGCATTTTCCACTAACCCTCCTACTGGAAACCACTCTGAAGCTTGCCAGATTGCAGGGATTTGATCACACATGGCCAGATTTTTGCAGTTTGGATGACTGCTAACGATTACCCCATGAAACAAAGGCCTTTCCAGCATAGTAAGCTGGCTTTTCCTATCCCTTGTTTCTCTTTCTGAAGAATTCTGTCTTTCCATCAGCAGGAATGCAGCAGAATTGCCTGTACAGTGGGAAAGCCTCCTCTGATCCCACACCAGCATCTGTCTTCAGATAATGTGCCCACAAATGTCCTGAGTCCGGCACTGCTTTTCTTCATTGTCATTGCTGTAAAATGCAGTTCTGGAACTAATTTATGATCATTCAGGCAAGCAACTGCTGGGGAGAGATAAAGGGGACATCTCTCCCTGCTCTTGCTCTTAAACACTGTACATCTCCTCCCTGGCAAGCTGCGCGGCCTTGTCCTCCCCTGCTCCCAGTTGATCTGTGTCTGCTCCTGTGATTAATTCCTTTGACAGAGGCTGTGTGCATTGCCACTTCCACGTTCTTTCTGCCCTGCCTTCTTATTAAAAGTGTAATGCTCTGGAGATAATGCTCTGGAGATACTTCTTTCTGAAAATCAGACTAATGATGCCTGAATTCTACACTGCACACCCCTGCCTTTGGAAAGAAATCAGTATGGAGCTGACTGACAGATACCTGTAGCATCTTTAGTCAGGTGTTTCTCAATAAAACTGTGTTTAGAAGAGTTAACATGCTGTCCATATATTAAAGATAGCAGAGTATCCAGGTGTTTCTGAAGCCAGAGTGATGTCAGGTCTCTTTGGTCCACGTGGATTGTTACTATGGTTAGAAAATCTTCTCCAAGGATGCACAGACACTAAATTCTTTTTAGAACTAAGTGGTTCCAATAGTAAATGTGCAGAGGGAAATACTAAAAGGTGCTCTTCTGTTGAGCTGACAGGACTGTGCTGCTTTTGGAAGACTATTTGGTTATTTCTCTTCCTTTAGGTTTGCTTCTATCTTTATGAAAAGGGAATTCAGTGCAAGCTGATGGAAGGATCCCTTGATAGGTTGGCAAGAGTGTTAGGACCTCCTGCAGACTAGGAATAAGGACACAGTAAACCGTAACATTTGCCAATGGGAATTCAGTGCAAGCTGATGGAAGGATCCCTTGATAGGTTGGCAAGAGTGTTAGGACCTCCTGCAGACTAGGAATAAGGACACAGTAAACCTCTTGACAGCCTGATTCAAAAAAAAGGGATGAGCAAAGCTAACCTGAAGTGATTTTGTGAGCAATACAGACCATCAACAGGACCCAGACAGGGAAACACAGTGTGCTGGAGGAAGCTGTAAAGCTTTGGCTTTGTCTGCCTCAAATGAGACTCTTCTTGTTCCTCAACAATTCCCCAATAATTTGGCTCATCTGGTATTTTTTCCAGAATGCCCATCCTGGTTTTATTACCAATTAGTTGGCATTCTAGTCTTGGTCTACAGCTGATTGGGCAGTAATTTGAACTAAAGCCCTCATCAAAAGGACATAATTTGTAAAACAGAAGAAATCTCAGAGATAATGAAATTACTGTTAATTAAATCAGTATGTGAATATAATAGGCACACATGGACAAAATGGTGTTTGTTTTTGAGCTGTTCTGCTGGCTGAAGAGTGAGTCTTCTTAAAACTATTTGATTGTCAGCCTGCCTAAGATGTACAGAGAGCTCAGTCCCTTCTGCATGAATTCATTTTGCATTGTGTATACATCTATGAGGGAAATGTATAGTTCTTATGTTAACAGACCATGCTCTTGCAAAGAGGATGCTCTATTTTATTTCTTATGTACATGTTGCTCTGAAAGTTTCTCTTGTAAATGGTCATTTGTATTTAAACACCACTCTTGCTTAAAGCTGGCACTGACCTTAATGTAAATGTAGTTACTCTGTTTTACATGGCCCCAGTATCAGTTAGACTGAGGAATTATTTTAGATGCAATTTTTTTTTTTAATAATTCAATTAAATCAGCATCATAAAGATGGAGCAGAGCAGCAACCAGAGAGTTTTAGAAGTTGTAATGTAGCCTATCAGCAGCTATTGTATATAAAGAAATTTCCTCTAAAGGTGCTTCAGCTTGACTGAAAATGCTGAACAACAGCTTTATTAACACGGTGCTTTGGGACAGCCTTGGAATATTCTGTGTTGCTCAGTTCTGAAGTTCTTGAATTAGCAGTTTCACAACTCTGGCTCCTGTGGAGCTGGAAGTTAAAACTGCATTTTGTACTCCTTGGAACTCCTCTTGTGAGCTCTTCCAAGATCATTTCAAGGCAGAAGACAGCACTCCCTCAGGGGAGTGGCATGAGTGTCAGGGGTGGCAGAGCACAGCACTGATGAGGACAGAGAGGAGCAGGGGATGTAAATTCCAGGTTATTTGAGAGGTATTAAATGCATTCCCTGCTGTGGCTAGGGCAAGAAACGAATCCAGCTGGTTTCAAGGGATCATGCTGAAAACTGTGGTCAAAGACAGGGAGAAGCTAATTGAGTTTAGCATAATCTTTGGGACCTTCTAATTCTGGGTTGGTAAGTGCATCAAAATGGCAAGGACTCTGTTGTTCCAGTTTGCTTTTCACAGCTTCTGGGAATACTACTGCTCAAACCTCAGTGTCACCAGATCAGTGCCAGCATGGCTCCTGCACTGAACCTTGGGAGGGAGCCCAAAACTGCTCTTCAGTTTCTGCAGAGAAAGAACCTTGCCTTGACTTACACACTGATCACAGGCAATATTTGTTGTTGCTGCTTGTACAGCCTCCCAGTGGGTTGCCATAAAGAGTAGAAGGAGAAAGGCAGAGAAAATAATTCAAAAATCACACCTCGTTCAGCCCCCCCCATCCTGCACATGTCCTTTCTCTTCCTTTGGTTTCCTTGTGCTCCAGAGCAACCTAATTCCTAGTTCCTGACTCTGTGAAAGAGAAGGAGCCTCAAGAATAGAAGTTTAATAGGATGAAAATGTGGAGCCATTTGGACAGCCTTTTGGTGTGCCAGGCATGGGTTAACAGGATGGATCTACTTCATGTGCCTAGAGATTTAAGTGACAAAGAGAGTATTTGATCTCTGCTTCTCATTAGTGTGTCATTTCTTCCTTAGAGTATGGATGTCAAAATGCATTTGATCTTCTGCAGAGTTAAAAACACTCATTGTGTCAGCCTCCATTTTGAAGCTCACCTAATGAAGAGCAAATTTCAAAGGGAAAAATATGCCATTAACTTCTGCATCAGAATAGGCAGCTGTAATGGTTGTTTAGCTTTTTGGCTCTAGGTTGCCAGCTCAAGTCTGACTTTGTCAGTTGAAATTAGAAATGTTTACCATGTAGTATTAGCTGGTTTCCAGGGACCAGCAATTTATGGTAAAAGCAAAACTCCAGCACTGTGGAGTGTGAGAGCCTTGTGACTGTGGAGTACTGTGTTGTGTTCATGGAATTTAAGATGAGATTTTCAAGAGCATCTCATGGCTGGATTTTTGGTAGTTAATAAGACATCAGGAGCTACAGATAGTGACTTCATGGGATTTTTGCATGGACCTTGCTGTTTAGGTCTGTTAGAAATCTCTGCAAATTGTGGCTCTTGCAAGAGAAGTGCATTTGCAGTGCACTGTTAGTGAGTTGTGTGTGTTTGAGTCAACCCATTTATGCAGACAAAAGGACAGGGCATGGCTCTGATAGTGGTGAGTAGAAGCTCGACTGGCTGGTGGTATCAGGAGTCCTGAGCTGTTTCCCCAGCACCCCTGAAGAGCATCCTTTAAGGTGGTAGATTGCAGGAGCCTCCTGATAGGGACAGTGGTGAGAAGGGAAAAGGGAGCGCATCTCACTTGATGCTGGGCAAAATCTTTTAGTGAAGCAGTGATGCTGCAGAGGTTTTAAGAGAGTACATAGCTTAGGATGATGAGGAGAGGCACAAACATTTCATCCACATGACATTTTTCCAGTGTTCCCCCACTGCAGCTATGGCTTATTTTGTTTCTTTCCGCTTGAGGGCTTTTAAACTCAGAAGTGAAGGTGATGTATTTCCCACTTCATCTCTAGTTTCTGGACTGTGAGGAGCAAGCTGTTAGTCCCTCATTTTGAACCTTTCCTATTCAACTCAAACAAGTAATGACTATAACTGTCAGGGTTAGGGCAAGGGGAGAGACTTGGGGCCCAGTTAATCTTCCAGTTACTCGCAATGCACATATAGTACCCAGGGACTTCAGTAGCTCAGCTTAAAAGGAGCCTATACAGGGATCTTTGGTGTGGTCTTTACATAACAACTAAGTCCTTTAATAAAGCCAATGTGTTGGAAGCTCCCACCAAACATCTAGGTCTAAGCTCTCCCAAGGACTGGTGCTGTTCAGCTGCAGCATAAATGAATAGGTAGTTTAAAACAAATAAATGTGTTAAAGATCTGCAGCAGAGCTAAAAGTACTGTGATAAAGTCCCAGAAATGGGCATGCTTGAGCTTGTATAGAACAAAAAATAGCATTCACAAAGGCTCAGATTTATCAGTTATTTTCAGTTGTAAATTTGCCCTTTAAAATTTAGAAGTAGTTATTGCTTGTATGTTGCATAAGTTGTTTTCTTAATCCATAACTTATGTAACAAAATGAGCAGCAAAATGGGTTTTGTGGTGGTGTTTTTTTCTTTTCTGTAAGGGCAGGTTTTGCACTGCTTCTAGTTACATGATTATCTGCTCAAGGAAAAAAAAAAAACCAACAAACCACAGTCCCAATGGGCTCCTTAACTTCTATCCCACAATATGAATTTCAAACCACATCCATAGCTTATATCCTACAACATGAATTTCAAGCCACCAGTTAGAATGGCTTTGTTTGGTGGAGGAAGGCTCAGGTTTAGAATTATTCACAGGAAACAACTCTGATAAATGAGTACATTTTCAAGTTTTCCATGGTCATGATCAATTCACAAAGAGGAAAAGGAATGCAAAATTAATCAAATAAATTATTCATTGTATTCACTCAACTATAGCTAACAGTGAATTGTCTAGACAGTAATTACTAATTTTAACCTATGCATGTTCACATAGCACTACTGTGTGAATAGCTTCAGTATACAGTGGCTTGAGAGAATAGTAATGGATGTAAGTCAATGAGCAGGTGATTTTAATTGGGAAATTATATTGGATTTTTCTATTGAACTTCCATAAAACATTACATAAATATTGGATCTTCTTAATCTTTTCCTCCAGCTGAACATATAGGCACACTGAGTTCTCTGCTAATTTGATCAGTGGGTAAGCAAACTTCTTTTCCCTGAAAAATCTCCTCTGTAAAATTCTCCACAAACCTATTAAATTTAGGACACACCAAGAATCAAGAAGGAGTCTGATGCAGTAAGGAGTCTGATGCAGCAATGTTTTCCATTTCAGTGATGATTTCCCACTAACTGGTTTGTATGGCTCCTTCAGGGGGGCTCATGTCTATCTGTCTGACTTTGCTGGTATGTTGTAATGCTCTTCTGACAGCTCAAGAGAAGAAGAGAAGCCTTAGTCCTTCCCCTTTATTGCTATGGCAAAAAATCAAGACTTTGAAGGGATTCCCTTCGTTTCCTAGGCAATGCAAAACCTCTGCAGTGATGGATCTCACCTCCTGCTTAGCTGCCAGCTGTCTGGGGGTTGTGGTTGCTGGGATTTGTGTGGTGGAGCTGGTGCTTGAAAGGGGATGTCAGAAGAATTTCATACCTGGCCGCAGCTGTTGGCAAGGCTGTGGTCCTGCAGCTTGGTTAGCACTCAGCACTAATACAGTCAGAAGGTCAGCTTTGTGGGTGTGACAGTGAAGAAAACAGAGGTTTATATGCATTCAATTTTTTATTGCAGAAATGTCTTTTCCTATTACAGTTGGTTAGAGAAGAGTTAGGCGGAAAACAAAGCAGAAAATCATAACCTTGAATGCGTTTGCTATAGAAGCAATAGAAGCCCTGGTAGTAATTCTGTGGTGCTCAACTGCTCTGAGTTTCACAGATTCACAGATTGCATTTGCTATAGAAGCTATAGAAGCCCTGGTAGTAATTCTGTGGTGCTCAACTGCTCTGAGTTTCACAGATTCACAGACTGCATATGGTTGGAAGGGACCCTCAAAGGTCATCTTGTCTGACCCCCTTAAAGTGAGCAGGGACACCTCCAACTAGATCAGGTTGCTCAGGGCCATATCAAGGCTGATCTTGAATGTCTCCAGGGACAGGACCTCAACCACATCCCTGGACAACCTGTTCCAGTACTTTACCATTCTCATTGTAAAGAACTTCCTTGTAGCGTCCAACCTAAATCTACCCTGCTCCAGTTTTAAAACCATTGCCTTTCATCCTGTCACTACAAGCCCTTCTAAACAGTCTTTTTCCAGTGTTCCTGTAGGTCCCCTTCAGATATTGAAATGTAGTTATAAGGTATAGTTGGAACCTTCTCTTCTCCAGGATGAACAGCCCCAATTCTTTCCGCTTGATCCTGAGTTGATCGGAAACTGTCATCTATAAAACTCTTCCATTTCACTTATGGTAATTCACCTTAAGAGGAACATAGCAGGAAACCCAGGCAAATGGTTGGAAATGATGCAAAAACTAGGACATTGTAGAAGAATATTTGCATAAAAATTTGGATTTGTGTAGATCAGTTTAAGCTGCATCCTCAAGGTATGGTTTATAGAGAAGTACATTAAACGCTAACCACGTGCAGCTCCCATTAACCCTAATACAAGCTCTGATTCTGACTTCCTGTGTGCTTAATGATATCAATTTGATTTGGTATTTAATTGCAGTAATTTAATTAATGGTTCTGTAAATAAAAAGGCTACGTTGTGCCCTCCTACACACATAGATATGCACAGCAAGCAGCTCTAGTGGCTCCTGTGAGGCTTGAATTTATGTGTCTTGGAGCTGAATTTAACCCTAAGGATGTATGATAAAATGCCCAAATCCCAGAGTCACACTGTAATGGTGTTTGCATTGGAAATGTTACAGTACTAGTTCAAGCTTCTAGGAGGAGAGTGGCATTTAAAATCCAGACCTACAGATTTCTCCCTCATACTTGTCAATAGAATAGGTCACAGCATTGCGTCCTTGTGTAATAGGACCCAATTTAAAGTAGTTTACAAGGACTTAGTTATTAATAAAACAGTTATCAATTGGCTAATCTGTTTTTAAAGTTGTTACAGATTCCCACTGGCCCAGGGAAGCCCAGACCTTGTGGGTGTTTATAACTCTTCTGTCTGATGTGCTTGTAACCTTCTCTAACACATGCTACTCATGTCTGTTGCACACTTAAAATGCCTATTAAATATTGATTAGTCTGCCCTATAATCCACTTATAAATAGAAGCATGTAATATAAATGGACCCTCAAATCATTAAGGCTACATGGTGTGCAAGTTAATAGTAGCAATCTTGAGAAGTTAGGGAGTGTGTGAATTAAGGGAAGTGCATTCATAAACTATTTCCTTAGTACAAGATAGTGGAGTTCCTATTTAAGCCAGGGATTTCCCACAGCAACCACTAAAGATATTGGTCTTAAAAAAATCTCTTTGCAAACAAGATGTGACATAATGCAGCTTCAGATCTACCATACAAGCTGAACTATTTTTCTCTTTTTTTTTTTTTTTTTTTTTTTTTTTTTTTGGGGGTTTTTTTTGCTTTTTTAAGGGGGTTGAGGGTATAGAGTAGAGCTGTGTAAGCTACAGCTCTAAATGTTTATGTGAAGGAGAAGCATCATGTATTCATGTATGGAAAAGATGTCCACATTCCCTGGCCTTGGTGCTGTGAAATGCATGGGTAATCTGCTGGTGTTAATGGCCTTCTACCATGTTCTCTACATAATAAATCACAGCCAGCTGCTTCTGAATCAGCTCCTGAACTGAACTGAATTAAGCTAAGTAGCATCCCACTTCACCATAATTGCCTGCTGTTAAGTTTGAAGGTAAATCACATTTATGTCCCTCCAAGTCCATACCTGATAGAAGTGAGATCTGAATTTGCCTTGCCCTGAGTTTGTGTTGCCATTTAAATTGGCACCCAACAGGTACTTCAAAAGCAGGTTTGATTTTGGAAGTGGCTCTTGACCCCTAAGGATAGACCAGATTTGTTTCTACCACTGTTTCATTGTGATTAAAAGGATAGCTTGGCAACAGCCAACTCTGTTTCAAAGTCTGTTGTACTCTATAAACCTTTTAAGTGTGGGAATGACAACTCCAAAAGCCCAGCAATCCCAGCAATCTACAGGCCTTTTTTGTTATGCTAAGGGAGGAAAAATCAGATGGATGGAAACAACAATAAACCAACAGTGATTCAAAGTGCTTTCTTTCAAAGCATCTCTTGCAGTTTCCAGCTGTCTCTCTTCTTTGTTACATCAGACTTCTCAGATAAACAGCAGCACTGCTCAGACTCTTACTTTGCCTTTGGAGTTTTCGCTCCTTCTCAGTGTCTGTACCTGATCTTCAGCTCTTAAAAGCCCACCAATTAAGCAAATTCCAAAGAGGATTACAATTGAGAATCAGAGAGTATAAATGTGATTTAGCATGGAGTGCTGACCATGACGAATCATTTTCGTGCTGAGGCCTTACTTGCTCTGAAACGAGTTTCATTTAGAAACACAGAACAGATTGAGTGTGTTCCAGTGCCAAGTGTCAGGAGCAGCCACGTTGCTTCTGCAGATTGGCTCTTGTAAAGCTTACAGAGGCTGCAAGACTTCAGACTAGAGTGCCACCGGTTTTGTCTGTTTTCTTTGCCTCAGGAGGAAAAACAGAGACATGCGTGTACAAAACAAACTCCAAGCCTTTTCCTTCTCTTTGGAAGAGCTTGACTGAAAGCATTGTGCAGTAGAGGGAAAGCACAAGGACTTTGCAAGGTGGCTAGAAGGGAGACATTGCAAGGTGGCTAAAAGAGAGAGGTTGCAAGGTGGCTAGAAGAGAGAGATGTTGATACGAAAAGGTTCCAAAACATGTGTCTAAGTGTCTAATGGAAAGGAAAGGTTTCCTGAATGTTTTCCTTCTGTGAGTTGCTCTGTGAGAAGTTTGTCTCAGCCTTTGACTGCTGCAGAAGCTGGCTAGTCTTTCATTGAGAAATGAAGAAATCTTTCGCATCATAAAAGAGTATTAATAGCATGCACGTGTGTGTTTGCACGTGTCTGTGTATTGAGTTGCCTTGGAAACAAGGGGAGAGAGCACCATGAACCAGAACATGTTTTCCATTTAAGGAACGCTTGTGCTGTTGTAAAACCACATTCAAAAATAATCAAATTCATTCATCCATTCTGTAAGCATCTTGCTACAGACAGCAGCCTGCAGTGTGAGTGTGTGGATCCCATGCAAAGATGACAGAAAGCCACTCGACTTTGCTTTTGAGCATATTGTTGAACAAATGCGCTGACATTGGTGAAGTTGCTAATAATGTGGAAGGAAAATGTATGCAAATTGTAGACAATTTTGGAGAGGCTCCAGGTGTACATTAAAGTTACTAAGATACGAAACAGACCTGGAGTATTCACACTGCAAAACAAAGTGGACGAGTTTACCTTACATATAAGAGCAGCTGCTTCAGCATATTGGCCTCAAAGACAGTATGTTGAAACAGCTGTCCAATTGCCTTGGAGGTTAATCTACTCAATCAATCACTGAGTAGTTTTCCCTCAATTTAAAATAATATTCACACTGGTCCTTGTGAGCATGCAAACAAAATATTAAATACAAAGTTTCAGTCGTCAGTGAAACGCACGTCAGAAAAGTTTGCGTGAGAAGAAAATCTGTCTTCAAACTGCCAAGAGAAACATGATATGCAACTAGATATCCAGATGCTGATCTCGGCAGCCAACTTATGGTGGGTTTTTTTAAACAAACTTCAGAGGAGAATAGCCAGCAAAATGGATCTGTGAGGCATGAGTAATCCAGACTTTTGCATGAAGTTCTGTGAAATATGTGAATAAGGACATCCTCTACTGGCTGCTTCTTAGACATCTAGGAGCATCCACCTTGATAAGATGCTAGCTGCAATTTCATGAGGTTTAACCCAAGACTCTTTCTTTAGGCTGCAGTGTGGAAGTGCAAAACAGCTGAACCATGAGGGTATTTGACAAATAGCTGAGGGCTGTCAGTGTGGAGACTGCATGGCAGACCTCACTGTGCTGCTCCAGTGTATCTGGAAAGGACATTTGTGATGCATGGTGTCAGGTGCAGGACAGGATGGTGCTCTCTTCATTGCTGCATTGGTTTGAGTTTAAGCTTCCCAGGGGACTCAAAATATATCTAACAGAAACCAATACAATAACAGTAGGATGCCTTCCCCTCTCCCACCCCTTTTGGAAAGGAAGAAAGAAAGGAGGAGAGAGAGGGGTAAAAACACCTGAAGAACAGTCTGACTACAATTTGGAAGTTAAGAGAAAAAAAAATTTAACAACAAATAAAAGGTATTTAAGGTAGGGGAGTTACAAATAGGTATAGGGAAGGGAAAACAAGATACAAAATATATATACAACCAGCTGGATGGCAGTGGATTGAAGGGATGTCCACCGTGTGATAGAGACTGGCCATGTGGTAAGAGAGGATCAACAGGAACAGTGGTATCAAGCACACAGGCCATGAGGAGAGCGAGCAACAGGAAGTTCCTCCGTTTATATAGGGGGTCCAGACAGGAAGTGGGAGTGAGCTAAACACTATACCTGGGGTCAAGCAGACGTGGGGTCAAGTTCTGACCGCTCCCTCCACCCAGGAGGGTTAACCCTTTACAATTGCCCATGTAAGAGCCCTTTGAAGCAGGGGGAAGTTACATGTCAGCCCCCTTCCTGGGATCCTGCTGAAGTGAGAATGAGAGAGATGCTCTACAGTTAACATAGGGTGGTTGGTGTCATTGGCAAAAATAGTCTCTATGAGACTTAGAGCTGGAGAAAAGTATGTTTTTGTACTCTGAAAGCCTGCACACACAGAAAGGCTGCAGCTCCCACCTCACCTGCAGTGTTTTGCAACATTTTATGAATGAAATCCTAGAACCTAGCACACTTTCTGCATATCCCCTGCCATCATGTTGCAGACAGTCACTGTCAGAAAAATCTCCTGGCAATCTATTTGACCAGAACAAGATAAAATCTGAACATAATTTCCAACCTTTCTAAATATCACTGTGCATGTAGAAATAACAAAATCTTTACATATCATATCCCAGTCCACCTAACATGTCAATTTTTTTTTTTTAATCAACTGTAAGGTTTCTGGCATTGTTTTCCCCAAGAGACCATGCAGAATAAGTGGGAAGAGTTGTCATAAAAGTTGGTGAAATATAGACTACAGCAGCCACACACAGCTATGATTGACGGATTCTGAAGTCTTTTCCTCTGCACCAATTTTCCCAGATTCCAGACTGGACTGAATAGCAACACATGCTGGAATGAAGCTTTTCAGATTGAAAATGTGTTTGTGAGATTATTGGCCAAGAAAAGGGGAAAAAATCCCAACAAAACAAAGCAGAACTGCTGCTACAGAGAAAGAAGCTGCTGCAGGCCACGTCTGCCTGGAGACAGTGCTGTCAGATGGCTGCTGTGTGAAATGCTTCTGCTTAACATGCTCAGGGTTGATTTTCTCTGAGGCTGTTGCTGTTTCTCAGCCTCGTCAGTGATGCAGTACTGTATTACCTGGCCAGGAAACTTGCACATCATCTTATTTTCCACTTCTGAGATGTGTCATTAAGAAGAAGTAAGGTTGTAGTGTTATTCTGAGTTGTTCTGCAAAACAGTATTTGTCAGGTCACAGAGTTCAATTACAATGATAAGCCAACAAGCTGCACAATTGCCTTCATTAATGAAGAGGAAGGCAAACAGTGTTCAAATGCTACATTTAAGAGAGAGCAACCTTTGGACAGTTAAATGTCAATCTCATGTAACAAAAAGTGAAAACAAATAGGAAGGCATGTTGAATGTAGTTGCTGTGGTCCTGTGACTTTAGGTTCTGGGCAATGGTCGACCACTTCTATCATACTGGAGATGTTAGGCATTGGTTGACCACATCATGTCATATTGACCATGAAAAGAACAAGTATTTGTCCTTCAAAACTAACCTGCATAAAGCAGGAGAATGTGGAGTGAATCTTTTGATAGTTTTTTTGGCTTTTTGTTACAAGTTGCCTTCTGGCAATAATTCTTGGGCTTTTGGAAAATGATGAAACTGGATCATAACAAAGGAGCAGATATATAGAAACACAGTTTGCGTTTCAAGGTCCAGTTTACCCATTCCTGTTGCCTAAAAAAATTAACGTTTCAACAGTGAGATATTTTACTTCTCATGTTCTTGCTAATTTGTGTAGATTGCCTTGTTCCCAGACCCAGGTTCAACTTTTCTAGGTGAATACTCTCACCTAGCTTTTGTATTCATATCTTCATGGCATGGATTTAAGCACAAACATGCTTCACTTGTGCCATGCCAGCTGATTTTATGCTTAATGGGTTGTCTCTCAAAAACCCTAAGAGCATATTAAGGCTGTGATGAGACAGTGTGGGAAGTGATGTGGTGCTACAGCCCTGAGGAAAAGGACCTGGGGGTCTGGGTTGATGAAAATCTCAGCATGAGCTGCAGTGTGCACATGCAGCCCNGATCCTCAGCTACCTGTGAGGTTACAACATATGCAGAGCTAAACTTCCTTTGCTGCATTGCTGTTTGTATTCTTACAAAGTAGTTGTAAAACATTAGTGATGTTTGAATGAGAGACTTTAAAATATGATTTATGTAAGACCCTCTTTCTTGGAGGAATACTTTAAAAGCAAAATGTGGGAAGCACTGGCCCACATCTGTGCCATGTGAGTGCATTTCAACCACCAGGAAGGTGACATGTTATCAGAGAAGAAGAATGTGATTGAGTACTTCAGGGTGTAATAAAAGAAGGGAAAGAGCTGGAATTATAAGGAGAAATGGAAGGTGAGGAGAGCTTGCTGTTTTCTGTGAGGTAATTGTATAGGGATGCTTTCAACTGAAAGCACATTTAAGCTGGAAGTCTGCGTTACATTTATGAAGGTCTTGAGGTTCAACACTTTTTCCCTTCTTTGTCAATACGTCGCTAAAATGATGTGTCAAAATGCCAGAGAACCTTATCTTTTCCTAAGCTGCATCTTCTGTTAAGAGCATCTTCCCCTGTATTGGTCTGTCCATTTTGCAGGAGCAAGGGGACCCCATCATCTGCAGAGCAAGAACGGATATGGCATTAGCCCTGACCTTCTTCCCTCCTTACAACAGTAAACAATTTGAAATTGGTACTGCGAAAGAAGAAATGATGTATTATCATTGGGAAACCTGCCCATTTTTTAGAGGAAAAGTAAAGAATGAATAGTTAACACAGCCAATTTTAAGGAAGATAAATTTCCTTAATGGGAGTGAATAACAAATATTCATTCCATTTGAACAGTCCAGTAGTGGTGATCTAATTTCTCTCTGAGTCAGGCTGTGTAATTTTGTGTCTCACATTAAGTAAAATAGCAGCAAATGGGAGATGTTTTCCTCCACCATGACAGTTCTTGTAGATGAGTTCTTCAGCATGAATTGGGTAATTCTCTTTCCCCTGTCTTGCTGTACCTAGTTTTTCTTTCTGGAAGATCAGTATTTTTCCTCTTACTCATAGTGTGACAGGTTCTAAAGAAATAGATGTTAAAGTTTAAATGGTAAGGTTGACTAAATGACTTTTAAAGGTTAATTATGAAGATAATACTCTGGAAGCAAATAGGGAAGTCTTTCTTCATTTTCCTTCAGTCCTTCATTGTCTTGTGCTGAGAAGGAAAACCAAGTCATACAGTTTACAAACAGTTTAAAATTCGAAGTTTCAAAACTTGTCCTTACTCCTCAACTCCAGACTCAGTCCAAGGAACCATTGTTAAAATTCTTTATCAGAGAAGTATGCTATTGATAGATCCTTGCTTTCGTAGAATAAGTGGGAGACCTTTGTCTGTTTACAGAATGCTTCTATTGAAAGCCAATAATACTGTCACTTTCCATTTCTATTCCTGAGAAACATTAATGTCACCTCCCCTTGTCTGTTACTGCCTTGCCTCAGCTCAAACCACCTGTGAGATGACATTGGAAGTCTTCTCCAAGTGCAATAGCATCATTTGAAAAAGTATTATCATAGAATCATAGAATGGTAAGGTTGAAAGGGACCTCAAGGATCATCTAGTTCCAACCCCCTCCCATAGGCCTCCCACTAGTACAGGTTACTGTGATTTTTCTCAAGTGCCATCAGCTGTCTGTAACATTAGAGTATTTATTAATACACCATTATCTTTTTCCACTTAAGAAAGCTGACAAGCAATAAGGTATTGCTTTACCTCCCTTCCTTCCCTCCGTCCATCTCTCTGTCACTGGTTCCTTGATTTCTAGCTCTCTGTATTTCTTTACAGTCACTGCTGAATTTCAGTTAACCAACTGATAAATGAACTTTTCCAGCATTTGCTTGTTATGCAAAGGGGAAAGATGTGGAAATTGGTATTTAAACTGAACAGAACCAAGAGCCAGAAGACAACAAGTCTGAGTGTAACCCCTCAGAAAAAGGACACTGGGAATATGGATTCAGTTTCTTGATCTGTCAGTTATCTGCTGGGATTTCTTCTGCCTCAGCTATTTTAGCTGTGTAATGAAGATAATGGTCCTGTTGTCCTTGGCAGGGCAGAGAGCTAGTTTTGAAGTATTGTGGAAAGACAAGATACTAGAAGGACTAATTTAAATAAACCATTCAATATGTAATTTTTAGAAGAGATGAGGAGAGACAGGGGAAAAGATGAAAAATGAAACAGCCTGATCCTGATTTCACAGGACTTTTACATTTGTGTAGCTTCATGCTCTTTATTAGAATTACTCCCTATTGCACCAGTCTAACAGAGCAGAATCAAGACAGTCTATTTTTTTTGACTCACAGGCTCTTAAAACATTCTTTGGTTTGAGGGACTAAATCTCCTAAAAGCCAATGGACTCTGGAAAAACATTGATGTTCTGAAAGCAATGGCTCAGCTTTTGAAACACAGATGATACTGTCCTAGTCTGCAGGAAATAAATACACTGCACAAGAGTTCACCAAGAAATTCAATCATGACAACAAAAAAGAGATTTCATTCTGAACTTTATAAAAGTTGAGCCAAAAAGAAAAAAAAGAGAAATAACCAGACATAAGAACACATCAGAACAAGGCAGCACTTCTGAATGGGTGCAAGGTGAACAGACTGAAAAAATTAAAACGAAGAAGAGCAAAATTCAAGTCAAGAAGTAGAGCAAGGAAGAAAAAACCTCCAGTAGTATTTAGATCAGTCAGAAGACTCAAAAGCTCACATCAAATAAATGAGTATTCTTAATTGGAAAAAAAAAACCCCTCACTATTTTTAATTTTAGGTTTTTCAAAAGAAAATTTCCTCAAGGTTGTCTTTGTTATGTTTTTTTGATTTTTGGCAAGAAACTTTTTTTTTTTTTTTTCCTTTCGTTCTTTATTTTTATTCCCTCCTTGTCAAAACACTTTTCAGGTAGTTCTAAACACAGGCAGGAGATATCTTCCATAGTGTTTGTTTAAGTAGAAGCTAAATGCTGAAGAGTTGAAAGGCAACACTTCACTCAACTCAATCCATGACACAGTGTAAGCATAACATGGTCAATGTACACTTAATGAATGTTACCAAAAATCAGTGGATAAACCACCAGGAAGATCTGAGTGGGTAAGAATAGGAAAGGCTAATGCCTGGACTGGCTCCAGATATGATCTACTTTTTATTGCCACTGCATCAGCTACAGCAGTAGGCAACTTTATGGAGTGATGTGTGCACTTTACAATGGACAGCAATGGAATGCAAAGTCTATGAAGTTAGTTAAATAGGTAAAATAAGTAAGTACAGCAGTTCTGGTCCTAACAGATAAGACAGACCATCTTAATGAAAAAATTAAATAATACTTCTTTGGGTAAGGAATGGGTCTTTCCTGTCAGATCCATGTTCTTTGGAAAATTATATCCCTTTTTTGCAGGATAATGAACATCAGCAGCTAGTAGATCTCTCTGTTCCATTATAAACTCCACAATGTGCCTCTCCAGTATAGTTAATGAGTATATGCAGCTAGCTCTGTCCAAAAACTGCAGTTCTTTGCTGCATTTGCTTGGTACATTATGAGCTCTGGAATTACAACAGTGTTTGGGCTATGCTGAGGGAGGAGATACAAAATCCAGTTCTGAACTCCCTGTTCAGTGAATGCTGGACAGCTGTTTTATATCAGGGAGTTTCAGAGGACTTTGCACAATGTCACTTTGTCATGTATCTTTTTCTGCTCATAAATAGGTGTTCTTAAGCCTTACTTGCTCTGTGAATTGCATAATGAAGCAAGTCACCGTGTCCGCAGCGGAAAGAGAGCTCACACTCAGCTTTGAGAGGCTGCTCCTGCAGGATGTTGGGAAGTCGTGTAGACATGCTGTAATTAATTTGTGCATTCTTCTATAGCATTAAACAGCTGTTATTACAGAAGGACATGGATTTCTGCCCAGGTAGCACTCATGGTAGAAGACGAGCACACAGATTGCGGCAGTAAACTCATGTGATACACAACCTTATGTTTCAGTGTCTGTGGTTTTGCACTTGTGAAACTGGAGCCTTTTCAAGCCAGTGAGTTGCCAGCTCTCCTGTTGCACCAGTGGCACAGAATTTCCTCCAGAAAACCCTCCTTCCAGCCTGCTCTGAAAGAAGTGATGATGACTAGGAAAGGAAGTAGAGATATGTCTGAAAAAAAATTGGGTTAAATAGCCATATACAATCTTTTTAAATATTATTAAACCTGTGGGACAAAGCATGGCCTCCTGAGATTGTCCTGTGGAAAAACAACACCTTTGAGGTGTGTTCATATTCTTATTTCTTGGCCATTTGGAAACAGTCATCAGTGTATCAGTCTGTACTGAGGCTCGCGTCACTGCTCTTGAGTGTCACAGCTCTACCCAGTTGGTACCCTTTTGAGTTCAGGAGGGTAGTGTTTGATTTCAGCTCCAGGTGACCCATAATTTTATTGAGTCAGAAAGTGATTGTGTATTTCTGGAATAAAAGGTGGGAAAAAAGAGTCTGCAAATGAACTTTGAAATTCTTTAAAATGGTTACTGATCACTTTGTCTTTAGAAGAATTGTACCAGATGAAGGCTCAGGTACTACCCAGGTCACTAAATACAGTCTAAATTCCAGTGTGAATGAGTGTCAGGTTACCATACTTTTAGACCATCTTTAGGTCCTGTATTTCTTGGTCCTGAAAGGTCCTGAAACAGAGGCTGGCAGCCCTTGGTATCTGTTCTCTGTGCAGTCAGCTAAAATCAGATGGGTGATAGCTGCTGTAAGAATTTCCCTTCTGCCTCAGGTATGCCACTTCAGAGCAATGGTGTCATGATATGTAACACAGCAGGTCTGGAGAATAAACTCTGTAGGGATATAATGGGCTGACGTGAAATAGCATGAGCCCAGACTCAGGAAAGATCTTTTGCTCATGCAGAAGGGACTGGTACTTATCTGAGACAGTGGAGGCTGCCTGACAGGTTGCAATTACTTCTGCCAAGAGCACAAGGCTGCGTTCTGAACCTTTGCTTAATGGGGGCAGATCTGTTCTGAGTTATGAAAAAATAAAATAAAACTGCCTCAAGTCATAGATATGACAGTATCTGTGCTTCTAATCAGGTTTCACCTTCAGCAGCAGGTTTTGCTTTTTCATCCTACATAAACCTCAAAATGAGCTGAATTTCCTTCATAAAAAAACATGGAAATGAAATAAATCTCAGCTTTAGTTTCCATGAACTCCCAGGTGGAATTGCCACTCCAGCTGATCATGCATGCCAGGTACACTCTGCTGTGACAAGAGCTTCCTTCAGAGTATCTGTGGCAAAAAGACAAGTAATGAAACAAAGTCCCACTTTGGAGTCTCTGTGTCATGCTTCTTTGTGCTGTAGCAAATTGTTTTTACAGCACACACTAATACACATCTAGAATAATATTCAATTAGGCTAATGGCTGCTGCTTACATTGTTCTGTAAGAATTGGTGATTAAGAACCTCTCTGTACAGTTCAATCTACAGTAATTAATTTCTCCTGCAGAATATATGCACCTGTCTGTTCTTCCTTTGGGATCTCAATATGAGGTAAAGCTATTATGCAGGTGAACAAAGGAGATAAAGCCTGACCTTTAACTTTGACACGGTAGCCTGCAGTATTTCTGATTTGCCATCTGTCATAACTGATCACTCCTAGAATGATATGGTGGATAGGAAGCTGGAATGAGGAAACAGCCAGAGACAGAGGAAGGTTGGAGGGGAGCAGGGGTGACCATCTAGCAGCAGGTGTGCTTGTCAGAGCAGGAGGACTCCTGTGTGGTTACACTTCAGACCTCCCTCTGTCCCGTGAAAGAGTGACTGGCCATTGGAGTGGGCTGCCAGGGAGGCCGTGGACTCACCGTCCCTGGAGGGGGTTAAAAGGAGACTGCATGAGGCACTTAGTGCCATAGTTTCATTAATTAGAAGGTATTAGTTGATAGGTTGGACTTGATGATCTCGAAGGTCTTTTCCAACCTGGTTATTTCTGCGATCTGAAAAGGTGGGAGCTGATTCCACAAGTGGCTCCATCGAAATAATGTTTGGAGAACAAGGAATTAGCCATTGTTCAGCCTTTCATCAGGACTTGTAATCTAACTCCTTTCACATTCACAGCCTCTGTAGACTCGGCAAGTCCTGGGCAGGCAGGATTGTGAGTTCAGCCCACAAAGAGCAAGCAGCCAGCAGCACTCTTGCTAGTGCTGCTCTGGGGTCTGGCTCCTTGGCATGAAGTGAACTGATTGTGTGAATGTAGGGAGGAAGCAGGGACAGAAAACAATGTGAGCTCTTTGCAGAACTGCTCATTTTTTCTAATGATCCATAAACACACAATCCCAGTCGTTTGTTCTCACCATTGGCTGACGAAATGGTTTATCTTACCTGATATAATGGTTGAAAATACGAATTGCTTTCTAGCAAGCAGGCTTCATTAATATGTATTGGAAACCTAAAACAGTGCTCAGCTCTGAAGGGGGAAAAGTACAGAATTGCTTTGGATTATAATAATTTCAGCAAAGCATCTAATTTATATATTAAGCTTTCTTAATGGACTTATATTGCCTTGCTCTTTGATCTAAGAAAAAGGAGGTGAATAATTTATCAAATAAAACCCCTCCCCTAGCCCAGCCCACACGTCACAATCTGCCCTATAATTTACATTTTTTTCTTAAAAGAGATGCCATTTCCAGGCAGGAGAACAGGTTCCTAAAGATTCTTTCTAATGTTATAAATGTATTTTTGGAAGGTACACTCTGGGGAAAAAATAATAACGAAGGAATGCAATTCTGCAGACAAATGTTTCATCTCTCTGCCTTCTTCACTAAAGACAATAATTTCAACTAAACGCCAAAAGGCATTTAGCTGTAGCATTTGTCAGTGGAATAGGGTTGGCTTTAGGTTTCCCTCCTGATTTACAATTGAGTGTTTATTGGGTTTACTGTACTGTAGCATGTTTTGTTAACCTCTAAAAAACTCACATTCAGCTTGTGCATTAATCACAAGGATGATATCTGTCACGATAAACTGGTTGGTGTGGGGCTTTTGTGCTGTGCCAGACTTCACGGAAAGGATGCTGGCTGCTCCCAGAGGTGCAGGGAAGATGTGCTGGTGGCTTTGGGCTAGGGTTTGAGTAACCTATGTCCAGCTCCTGAAATGCTTTCTTATGAGATGCATAATCTATTTATCCAAGCCTTTATTTTTCAACCAGAAAAGGACAGAAATACTTCATCATGTCTGCTCACAGTGGGTGAACTATCCTAGAGTCACATGCCTAAGGAGGATTTAGGTCAGTCTGGTGTTGTCTAAAGCCTAATTATTGGGAACTTTGTGCCTCAGTTGGTTCGTGTCTACCTATTGCAGTCATCTCTCAGTAACCCTTGCTTTTGGCCACATGCATAGGTAACAGCAATGTTGGTAATCACAGCTCTATCATGACTCTTGACATGTCACATTCCCCCCTCCCCACCCCCATTTGTCCAAAGCAATGAGTTGTCAAACATTTACTATGGCTGTGTGCAGGGTTTATTCATATTTAAATAAAGCCATTATCCTGGCCTTGAGTTTCAGTAGTTTTCTGCTCTTCCTCTTGAGTATTTCTCTCAGTAGTGCCATCTAATCAGCTTTAGGTTTTAATTAAACAGCTGTCATTTGCTTCCTAGTTCTGTTGCGACCTGATGTTGTATTAAATTTTAATTTAGCCTAGGCTGGTTAAGAAGTAGATTCCTTCAGACAACAAAGAAACGCTATTAGCAGGTTACAGTTGTAATTAAGAAGAGCTCTGCTGAAGTGCTAATGCATTCAGGTACAGAAAAGGAGCTGAAGATAAACATGCACATAATTATCATTCAGGAATAAAGCCTGTAATATAAATGTGTAGCTTCCACCCTGGCTGTTTGAATTGAAGGTTTTGGTCAAGATGTGGCAGCTGAAACCCTTGACAAAAGAAGTAGGAAGAGATTTCCAGTTTTTCACCTGGGACTTTGCAGTGTCAGCCGTTAGAGGTTTGTGCTGATTGTCCCTGGGTGTTGCTCCAGATGTTTCACCGATGCTGTGCCATGTGGGAGGATCTGCCTATGTAAACCAACATTTTTTACTTCTCTCTACAGTTCTGATGCTGCCAGTAATAACCAGCACAGGTATCTTCAATTCAGTAACACTTTTCTTGTGCAGTAACTCCTACCACAAAAATATAAAACAAGCCTCACAGTTTAGATGAAATGCTACTATTTGCTGAAGATGCACTAAAAAAAGGCCTGTTTATAAATCTAATGGACAGTCAATTAGTTCAGTTTTGCCTTCATATTTCATCCTCAGGGGAAATATAGTTTTCCAGTCTATAAATAGCTCTAAAAAAGGTCTTTACACAGCCTATTATACTTGTGTAACACTTGATCCAGGCATTTGGCATCTGAAATATTGATTTTTATAGTAGAATTTCTTACCAGAGAAGCATAGGTCTTGTGAAGCAGCATCAGCTAATTAGCACAGTGGGTACCTGTGCACGCCAAGAAGGGCAGAAGGTTCAGGACAGTGCTGGTGTCAAGAGTAGGATGAGCATATTTCAGAGCATCCCCAAATAGCGAAATCACGAGGTATCTTGTCTAAGATCTTTTCTCCCATGCTCATCCTCACAGGGAATTTACAAAAGGAAAGCAAATGTATTTATAAACTTTGCATTATCCTTCTGTGCATCACAGTCTGACTTCAGTCTGGTAGCTAAGCAGCACTTAGAATTAAAAGGATGCTACAGGTTTTGTTTATCCTTTGTCACACATGAGGGTCAAATCGAGGATGATACAATGAGCAGCGCTAAAATCCAAAGGAGAAATTAGTTCAGGCCTGTTGTGAACCTGGTTCCAAGTCCATTGGAGTCAAAAGAATTCCTTTAATCTGTGACTCTGTAGGGCTTTGGATCATATTGCAATTGCATACAAGTGCTGCCTATCCCTGACATGTAGGAGTTACACAGCTGTGCTAAGAGAGAGAGCATCTGAGAGGACAATTAGTCACCTGTCCCTTCCTGTGGCCTTGGCAAAAATACTGTTGTCCCTGATGCACTGAAGAAGACTTCTTGTCAAGAATATCTTAAAACAGCATATTTACAAAACTGTTTCTTGGGAGCACTTTGACATGAGACCACCCTGTCTTCATCATATATCTAGCATATATTTATTCTGCAGTGGGGCTTAGGATTTCTGGGATATTTGGAGTTGGATTGGTGAAATACAGCCACCTCTTCTCTGACATGCTTGTGGATGAAGCACCCTCAGGTTCTCTTTGTCTGTCTTACAAAACCTCTTTTCACCTGAGGTGCTTCTAAATTTTTCTTTCCCTGGCATTGCATTTTCTTCTCGGTTTTGTTCAAACCCCAGTCTTTGTAAAGGCTTTACACTTGTTCTTTCACCCTTTCACTTTTGTCACATACTTTTTCCTAGTGTCCCTCTCCCTTGGATGGCAGCTGGTTATAAATGAGCCCATTCAGCATAAACAAAAACTAGACAGTTATTTACTGAATAAAACATCTGGTTTGTGCCTCACAGAGAACAGAACAAAGACAGTTTATTTATTCCATGAGGTATTATTCATCTCTAGCATCTCTATTCAGGACAACACTTAAATGCTTAAATCTCATTGAAGACTAAGTGTCAAGTTAAGCACGTACTTTTAGTGCTGTTCTGAACAGAAATGGACTTGAGTACATGCTGAAATGCTTTTCTGGAACATGACTGCCCATAAAGCTCTAGTAGCCTACATTAGTTAGCTGGCACTAGTGTTATTAGTCCTTCAACTCATTTAATTCAGGGTGCTTTTTGTAGAAGTTTCCGAATATTGATTAATAATACATCTTAGTTGCAAGTATGTATTGGTCTTCTCCAGCTGTCCTTAGCTTGTGGTCAATGCCCATTATTTTCTATCAATCTAGCTAGCAGACAGAAGCAAATGATAGTGAATATATCTCCCTATACAAGCTGCCATCAAATTTTTCACTAAAATCCATTTCGTCTTCCACCAATTCTAATAATGGAATTTAAAGTTAGATTAGTTTGAAGCAACTTTTTTTTTTTTTCCTTCTTTCTTTCCCCACAAGTGGCAAGCAATTAGTTTTATGGAGGTTGAAAAATGAAAAAAAGGACTTGATTCCAGGCAGTATTTCCTATTGCAGGTTTTTGAGAAGGCTGAGCTGAGTCTTTGTGAAAATGCAGATTGCTCCTGCCCCTGCCTGTGTAACAAGGCTTGGGCCTCCAGTAAGCTCTGCTGAAGTGGAAACAAGCTGCTCTGTAGGCCTTTGGGGACTGTTCCCCTCCAGCCTGCACACCCCTGCCTACCTGCTTACGCAAGGCAGGGACCTCTGTAGCAATCTGTAGTACTCATTTGGAGTAATTAATCAAACTGCAGCCATACTGAGACACAGAGGAAGGCTGTGTTAATGGAGTCATTAGAGTGCCAGCGCTATGAATTCATCAGGATTAGAGATTAATGTGGTAAAACATCTCTAGGTGGGATTTTGATGGGGAAAGAAGAAAAATAATTGTCTCTGGATGGGATCACTTTGCTTGTCATGAGTAGTAGTAGTAGTAGTTTTTATCATCATGTATTTATGTCCCAAAAAGGGAAAATGGTCAGCTCACAACATGGTTAGCTGGAATGGTAAGGAAGAAATGTTGTTATTGTAACGTTTGATGATCACCTCCCACATCACTGTCATGATCTGAGGCAAAGCAGTGAGGAGAGTCACTGACACCCTCTGGAGATCGTACTGCAGAACGCCATGGATCTGCCAAGCTCAGGCTGTGCCTTCCTGTAGAATTTCATTGCCACAGCAGCCAAACCTGTAAATGGGCTCAAAAAGACTAAATCCATGTTTGTCAGAACCAGAAATTGGTGGTCCAGATGCAACAACTTACAAAGTTGTTAAACCACCAACTGCAGGAAGGTTGAAGGGTGTGTGCAAGGAAGGATAACTCTTTGCTCTTGCCCCTGTGGCAGACAGAGCTTTGGTTCACCAACCTGACTCTTCTGGCACTCCCAGGGTTTTATGCTTTTTTAACACCCATCCTTTGCTTGTGTGTGTGCATATAGGACACAGAAGTCCTCAACACAGCCATTCTGACGGGCAAGACGGTGTCTGTTCCAGTCAAGGTTGTTGCTGTGCAGGAGGATGGGTCTGTGGTTGACGTTTCAGACTCCACTGAGTGCAAATCAGCTGATGAAGACGTCGTAAAGGTGAGGAACCCACATGAGTTAAAGAACAGAGTTTTCAATCTTTTCTTCTCCCAACACCACCATACTGAGACATAGCCCACCTTTGGGATTTTTATCTTAATCACTTGTTTGACAGTTGTGACTGTTTGTGCTCTGGCGGGGGGGGGTTGTTTCCACTCTGTTCTCCAGAGGCTGTGCAGGGGGAGCAGTTTTCCACAGACTGATGCTTGTCTGTTCCATAAAGGAGAGAAGACCAGGGATGCTGAAAGAACAGTCCTAGTCTTTCCTCACTGGCCAGCCAGTGCTGACAAGAATGAATGTGTTGGCTGGGACATCCCACTGGGGAAAAGCCAACTCCCTACACAGAGATCTTTGTTCTTGTGTGGCTTTTCTGCATCCATTATTTAGTATCAATAGTGCAGTATATTGTAGCAGTGTACAGCAAGGATTCCTACATGCTTCTGACCACGTCACCTGCTTTCTAGGGAGGACTTTCTTATAAATGAAGATACTGAACCATACCAAAATCTGCAGGAGCATGACAGAACAATAGAAATCACATTGCAAAAACTCTTAAAACAAGAGCTGAGCACTTTAAAACAATGTGTGTGTGAGGGGGTTGTGTGTAGACTGTGTGGTCTTTTGTTTGGTTGGTTGTTTTGGTTTTGTTTTGCCTTTTTTTGTTTGCTTGGTTTTTTTTTTTTTTTGTTTTCCTTAACATGTTCAGCTGGTTCTCCCTCCCTCACATTGAGATGAAAATAATGTTAATGTGACTTTATCAAGACATTGACTTTATGACTTCTGACACTACCACATGGCTTTTAGCTTTTAGCTCTTTATTCTTTTTAGGCATAAACGAGATAGCTTTGAATATCATTAACAGTTGTTGGGGTTGGTTGGTTGGGTTTTTTGTGTCATGTATTTGAAAGTGGGTTTTTTTCTTGTTTTAAATGAACTTAAAAGTTGATTGTAGTGAGTTCTCTGTAGCTGTAAAATTATTATCTGCAGATGTTAGAGAGATGTTGCATTTCAAAATGGTGCTTATCTGAAGTCCACATAGTTCAATCAGCAGCTGTTCATATGGATATCCTGTCAAACCTGGGCCTGGAGTTGTTCTGGTGCCCAAATTTAAAAGGACCACTGAAGCTGACATCTAAATAAAGCTTGACATGACCTCTGTGAACAGAGAAGAGATTTCCAGTTGCAGATTTATATACTTCAAGAAAGCAAAGCTTTTTGCCCTTTGACCATCTTCCTTCTTTGCTTCTTCAAAACAGGTTGTATATCTAGGTGGAATTAGATCTGCCCCAAAGCACTTTCAAGCTGATAAGTGTCCTCCCATTCCTTTCAGTGGTCTTCAGGCCCAAATTCTGCACAGGTTTTAGAAGATTTTTTTTNATGAAGACACCCCCCCCACCCCAGGTCTTCATTTGACTGCTATGTGCAGTCATTTGAATATCAAACACTGACAGAAGACAATGCCTCTGGGACTCTTTCCCAGCCCTGATACACAACTCTCTAACATATTGACCTAACAAAAGCAAGAGCTCTGATTGTGGTTTTCACTGAGTCCATCCTGCCTCATCCTGGTGTTATAAATTGGAGCAATGTTATTGCGGTGAAAACTGCAGCATCGTTATAATGGATTTCAGTCACAAATTACTGAGAAGGTTCTCTCAGCCTGAATGCTGTTCAGGCATCATTTTGTAACTGGAAAAAATATATATGGGTTGCAAGATTGAATCCATAACGGTTAATTAGCTGAGTTAAAATTTAGTACAGGGTTTATGTGCCCATATTTTTTTTTTTTTCCCCAGAAAAATGCATATTCCCTTTACAAGCCTCTTTGGTAAAGTCAGTTCTTGACTTCACTTCCAGATTTCTCTTGCCTTTTCCATGCAGGTTGTACTGCTAAACCCTCTAATAGGAGTTGTCAGGCATTTTGGGTGTAATTGCTTAATCTTAACCTCCTTTTCACTCTTAATTCTGCCTTTATTGTTTTGTTGTAATTGAAGAGATATTCATATTCTTTTGGGCAGAACAGAGAGTGTTGCATTCTTAACCTTTAATTTCTGTTTAATAGCTGATGATTTAATGGACAATTAATGAGATAATTCTTTGATCACAGCTGTAACACCATTATTTTCAATTAAGATAAGGAATCCAAGCTTGTTTAAATAAAAACATACTTTGGCCCAGGCTATTGCACACTTAGACAAAAATATGCATCTCTGGGAAGGTACCCTAGTCAGCAAGTTGGGATAAACACTGCTCAGAGATGGTCAAGCAGATGATGTTCAAGTGATTTATGTGCAGGCAAGAGATGTGAATGTTTCCTGTTCTAAGCCATATATCCCCTCAGTTTAATAGCTTCCCAGCAAGAGAATACTTCAGTATACATTTTTCAAAGCCTACCTAACTAGTGGTAAATATAATGAAACACAACTAGTACTTTCTGACCTTGCAATTTCTGAGCTTAGCATGGCTTGATCCTCAAAGGCATCTTGCAGGTAAACCTGCTCAGTTCAACTACAGTCCCTGCTCCCTACAACTGATCTCTACAGTTGGGCAAAGATCATAATGCTGACCAACCACTTTAAGTTGAAATATTTTGATGGAAGCATTACTGTAAGTCAGCGAAACTCTTAGGCTTATTCCATCACTGAAAAGGAACTTTTCATGCTGCTGGCATTTGAGGGAAAAGATTGGCTTTATGATTAGGGCACTAAAGCACTTCTCAGCATTAATTTCCATATCTTGTGCTGATTTCCTCTGTGTGTGTGGGTAAATCGCTCATTCCCCTTGGAATCTTGCTTCCTTATCTGCAAACAAGGGGGAAAAATACATCCTTTTCCTAGCCTCCACCCACCTCATGTAGTTTCTGAAGCTACTGTTGACTCCAAATGGAAAAACTCTTTATCTCCTCTGGAGTCTCATTAACTTCAGTGGTCTCCTGCCATGAACTTACGTGAAGGACTTCTATCCTAGTGTCCCACTTTTCCTGCGAAACACAGCTAAATGAGGTTGTGAAGCTGAAAGGAAAGAAGTGGTAGAATTTATGCATAGATTATTCAGCTATTCTGGTGATGGACACTACACTGAAAGATAAAGAAGCTGTAGAAATGGTAGAGATGAACCTTTCTGTATGTGTACTGAACCGTGGAGCCTCAGTCTTCATAGCTGGGGGGAAAAAAGCCTGGAAGAGAAAGATTAAAGCAGTTGTACCATAGCAAGAACCTCCTTTGCTCATCCATCCTGCTAGGGAGTATAAGCACTGCCAAAGTTTTGTTGGCCTGGTAGAGTGTGCTTCACTTTCTTCCCCACAGTTCAAGGGAAATAAAGAGCTGGGCCAACACCAGCAGTGGAGGGAAGACCTTGAGATAATTTATTACAGAGGGGAGTCTAACCTGAGGGGCTTTGGCATAATCTTTACAGCTGCTTAGACGCTCTAAGTGAGGTCCATGCACTCCTTTTTCCTCCCTGTAAAGCACCTTTAAAGCCTGAACATGAAGAAAAAAATCTGTAAACGTGGTAGTTGCATGGTAGTCAAACACCAGCCACAAAGCAGCACCAAGTGAAGAAATTATTCTGAGGACAGCTTCTTAGTCCAGATGTTTATCTGAGTGCAAATGAAAGGGAAACAGCTGCCCGATTAGTCATGTTCTAATGTCCTTTGCAAGTTACACAGAAATTGACTGATAGTTCAAATTAATCTGTGTAGGAATTCAAATGGCTTCCATGGAGTTACACCACAGATTAATTTAGCCTATATTTTTTTTTTTGAGAAATGTCCCTCAGTTGAACAGAAGGGAGTTAGACAGCCTCATCCTGCCCATTTCTGCCCACGTGTACAGTGCAACAGAAAGAGGCTCAGTGTGCCCAGGCAGAGGCATACATTAAGAACAATGCTGCTCAATAATATACCATGAAATCCATCTGTGTGAGAATGCACTTTTCCTGTTAGCTTGCTAGAGGAAAGCACTTCAATGAATTATTTTTCACCTTTTTATAATTTCCTGTCTAATTATAATGAAAGGAAAATTCAAACCATTCCTACCCCCTACTTTTCTAATGCAAACCTTATCTTGAACTCTCCATAATTAATGTTAAAACAATAGAAGACCTAATTTTCCTAGCAGCAGCTAGCTAGGCTTTGTCTAATGTGCAATAAAAATAGTGTAAAGGCAGGGAAGGTAATAGCTGAAATAGATTGAATCTGAGGAAGGTTCTCCCCTCTTCCAGGCAAAAAAGCAGATGAGTGATTGAGGACTTTATTCAACAGCCCTGGGTGCAGTGATCTCTGACACCAGTGCGGTAACTGCTACAGGGAACCATGGGGAATAAAAACCTACAAGGAAGAGGGAGGGCAGTTCTCCAGTTTAGATGCTACTGAATTTTTGGGAATGATTTCCTGATGTAGGCTCACAGCACATTCTTAGGACAGTTTAAAGAAAGAGGTGCCTGTCTGGAGTTGTTAAATACAACTGTTTATGGAGGAGCTCCAGAGCTTGTAATTTGCAAGTTCTTCTGCAGCTGCTTCGCCATTAAAGTAAGTGATCAAGAATGCAATGTCCTTGTACATAAAGTGGAGCTAATCTTATTTTCCCATCTATCATATTTTTGAGCATCTATCACTACACTACCTAAGTGCTTTCTTTTGTGGTCACTGGGGCAGAAATCTGTGCAGTGCAGGAGTCCACATTCTATTTGGAAGCGGTGAAAACATTGTCTTCCTGTTTATATGATGGATTTACTTTGGTACCAGTTGGCTTATTACACAATTCATTTTGAGCTAGATCTTATTTTTTAAGTGATGTTTTTCCTCAGTATTGCTGAATGGTTGAAGATTGACAGCTCTGGAGGCTTAAACACTCTGTCTTGCCTCAGAACAGAGGGCAGGTTGGGGCCGTGGGCAGGCAGCTGTCCAACTAAAGAGCTTTTGAAGTGCGAATGTTTAATTCGGCGAGTCCATCTCCCTGTCCATACTGTCTTTATAATCCCACCTGATTAGTGCCAGTGAGGCAGGATCATCAGCTCCATGAAATCAGCTCTTAACAACCTGAAGTCACTGTCAGCTTCATCTCCATCCATCTCTGGGAGCTGGGAGGTACTGATTCTGCAGTCCATTACAAAGGCTCTGAAATAATGACTCCCCTGATGCCTGCCAGAGGCAAGAGGCTTACATCAGTGAAACATTTCTCAGCTGAGCAGAAGGATTACTTAGGAGGTGAGGCTCCTGCTTGGGACTGAGGAGTTCTACTTTACCTCTTAGCTTTACTTCAGATACTCCAGACCTCCTTTGTGATGCTACTGTTCTCTGTCTCAGTAGCACCATGGTGATAATTAATGACGGTCCTAGCCCAACAGGCTTTATTGACCAAAAATCTGATGAAGACTCTACCTCTTGTCCTTTGTATCTGCAGTCAAGTATGTCTAGGTTAGAGCAGTGATTGAATATCTTTGAGCTGCTTGCAATCCATCAAACTTATAAATTAGAGAATCTTATGACTTCAGGTTATTTTGACCAAACCCTCACCCTCTTTGCCCTCCTCCCTCCCCCACCCCCAAGTTCATCTTTACAAATCATTGGAGATAAGCAGCAGAGTATGGCTGATCTCCCTACAGTGTGCAGACTGTTGAATTAAGGATTTTGCTTTTCATTGGATTATTAGAGGTTCTGACATTCAGGTCACCAGACTCTGCTAATTAGTTTTCTAGCTGGACAAAGTATGTTCAGAAAAGAGTAAGATAGCTACGTACTGCATATTAAAGCTTTATCTTAAACCCCCTTCTCCTTCCACAGCAACAGGTTGAAATCTGGATTGTTTTATGACTGTGCCAAGCTAAAACTTTGGGTCTAGAATCATATTTGCACACAAACCGGCTCCATGTATAGCAATAATGATGCCAACGAGGCAGTCTCACAAAATCACATATTGAAGACTTAATATTCTGTACACAGCACACATTGTACACAGTTTATAGCAAAATATATGTGTGTATCTTCCTGAAGCTATTTTTAAACACACACAGTCTCCAAAGCCAGCTTGAGAAAGCAGTGTTTTGTCTGGGTGAGGATACGTTAAGAACAGACCATGCCGACATGTGCAATTACACAGATTTCGGCAGAGATGCTTATGGTGTCTTCCAAGGGACCAGCTGCTGCTTTGGAGGAGGAAAACAATTCTATGGCTTAGCATTTGGCTGCACTGAGAGCAGAAATGCAAAGGGCATGGATCCCAGTCCTGGGAAACAATCATTAGGCTGAATCACGATACCGCTTAGGATAAACTCTGAATATTTTATACCGAGATGCAGAGAGTAAACAGCTCGGTCCAGGCTCAACAAAAGCAAATGTAGCAACAAATAGCTGTTGTCAGGAGGCAGTGACAAACTTCTGGAGGCTTTTGCTCACACTTCTGTAGGAAATTAACTCTGCTTTATAAACTTTAATACAGCTGGCCATTTAAATATTTTAATTGCAGATGCATGAACCTCACGGATTCCGAAGCTTTTATACCTCTTGAACTATCATTCTGGCTGGGGAAATTAATTCAGGTTCCCATTGTCATCAAAACCCCCGGGGCCAAAATGTGCTCTCAGCTAAAGTCATGTAACTGTGTGAAAGGCATTGGAATGACAGAGGTGTTCCAGAGGGCAAAATTTGCTCCATGTGAAAGTTAAAACAGCCATTAGCTGTCAGCTGTGGGATGAGTAAAAGTCCTTATTTGCTACCCTCTTCACTGATGTGATGGTTGAGAGAAGTGGGTCTGGGCAGCAGCAAATGATACTTTCCGGATGGCAGAGCAGCCCATTTTGAGTAAGCAATAGTGTTTTGGGCACCAGAAATGTACATTAAAATGGACCTACAATGCTGAGGCTTTCAGCCCCTGCGCAGGCTTTATTTGCAGAGAACTTGGTGCTGAGGCAGCTCGGCAGCTATCAGCACCCTCAGGGACCAAACCCTTCCATTCGCCTGGCTCTGTGGGTCACAATCAGCTTTAGAGTGCAGCTTTGGTGTGTGCATGTTCATGGTTTCACTTATCCACACCTGTGTTTCAGTAATGTGTTCTGAGATGTGTTCCCTTGAGATACCTAATTGGAACTGAGGGTGGAGATGATGAGGCTGACACACCACCATCATCCCGAAGCACAGTTAATTTATTTGACATAAAAGGTACCTACCATTGACAGGAACCAGCTCTGTGCTAGAAGGCTTTTTTTCCTAAATTTATTTTAAATTTATTTTTTTTATTGCTGTGCATTAATTATTAATATTTTTGCATTCTCATCATACAGAATTGGAAATCAAAATCAATGCTATTTTGATTTCCTTCACAGGAACAGCAACAAGGAGGGAACTAACATGTAGCTAGGCAGATCTGTGCCTTTGCAAAACAGGATTGGGATGGCTCTGGGATTTTCAGGGGAGTGGGGAAAACCCAATAGCTAAATACTGGGTAAATGAATTAGACAACTCATTAAATAAGGATGAAAGAACAAAGTGAAGTTATACATCATGTTTCTCTTGCCATTTGCATGAAGCATAGGGAAGAGAAGACACTCACTGGGGTGTGGCTTTTCCTCCAGATGCATTACACACTAGCAGAGAGTGCCTGTCAGCTTCACTTAATTGCTAGAAAGGCACAGAGTCGCCTTTGTGAGTCCAGTCAGCTACTGCAGTATGATTCAGGCATCTCTTTAAAGGAATCTCAAAAGTGTCAAGCAGTGATTGAAACTTTAAAGTTTGGATTGTTGAATGGGAAATAGAAATAAATCCATCACCTCTCCATTTTACAGCTCCACGGTGGGGCAGATTTGGAATTGTGACTCTTGAGCGGGGGATTTAAGCAGCTTTCAGTGCTTAAGCAGACTTCAGTGTGAAAAGGAATCACTGTTTTGTTAATGTTAGGTTATTTAATTTTACTCCTTTGATGAATTTCTCCTGATTGCAGACAAATAAGCATGTTATTTCTGTGCTTCTGTCACAGTGTCAAACAGCTCCCAGCCCTGGCACTGACAATGCCATCTCCTACAGTCCATGCTCTGGAAAACAAACATCAGCCACCTTGGTACCTCTGTTCCAGAGAGCTGCTCAAAGCTTTTCTTTTACATTTGGTGCAGATCCATTCACAACTGTATGGCAGAAACTTGATTTTATTTAAAAAGGTTGGCAGTTCAAATTCTAGGTCAAACACAGTACAAAACCAGATTCCATCAGCAAACAGTGAGGCAATAAAATGCTGGTGCGTGTGAGGCCATAGGTATAGGTGCCTGTAAGTGCAGAAATTAATAGATGCATGATGGGAGGGCAATAAAAATGCCATTCTCATATACCTCTACATGATCAGGCAAAGTAGCCATGGTCAGTAGATATAAAATACAAAGTCTTTGCTTGGAAGAGTTTACAGCATAGTCTAGTCCTGTGTTGATATTCTTCTGCACCCTCTACATCCACCTCTTTTCTTGCTCTGTTTTAAAATAAAGCCTCCAACAGATATCTTTGTAAACTAGATTTGTTCTATTGATCCACTGGTAGTCCAGTGACTCCCTCCAGCCCCACTCTTTAATCTCCCGTGGTCTTTGGAGCTGTGGGAATGAAAGGGTTCCTGGAAAGGCTGGGTAGCTTGCCCTGCTTCATCTGTGGTCTGAAACTGAGGTGCAACTGCTTTGCACCTGCTCTGCTTCTCAAAACGTGCCCACAGAAAAGGTCTGTGGCAGTGACTAGCAGGTTCACTGGGTGACAAATCCAGGTGGGAGATGTCTGAGACCCAGTGTCTGTAATCAGCACAAGGCAGGTGTGGTATCCAGAAGAGTGTGATGTGCCTGGGGAGTTTGACAGACCTCTTAAAAAAAGAACTGGCACAGATAATGCTGCAAAGATGGCAAAGTCAGACCTGTGCTATATATGGATTTTGTAACCCTGTGTGTAAATCTATGTGATACACTTTATTGAGTATACAATGCTCACTCCTGTTTTGGTTTTGTTCCCATAGTGATTGTGCAAATAGTCTGCTTTACTGGGTGGCATTAAGAACAACTTGTGTGAGCAGTATTGCAGGATATGACCTTCCAATACTGTAAAAATACATTTTAGCAGCATGTGGTCAGCAGCTAATGAACTCTGCAGAGCCTTCAAATGGAATTCAGCCTGCTCTTGCTAGAGAGCACCTGCGATGTACTATGGGCTGAGCAAGCACAGTCCTGCCCTGAACTACAGAATAAAAGCTCCCTTACACATGAACCCAAATCTGAAATCTTTCATGAGGCAGAGAAAAGGCTGTGTTGTAATGAGCAGGGGAATGACAAGCAGAGATATGTGAGCTCTTGCAAGTGTCAAGAAGAGGCTGTAAAATGCATGTGTACTCACTGAAGGAGTTGGGTATTTATTTGACTTGCATGCATTTATTATTTCTGGAGTACTGACAATGTACTCAACCCAGCGTAAAAGTGGTGTGGACAGAGAGCCTACCCTGCTGCTCTCAGAGCTGAAGAGGAGTTACACAGGGCTAGCTACTGTATAGACATTCTGGCAGGTCATCCTTTGCTGAGTTACTTGTGCAAATACCCAGTGCACCTTAGCAGTGAGGAGGGGAATGACATCATCCAGGGAAGGGAGACTCCAGATTGCCCAGCAGGACTGCTAACAAGGGGAGTTTTTTGAGATGCATTGTCAGAAATGAGAAGTTCCTAGCAGGAAATGTTATCTCCTATTTATATGCTTTATTTATTTGCTCTTTTCAAATTTCTGCTTCTGAGATTACCGTTTGGATTTAATTTGCAACCCCTCTCCAGTGGCTCTCAGGTTTTCTTCTGAAAAATTGAAAGAAAACCCTTAATACACACAGTTCTTCCTTAGATCTTTTACATTAAACATTATCCACTGCAGAGCAAAATTAATGCATGCCCTTCCTTATTGTTTTCCTTCTTAATTCTTTTCTTTCCAAAGAGGCTCAGCAAGTGCCAATTTTCCGAGTGAGGTTTTAATCGCCTGAGCCCAGCATGATTGCTGTCTTCCAATCTAGTTGCCATTTGATACAATCAGTATTTCAGAATACAATGACCTTTTTTGGATTCTTTTCTTTCCCCCCAAAATTGAACTCTATGTCCAACTGATAACACTTGCCTCCAAGGAAGTGTAAAATACTGTGTGAAAGAATATTACCTTTGATTGTGAAGTCTTCCCCAGCCCGGTTCATGGAGGTGATGTGAAACAGTTTCACAAGCTGGGGCAGAAAGAAATTTATGATTTCAATACTAAGAGCATAGGCTGGGGAGGTGCTGAGAGAAGGAAGAAGAGGGGAATGCAGCATGCTGGAGTATTTTTTTGCTACTGGAATGTGTGCTTTGAAAGGGCCTTTCAAGAGTACGTGTTGCCAGGGGAAATTTTCTCTCCACCTCTTTTATTGCTACCCCACAAATAAAAGATTTCAGTGCACCAGTAAAGGCAAACTGCAGGCTTGAATAGTCCTTGCCATGCAAAAACTGTAGATTTTTCAGATTTCCCCAACCTGTAGTGAGTTTGGCATGAGAGATTATCAGTGGACAATGAGAAAATCCTTCCTCAGAGTAAATCCTTCATTGCTGTGGTTTTAAGCACATTTTGCATACCATAAATGCAAATATTTGCAAAATTAGTGAGTAAAGATCAGGTCCTGAGTACTGTAATTGAGGGCAAAGTAACACTGAAGCAAATAAATGATAGAAGGGAAAGAGCAACTGCAAAGCAGGGGGAGGGGGCAGTATTTTTCAGAGTGCAATCTTCCACAGCTGTGCCTGTGCTCCTTACAACCTCCAGTGTGCAGGTCCAGGGATGGCTTTTTGTACCTTTATGCAATGTTACACTGGGAGGAAGCCATATAGGCTCAAGTGGATCCTAAATAATTGCTCTTAACCACAGTGAGATGGGGAAGGTCCAGCCAGCACTGTCAGAGTGAAGAGCTAAGATACTGGGAGGCTTCTCTTTTGTGGTCTTTAATAGACTAAATTCCCACAATGAATAGATGCTTCCCAATATTCCTAGTGGATACCATGCAACTATAGGTATTGAAGTTACAGCTTGTTTGTTTTTTACAGTGTTGTTGGTGAGTCTGGTTGTCTAAAGCCTAGCAGACAGCCATTTGCTAGGACCTTCTGTTCTTAGCAAACTTGACAATGTGGCTTGTTTAATCGCCTTATGTTATTATTGATATTTTCATCTTGTGTAACTAATTTTGCTGAGGAAAAATATATTATTGCCAGTGTTGATCTCCTTAATTTTTGTAAGAGAAAGCCTCCAGCTTTGCCCCATTTGAAGACAGCACAGATGGGTTTGCACAGGAGCGTGACTCCTTGGAGAAGGTTGCTGACATTGCGTGAGTGTCTGTGGGTCAGGATGGAAAAGGAGCTCATTTAGTGAGACTGAGGAGATTTTGAAGGTGGAGGTTGCTGCCTGTCTTCCAAATAATTATTTTCCTGCCTGTCACTGAGTTCAGAAAACTACAACAAGCTCAGGGAAAAGCCTGAGGTACCTGAGAATGAAGGTGATTCTAAATAAAGAAGGCTAGGATGAAGCCAAAAAGAACTAAGGGAAAGAAATACAAAGTGTACTGAAAAGGCAGGAATCTGACTGGAGCAGCCCATCCCTTCCCAAATCCCTGAGTGTAGGATGTTGGTACAACCTTGCCTGACCTCTTTGCTGTAGCCACTGTGCCGCTTTCCAGGAAGGCAGAGGAGACATCTGCTAGTGCTGTCTAACTCTTGTCAACTGAGCTGGCCTTTTACCCGATGAGAAATGGTTGGATCCTTTGTACCAGACATGTTCCATGGCTTCTGAGGATTCCAGCAGTGCTTTTCACGTGCTGTAACATGTGTGAGATGTAAGCCTCAAAGTGTGGCTGTGCCCCTTGAACAGCTCAGGAAGTTAGAAGTGTGGTTTTGGTTATTCCAGTTTGAGGAAAATCTTCACTGAATAATCTCCTTGAACCTGAGCACATAGCTAGAGATGAAGTGGAGTATAGACTGGTGAGGCAGAATATATCTGCACAAGAATGGCTCTTAATGCTGAATCAATACATGCAAATGTCCTGCATTGAACACGAGTTCACTGAGAGCTGGTGACCTGCAGCAGCTGCAGAGGCTGTCACGTTAGGCAATAAGGAAGGCAGCAAAGTGTAGGAAAACAAACATCTTACTACCACAAAAAAGAGTGCTCTTACAAGTTAGATCAATAGGACTACATCTATGACCTGCATAAAACATGAGATTCTGATAGAGTTATTTCAGTAAACAGAATCTAATAGCTTTGGTAGCCACAAACTGACTTCAGAAGTACCTGCTGCAGGAGGATGTCATACTGTAAAGATGAGATTATTGACAGGCAGAAATAATTTCCTTTAAACTTGTGAGCTCTCTCCTCTTCGAAAGTTTGGAGTATTTACATTTATGGACCATGTCTGTGGTGAGAACCTTTGTGTTCTTTTTCATGTTGCCCTTTAGCAAACAGAAAATAAACTGAACATATGGTACTCTGTGGTACTTGCCACACTGGCCAAAGTGATTTGAAGTAAGGACTCTTTTGGCTTTGTTTAAGATTGATGCATGTCCAGAATGTGTTCTCTCTCCAGCATGTCTGGAGGCAGAGCTCTGACCAGGATGCTGTAAGGCCAGCTGCTCAAGCAGTGTAGGCAAAGGTTACAGGAACATTGTGACTGCCCTGCTGCTGCTCAGCAGTTAAAGACATTCCCTGGCAAGGCAAGAAGTTTGGAAGAGAGGTTCCAGTTACTCTTGAAGTAACCCATGAAGTGCTCATCTTTTAAAGATGTTTTTGACAGTCCCACCTTGAGTGTTGAAATTTCTTCACGCACAAAGGGAGACACCTCCCTCCTGGCCGATTATCCCAGTTGGATGCAGGCTTCCATGCAAGTGAAGCAAGCCTTCTGGCTTTGAGACACTGCCTGTCCACCTCTTAAATGTCTCAGAAGAGTCATCTTAGGCACTCATCACCAGCATAAATTAAGAGGATGTGAGGATCTCACTCTCGTAAGCCCCTTTTGAAAGTCTTCATGTGTGGAGAATAAAACAGATAGGGGAAGGCACATAGCTGTAAGCTCTGAAAGCTTAAAGCGAGAAAAATGAGAGAAAAGCTGAAAGGAAAAAGCAGAAAGAAGTAGATGAAAGGGAAGAATTTGAAATCTATCAGAGAATGAGGTGAATGGACAGAAAAAAACCTTATGGTTATTGGCAGCAGATGTAGTTAAAATCCCAAACAAAACTTCACTAAGCCCTCCTTTACCCCAGAAGTAAGAGATCAATGCAAGAAACTATTTGAAGATTTCAGGATGAAGTAGGAAATGAAGCCACAGAGGAGATGACAGCTATCCTATCACAGCATCCAAAGTGCACTTGCAGCACAAATACTGTGAAAAAAAATCCATGTGATGTCAACTGAAAAGCCAGTATTAAGAAATCTCCAAGATCAGTGAAGAAGAGTGAACATGAGATTCTTAAAGAAAATAAAGGCAAAATCTAATCAGCCTTCAGTGCTGGTTTCACAGAGAGAAAAAAAAAAACCACCCATGTATAGCACCTGTTGCCCCGTGGTAAGGATGTCTGGGATACAGCATGAGTGGCACAGGACTTGTGTTCTGCTTGGGCAGAAATGTGGCAGTCATAGCACTGGGTTGCATTGTCTCTGTGTAATTTGTACCGGGGAGGAGGGAAGTGTCTCCAGACAACAACAGTGCAAATGAAAAAATGAGACATTAATTAAACTATGAAGTCTCTACTTCACGTAAACTTGTTTTATGTAGATATAGCAAGCCAGGAGCTGAACACAAGATAAGAACTTAGGATTCATGTGGAAGTGGTTTCTGTGATTGTGCCTGGAATTCCTCACGTCTGGATCGCACCTCTCTGGCTGTTCATGTAATCCTATCCCTTGGAGCAAACCTGCTTGGGAGGGGCAATACAATGATTTTATATTATTCATATGACATTTCTGAAAACTTTAATTAGTTTTTGGGTCAGAGGCATAGCAAAGAATTCATCTTGAGCTGAGAGAATGAAGCCTGCAACACATGTAAAGCTGTAATAGGGTAATACCAAAGCCCAGGCTAACTGATGCACAGCTCAAACCAGCGCACTTGCCGGTGCTGTCAGTCTGCTCTGTATCTGAATTACCTAGCTAATTCATTCCCATTTTGCTTTCCTTGTCTCTTCTTCTGGGGATTTTTAACATAGGCATTTGCCACCCCATCTTTCAGGGATTTTTAACAAAGCACCAGTCTTGATTCCTCTTCAGACACAATCTGGAAGCATTGTCTTTTTTAATATTGTCTACATCTAGATGCATTCAGCAGCTCACTGTGTGCAACAAACAGCAATGAACCCAATCATTTCCTGTCTGAGCACCTGCTTGGGCCAGTGCTCAAGCAGCTTCCAACCCTCACATCTTCTCTGAATGGGGAGTGGTAACCCCAGCCTGCAGACAGGCACCAGTCATAGGGTCTAAGAAAGCTGTCAGCTTCTTTCTATGCTTTATCAATGGCAGAGGCATTAAACAAATCCATATGTCCTGAGGCCCTTACCCAGTGCTTTTAGGGAATATACCAGGCAAGTTAAAGAAACACAAAGAGATGCACAAGATGAAGACAAGCAACCTGACCTGGTTTGCTCATCATTGTTAACACTGTGGATTGAATGTACTTCCTGCTAGGTCCATAACGTGCCTTTAGGCTTTCTGGTTGGGAAAGAAAGATCATAATTGCTAGTAAGAGAGCCAAATGGATTCATATGTTCTCTGTGATTCCAGGGTTTGGGATATGTTTTTATGTAGCACGTAGCTTTTACACATACTTGTCTTGCGCTGAAGTGAATTGGTCCACCTTTAAGCAAAGAAAGAAACCTTTTGTTCTGTTTCTGTGTTTTTTACATCCTTTGACTGTGGCATGTTTTTCTGTGTCTACACAGCCCTAGGGAAAGATGTTTAAAAACAAACCAAAAGAGAAAAATCCAAAAGTACAACAGAAAACTTATGGCAGCACTCTGTGGTTTGTCACTTATCTTTCATGCATGACTTGGAACAGTTATTTTTGCCCAGATTCAGTGGAGAGGCTGAAGAGCTTTACAGATCTGTCTTGGCATTTAGAGTTCATACAAGTACAGGCACGGTGGCTGTAGATGGGAGAAAGGCTGAGAGGAGGAATGCTCACTTGTAGCTGGATTTTAACAGGGTCTTTCTCATTTGGTGAGGAAGAAGCTCAGTCCTCTCTGGGCTTTGGAGCAAAGGTGATCCAGAGAAGAGAGGAACAGAGGAGTCAGGTACCTCTGTGCTGATTTTTCTGATAACTTGATCTTCCTTCAAGTTAAAGTCAATAACAAACTATTGATTTTTATAGGTCATGGTTTCTGAAAAGCTCTGTGGGAAAAGGCAAGTTTTGTGTCCTCCAAAATGTAGGCTTTTTGACATTTGCTTTCACTGTGATTAGCAGGATTTAAAAAAAAAAAAACCAAAACCCGAACAAAACCTCAGAAGAGAAAACTGTGTGGTCTGTTATGGGTACACCTCAAGTGCAGATCTGAGCAGTCTTTAAGTCTGCAGCCCCCAGCACAATCTTTCTGCTGGGCTGTCTGTGAGCTATGCACCTGACAACTCCAGGCTGCTTAGGGTGGGCCACCTGCCCAAAGTCTACTTCTGAGCCACAGACCACTCCTCTTCTCTTTGGGGGATTTTAACAAGCTCTGTTCTCTTCCTGGCAAAGAGAAGGATTATGCCAATTAATTCTCTTTATAAAATGCATAGTGATGACTAGTAGAGACCTAAATAAAAGTGACTTGTGGCAGTATATGTCTTGTGGGGCTGAACTACAGGTTTGGGTAGTAACATTCTCCTTTGCCCATGGTAGTCAAAAGCTCCAGCATGCTAATGAAAGAGGGAAAGCAAGGTGGGAGATTTTGTAGGAGATGCCAGCATCCCCTTAGTCCTGCAGGTCCTTTATCTAGAGAGCACTTACACCTTTTGTGCACCTCAAGGGAAAAAAATCTCATCTCCATACAACACAATCAGTATCATCAATGGAGCAGCCAGCTTTTGTACAGTAGTTGCAGCAGGCATTTTCTTACTCTGCTCTGCACAGACACTACTCAAGATGTGCTGCTTTCTCCCTTGTTGGAGCTTGGATTTATAGACACAATAAAAGCCAAACAACAGACAGCAGCAGAGCAGACTTCACCCTGAGTGCTCTCCCCAAGTGGGACTGCTCCTGCAGGATTTGTTCTGTTCCATTCCCTGCTTCTTCCTGCACCAGACGGACAAGTCAGTCCTTTACTGTTCCAGGTGGAGAGCACAAAGACAGCTGCTGCTGTGATCAGATCAGATTTTCATTCTCCTAACTCATGAGCTATCTGTAAACCCCCTGTGACTCAGAAGCAGCGCAACTGCTGTCCCGGTGAGGGTAACACAAGGGGAGCTTTGCCCCAAGGCACCCTCGTACTCAGTTGCCTTCGATCCCACAGAGGCTGTTTCTCCAGCCATAAACTTCCCTCGGTTTTACCTTTTCTCTTCCTCTGGCCCGGCAAGAAACTGTAGCTAGGAGTCAGGAGAAGGAGTGGGTTACACAGGGGCCTGTTTCCAAGGGATCCCATTCAACTGAAGTGCAGCTGATGTGTGTATGGCAAAGTCATTCCTCTGGATTTCTATGCAGAATGGAAGCCTCCAAGCTGAGGCTGTCACCACATGCCCTCTTCAGCGCAGTCTCAAGCTTGCTTACATAGAGAAGCAGACCTAGCACTTTGCATTCTCCTGGTTGTGTCTTTTCTGACATTAAAGAGAGATGAAATATTTTCTTGGAAAAAAATCTTCTGTGTCATTCAATCACCTCCTGATAATTTCAAGAGCCACTTGAATGCAAGTCTGGCTGTATTTTTGATGCATTGAGGCTTTTGACTTTCCAGTGCAGTAATCCTAAAGGACCTCCTTCTCTTTGTCTGAGTGCATGAGTGCATGAGCACTGTCCATGAGCAAGTGCTGGTCTGCAAAAGCACAGACTGCCAACAAGGAGATGACACAGCACAGTCCAGAGCCATGGCTAGCACGGAACCTGGGACGTGAATGGAGATGGTGGGAAAGAGCAGAACTCTCTTTTTTGCCATCTGCTGCTCTGTAGCCTATGAATGTTTCTTCTCTCAGCTCCCCAGTGCTGTAGTCAAAGCCACTTGGATTGCTACAACACAGGTTTAGGGGTGAACTTTGTAGAGTAGGGATGATGATTTGACTTGATGATTCTGGGGGGGTCTTTTTCAGCTGCAGTGTTTCTGTGATTCTGTAATCCTGCTGTCATTTAAAAAGTGTCTTTTGCTGTATACAACATATAGCTCTATTGCAGTAACAGTACTGACCCTTTGGGCACACACAGCCCCTCCCTCCAGAAAAGTGACAGTATGGGCTAAAAAAATCAGGTTCTAAAAAGCTTGGGAGGAGGTGTCCTTTTAGAGCCCCTCTGTATTTCCAGCCTTTAGGGAGTGCAAATTTTTATGCTGTTTGTATTACCTGCTACAGCCATGTGCCTTCTCTTTTCATCCAAAAAAATTAAGTTTAGTTGTTCACAGACTAAGATGACTCCAGGAATGGGAATTTTCATAGTAAGCATTTGAGTCTTGTGCTAAAATGACAAGCATTAGCAGGACTGTGGAGCACGCAGTGCAATAGGATCTGTGATGTAGTGATGTCTAGAAACTGTGTGTGAGGAACTTGCACCACCTTTCCTAAGCTAAACTCTGCTCCTTGAATGACATCCCTCCATGTCACTTGGTTTGTTCAGTTTACTGAAGAGGGAACTCCTAATGCTGATCTTCTGAGTGTCAGATGAATTAAGCAGCCTAGTATAGTCTAGTCTTGTAAGACCACAGAATGAAGGTAATTTTTTTTTTCCAGGTAGAGGCTTTTGACATTCTTTCCAAATCACTTTATTAAAGCACTTGGCTGGATGAATGCAGTTTGAGGACTGCTTTTCTTGGCTGTGTTTGCTGTCTGAACATCCCCTTTTCACTAATTAATGAATTATTTGTTGCTCAGAGACTAAAACTAGCTGAGCAGAGTTATGAATGTTGGTGCACTAGTGTCTAGGCACAGGAGCAGAGTTTTCTTTATAAAGCAAAAATGTGCTGCTGTGCTTAAAAAAAACCCAACTCCTGGACTTTGTTGTTTCTGGTTTTCTATTGATACTTCAAAATAAAGGTGGTTTATGCTTTTGTTACTGGGATGAGACTAAAGGCTAGATCAGTGTGGCTAACATTCCTGACAATGCATTACTCAATACTATGCTAAACTCACAAGCTTATTACTTGACTTACTTATTACTCTTCTTCTGGGCTTGTGGCTTTATGGTGCTGTCATAGTTGCCATGAATTCCAATTGCATTCCTAGGGATGGGGTGCAGATATCCTTCCTCTCTGAAGTGGTTCCAGAGCAGCACAAGGACTTGATACACAGTGGCCCTCTTGTGAGTGTCCTCCTGGATACTCCACAGTGTTTCTGTGCAGCTGGGAAGGGCTGAGTCACTGGGGTCCTATGCAAAGGCTGGACACACTTGGCATCCTTGAACTTTTTGTTCAGCTGTGGTGTAGCACCTATGAAATATTTGTGGGAGATAAGGGAATGTGGAGGTGACTTGCATTCTCCAGGAATGTTGAGAAACCAGCAGGCACTGAAGGTCTGGTCAGCATCAGCACTTAGAACTGACCTGCTGGGTTTTCTTGAGTACATGTTCCTTAAAAACCTCACTTTGCCCTGTTAAAATTTCATTGGGAAAACTGAAGGATCCTAAATACATGAAATTGAAGGAATATGCATATAATTGTTTCTTTTTCTTTTAATTTCATGGAGCTTTAGATCTTAAATTTCAGTCACAGGGATTAGAGCCATAAATCAGAAACACCAAGTTTACTTAGTACACAGAAGATTACTTTTAAAGCCTGCTATTTTACAAAGAGCTTCAGTGGGACTGAAGTACATTACAACCTCTCTTACTTTCCTCAGCTAGGTGTAATTTGTTCTGTCAACCTACAACCCCATTTGTGTAATTCAGGCTGTGGGGGAAGAAGTTGGGGCAGAAAAGAAAGGAGGGAGCCCCCCCAACCTTAGCTTATATCCCAAACATATGTGTTAGTTTCATGCAATTAACAGTTTTTACAGAACAGGTTCAGTGTTTGCAATTAGAATTGGTGCAAGAAAAAGCTGGCACCATATGCTGAAGTTTCACCACAAAAATGACTGAACCCTTCTGGGATACCAGCTGATGAATGAAATCTGTGGAGGTTTACTTAAACTAGCAAGTGTTGGTAATGTCTAATGTGCAGAAGATTAAGGATCAAACACTTAAGCAGAGGATAACTCAGACAGACATGTGCTTAGAATTTGTGCTGGTGAGATCCTTTATCTTAGTACAAGGAATGAATTTGTCTGTCTAGAGATAAGCATGTCTCTCTGGGAAGGGTGTTAGCCCAGGAGAGGCACTGCATCATGGTGACAGGGCAAGTGGAAGCCATGCTGACTTGCATACTAGATTGCTTAAAAGAAGCAGAAATTCATGGAGAAGAATGGGACTGGCACAATTTTGATTGCAAATGTTTAAGGAAGCAGGAGATCTGGCTCTGAGCTCTAGTCTGTGTATTCTTGTTATCAACAAAAAGTAGTGACTGGATTAAAAATTTAAAAAAAAAAAAAAGGAGTGTTCCTAAACCTTCCCCCAAACACAAACTGCTGAGAGTTGAAGGAGTTTGAACCACGTGAGTGCACCTGCTCTTTTGCATCCTGGCAATGAAACTGCTGCTCTATCAGGACATAACTGAGGTTTGTCCAAACAGTTTGAAATATGATACACCAAAGAACTTCAGCCTCTGAAAAAAACAACATCTAAAATTTTTTTGCTGTTCCAAGCTTGTGTCACAGTTGGCTGTGATTGCATTACGGCAGGCAGTGAAGTCCTTGCATCCTTTAAAACTCCTGGTCTGAGGCCAGTAAATTGGTAGAAAGTCTCTCATTTACTTCAGCAAGGGTTGGATCAAATCAGCTACAGCTCATTTTTCTTTCACACATCAAAGCAGAGTTCCATCTGGTTTCACAACCAGCTGTAGACATGTCTGTGCTAAGGCCAATAGCAACACAGCCACCACTGTCTTTGAGTTACTGGGATCAAGCATCATTTCCTCTTGTGTAGGGGAGCTGACATTGCTCATGGACTAACCTCTATTCCAGGTACTGTGAACAAAGGCATTCTCTTATCTTCCAAAGACATCATCAGCCTTTTAATATGGCCATTGATTTCACTTAATGAAGATGATCTCTCTCTTGATCTGAACACAGTAACGATAAATGAGTGGGGAGAGCAGAAAAAGTAACTTCATTTTGACAGAAATTCTCAGCTTGATTTTTGCAGAAAAAGAGCAATTAAAAGCTCAGCTGATTAGCAAAGGAATGTGGTACATGGAGCAGAGAACATTTTGGCAGCCGCCGTGTCCTGCTATTAGCTGCCCCCCAGTCACTTTCAGCATTCACTCTACATAATCAATAAGAACATGACGCCAGAGCATCTGCCCTTCCCAGCAGCTGCACCACCACCGTGGCTGCACGGCAGTTATTACTGAGCTGAATGAAGTCAGGTTGAGCAGCAGGCTGGAGTCTGAAAGCACTCTCACCTTCTTTGGTCCTCCCCTTTCAACCTGTGCATCTGCCAAACTTATCATCTCCAGCAGGAACGCCCCTGCGTGGCGTGCCGGAAAAGGAATGAGAGCAGCTGCTCTGCACCTGGGACCAAAATCCTGGCAGATCTCCTGTGTTGTTTAATAATTTTGCATAGATCAACAGTTTTTGAATAGTGCACACTTCATTCAGTACAGCAGGTTTTTAAACCCTCATTGTACATTCATGGATCATTGCACCTTTTCTGAGCCGCAGCAATTGTCTCTATTGTTAAACCAAAATGTTAATGTCTTCCACGCTGCCCTTCCCTCTAGTTCAGTGCATTTCAATGGGGGTTAAAAGGTAAAAACACTCAGAATCTTCAAATACCCATTCTCATCATTGCAAGCCATACCTAGTCTCATCTCCCTCCTCCCCAATATCCTAATTCTCTTCATCACTGGTGTTAAATGGTGACATCTACAGAGAAAATGAGCAGAGGTTTCTTCAATAAAACAATAGGGTGTCACTAACTCTATTGTGCTAATTGTTGCTGAGCTGCTATTAAAATGGTCTCACGTTGTCCATGTGGGGCTCTGTGCATCTGTGTGCATCTGTGATAATCCCTCCACAAGCCTGTCACTCACACAATCACATTGTTCTGGTCTCTTGAACACACAGCATTTCAGTTTATGATCTGTTTTGCCATTCTGTGCTTTCCTGGACAAAAGGGCTTCTTTTCAGTCTTGCTTCTTGTGCCTTGTCCTTACAGTTCAGACCTGAGTATAAATTGCAGTTTGTATTTTGCACCACAGCCACGGGGAGCCCCCAGGCTTGGCCTAGCCTGCCAAGGCCAGTTGCAGAGGTTACTCTGCTCTATCTGTAAGCTCTCTATGTGGCTGACTGTAGTCGTGGGGCCTTGAGCTGGGCTGGACTTGTTGCTGCAGTACTTCTGCACCAACTCCTCGCTTTCAAAGCAAGCGGTTGTCAGATTGTGCTACTGTCTGTAAAGAGAGAAACTTCAAGTCCAGATATGAGTTTTGAATCTCCCACTTAGCCTTTCATAGCATTAAAGCTGGGGAGAATGACTGCTGGAAAATATCATTTTGGAATGGCCTGGATTTCCCGTGGATTAATCCCTGTGGTTTTGGAGATCTCCACCTACCTGGTTAAATGCCTGCTAAAATCTAAAACTCTGGCCTTTGATGCTTGACTATCCTCCACTTATTCAACTGGAAATGACTTGAGCAGTGGTAGGATCAAGACTTTGGGTAATTAAAAGAGAGCAGGTATATCTGAAAACAATTAACCCAAATACAGCAATCCTGCTGCTGGTAAATGATGAGACTGGCTTCTTGTTACAGGATACCACAGGGCTGCGGGGAACAAATATTCCTGCCCAGACACCAAGATTAGGGAAATCTCTTGTTTCATGCAGAAGTATGTGGTTTTCTTCTTGGTAGATGGTGCAATTTAAGACTACTGAAAATAAGAAGCACTGGAAATGCTTCAGGCTCACCTTGACATATTGCAGGGTTTACGTTTCCTCCAGTGGAAGCTGGTGGAGGGGAGTGGAAATCATTCTTTTCATATTTGTAAGTGTAGCTATTGGACTGCATTGGGTCAAGCAGCTCTTGTAACATTATTACTCACTGCTAAGACAAAAAGCAGGCACTTACTAAACACATGAGATGGGGAATACTTGACTTAAACTCTTCCTATTGTTTCTAAATAGGAAACAAACCTTAGAATATGTCTTGAGGGATTCCTAGAACCAACACTTATATCTGAAACTACAGCAACTCTTCTGGAGAAGAGTACTTGGAGAACTGATTTCCCAATAAAAACAAATTAACGTGAAAAGGTTGTTTCAAAAATGACACTTCCAAGACTATTCTGCACATGTCTAAAATTAAAAGGGAATAAAACTTCTGTTTTCATTAGTTTTAATTTCAGCTTCATGTCATTTGCCATCCCTTACTCTGCATGTTTTTAATCTACAATTTGCCTCTAATTGCTCAGGGACAGCATCTGCAGACCCCAGCACACATTAGGTGGGGCAAGGGGAAGCAGAGCTATTGCCAGAAGTAGCTGTGTAGAAAAGCACCTGCTTAGGGGAGGGACTGATATCAGTGCATTGTCGAGCCTGGCAGGCCACATACTACACAGGTACAGCGCAGGAACTGCTTGCACAGTTGCCTCCTGTTGCTGCTTGAGTGCCAGAAGTGAGGGCAAGGTCTTCTTCTCACTGGATGCTTAACACCTCACTGGGTTGTAGTAGACAATGCAACTTCTCACCACAGCGCCCTGCACAGCCGTGCAGTCCCATGGGCTGGCCCAGAAGTGCTTTGCAGAGATCTGTGTGCAGTTATCAGCACAGGCTGAGTCACCACTGGGCTAACTCTGCCACACGAGTCCAGAAGGAGATAATATGCTGTTCTGAGGCAGAGCTGTAATTCAGCCTTGCCCAATTAGCTTTGATTTTAAAAGGAAAATGTAATGAAAATTTCTACTTTTACTACTTGACATGTGTATATGGGCAAATATTGTGCACTGGAATAATTAATGTGTCATGCCACAACATAACACACAGCTACAGCCAAAACAAGGAGTCTGACATTTTCCAAACTGACTAGGATCAGGTATAACTCTGAATTTAAATGAAACTAGCATTTCTTAACCAAAAAGGTTTTGGGAAAACCCTTTGTTTATTTGTCTCAAGACATAAGACGTGTCCTTCCAGCCTCTGCTGGTTTAAGGGGGACTTCAGCTGCAGGTAGTGCAGAAGGCACAGGAGCTGGAGAAGGCACAGAGGTAAGGAGCTGTTTGAAAGAGGAAGAAAGAATAGGATAGGGAGAAGAATAATCCTTCTTTTTGTCTTTAACGATTACCCAAGCACTAAGCCAGATTCCAAACTGTGCTTCTAAGGCAAACATGTAATAATATAAAAATAAAGTACAAAATTACCCAAAGTGGAACCCCACAGGCACACAGCCATGCTGTGGCCATGTAAAAAGATGCAAGAGGCAGAATTAAAACACACAATGTAAGGACTTGAAGTAGCTCAGCAAGTCCTTCCTAATGGGCTAACAAGACAATGCCAGACACAATGCTACAGAAAAGGTGGGAAAGGTGGCATTCAGGAAATACCACAAAATTGCAGTTGTAAGATTATTATGAGAGCAAACCATTTGCATTGGGCTCATTCACTTTAAAATCTTGTTACAACTGATCTCTTTATAGCCTCAGCCACAATAATGAGACTTTGCATCCCTTACACATTAATTGCAGAGCAGCACTGTGCACTCATCCTCTGACCTTTGATAAATGTCTGCAATTTGCTGGTCTGTCATTCCTAGGAACCTCTTCTTCCAAAGAGCAGTGGTGGGTGGACATGTTTGCAGAGGACTTTGGTGGCTGCAGCCAGACCATGGTCAAGGATATCAGGAGCAGTGATGTCTCAGGCAGGGGTAGACTAAGGTTGAAGGTTGCTGTTGAAAAAAATGGTTACAAAACTGAAAAGTCTGCACATCTTGATACCAGGCAAACCCCTCCCCTTGCAAAGGCCAGTTCTGCTGAGGTACTAGTGAAGGCTCTTTTAAAAGCAAGTGCAGAAAGGATCTCTTTTCAGGGGTGAATTTGAACTTCAAATCTAAACCCTTTAAGGGCCTGACAGGATAACCAAATGGCTCTAGCTCTCAGCAGAAAAGGTTGTTAGATCCAATTCTGCTACATGCTGCCTGTGCCTTGGTTTCCTCTTCTATAAACAGGTTGTAAAAATACCAGCACCATTTTGGGCATTATGTGTCAAAAACCTGGGAGATGAAAGTGTCGCAAGATAGTTTGGCAGTGTACCTGGTACCACTCTTACATCCACTTAGTCACTGTTGCTTCATACCAAATCAAACAGAAAAATAAATAAATAAATAATTGACTTGGAGATGAGGCTTGGGCTGGGGAAGCCCTGACTGCAGAGACCCACGTCAGGCTTCTCCTGAAGCCAGCCTAATATCCCTTCCCAGGAAAATGGTTGTACCAAGCAGGCATTCAGCAGCAAGGCCTTGTTTAACTGAAAATCTCCAGAGGGGTTAATGTGACTGCCTCTGTTACATCACCCTCCTTACAGGATGACCTGCAAGCTAAGGGGAAGGTACAAACATTAGAACCAAACCCTAAAGTTGAAGCAGGCAGCAGGCATTACTTGTTTTCTTGTCATCTCACAGCCCCTCCACTTTACCTGTTCACCTAAATTGTATAAACCTTTGCTGACCTGAACGTTGAATGTTTTCCTAATTTCTCTTTTTGACTGCTGGCTACTTTTGTTCTGGATTAGTCTAAAATGGGGAGGCTGTGACAGTTTGTACTGGGCAAATTGTGCTTTTTTACAGTTACTTGTGAGGATTGGAGGCAACCACCTGATTCAAAGCACAAAAAGGTTAATTGTGGCTCACTTTCTCTTGACCTGCATACCAGAGCTCATCGCTGGCCAGCCTGCTCTCTAGGTTGTAAACTGTCTCAGAGAGCACTTTCTGATTTTTCAGGCAGTTGGCAGCGGATGGTGACAGACTGTTTTGAACAGGCTTGCTCTGTGCATTGTAAAGGGTGGCATTCTAAGTTTCTCACTTGTGTGTCTTCTCACCGTGGAGGTCACAGGAGAGATTTAACAGCAGTTTCCCTCTATGCGCCCTCAGGAGCAGCAGCCCAAATGTTCTTATTGTTAAGTCACCTGCTAATGTAAGTGCTCTGCTGTGTCAGAGCTTGCCCCATGGCAAACCAGAGTGCTTCCTGATGTAAGCAGCCATGAGCTCCCCAAACTTCAGCAGCAGGCCATACCAGTTCCCTTCCCAGCAGCATCACAAGCCACTTCTGGCAGTCACTGTGACTAGAAAAGCAGAGAGGATGCTTAAAAGGGGAGAAGGTAAGTGGAACATTTACTGAAGGCCATTGGCCAGAGAATGCAGCTGGCACTGAGACCCCGAAGCTCAACCTGTATTTGTCCTTCCCTTTTCACTTTGGAGGAGTGTCAGAGTGCTGTTAACACCAGATCACAGCTCTCATCTCCATGAAATTAATTCTTCTGGGTCTATAGTAGATCCCAAGTGAAGCAGGAGTGTTGGGCATTTTCTATTCATGCTCAAGATTTTCCTTTCCTTCAGATGAAGCAAATCTAAGTAACAACTGCTGTTAGGTGCTGCAAATGAAACAGTAATTAAAATGCCTGGTGCATGTACAATCTTCCTCAGGTAAACTTTAATCTATCCTGAATTGTTAACAGTGGCCACAGCTTCATACACATCATCACAGGATCCAGCTGACTGCTGCAGTTTTCACCTTTATTTGCACAAACAATTTTCCTTTAAACTCTTTGGTTTGCCTGAACCTAATAGAGGAAATCACGTTCCAGCTAGGGAACCAAAACAACAACAATGCCTCTTTCCAAGTTTCCTTTTCAAGGCTGGATTATTCTCTGGAAGATATACTGAAGAGAAATGTGAGCTTTGAGCTCTACATAACGCCACTGTGTTGACTTCTATAGCATACTTATACATACTGATTTACACTTGGTCAGTATATAAATGTCTGAATGACTCTGTCTAGACATATAATCTGTGAAATTTGTAAGCCTAGACTGATATTTTTACAGCTACAATTAAAGCCCATCTTTCAGTTCCCTAATTTAGCACCTTTCTTGCCTGCTGACAAGAAGATAAGAGTATTTTCAGGAGCACAAAGAGAATCTAAAATATTAGCTGCTGTCATGTCAGATATTAGTTATTCCCCTGATCCAGTCTTGATGTTTATCCCTCCCTCTTTGAGTTGTCTTAATGATTTCTGTCTTGTATTAATTCTTGCAAAACTCCCTAGATGTAAGCTTTATGGTTTAGAATCTTAACTGCTCATTCAATTAATGGCCTCACTTAATGTGCTTAAACTTTCCAGAGACACTTGTGACACATTATGAGGGGGAAACAAAGATTCTGAGTATGTTCCATTTCATTTGTGGTACTCCTGAGCCTGGAGTCCATTTTAAGCTCTTTATCAGACTGCTAGGCTGAGTTCCCCCCCCCTCCTTGCCAATTCTTGTACTCTTTAAGCATTTCTGTGGGAGGAGAATTCTCTCCAGAAGCGTGACTTGGCTTCCTTTGCCCCATCCCTCACAACCTGGCTTACTGCTTTTGTAAGAAAGCAACTGGTTGTAGTCTCAGTGCAGCGATGAGGAAGCTGACTTGGCAAAGGCAGACGTGGAAGTGAAGCTTTTTTATTTTCTATGTGGATATTGCATACAGAATCATAGAATTAGTCAGGGTTGGAAGGGACCATAAGGACCATCTAGTTCCGACCCCCTGCCATGGACAGGAACACCTCACACTAGGTCGGGCTGCCTAGAGCCTCATCCAGCCTGGCCTTAAACACCACCAGGGATGGGGCTTTGACTACCTCCCTGGGCAACCTATTCCAGGGTCTCACCACCCTCATGGTGTAGAACTTCTTCCTAACATCCAGCCTGAGTCTACCCACTTCTAGCTTTATTCTATTCCCCCTAGTCCTGCCACTACTTGACAACCTAAAAAGTCCCTCCCCAGCTTTCTTGTAGGCCCTCTTAAGATACTGAAAGGCTACAAAAAGGTCACCTTGGAGCCTCCTTCTCTCCAGCCTGAACAGCCCCAACTCCCTCAGTCTCTCCTCACATGGAGAAAGCCACTATCCAGTGAGCATTTCTAGCATGAATCTCAAAGTACATGGCAATAGTTTAGCAAAGCTATTACTCAGTAATAAGCCACACAGGAGAATGACCTTAGCTGTGCAGTGGTGTTACACAAGACACAGTATGAAAAGTTTGTCTGTGTGGTCCCACTGAGTGAAACAGTCATTTGATATGGTCTACATACAGTGGATATGTACCAGGACACCTACTGGCACAGCATTTCCCAAATGTTTCTTCTTCCACACTTGCCTTGAGAGTTGCCATCACAATGAGTGACCTGTACTAGTGGGAGGCGTCCCTGCCTATGGCAAGGGGTTGGAACTAGATGATCCTTGAGGTCCCTTCCAACCTTACCATTCTATGATTCTATAAAACCTGTCACTGATTGACCTGCATAAAGGTTACTGGTGTGCTTTTGCTTCTGAAGTAGCTGATTCCTGGTCAAGTTGTCTATAACTCTTAGAAGCATTATGAGAGCCATTTGGACAATATTTTGTTATTTGAATATGCTCCATAAGATAGTGAAGTTCAGTAAGATAGTGGACTTCAGGTATTGCCCATCTAATGGCCATGTACTGTGTTAGCTGAAGGGAAAATAGGTTATTCAGAGATTTAAAAGGGGATAAACTTAATTTAAAAGTAATATGTGAGGACTGCCTTTGGGGTGAAAAAGGCTGCAATGCATTTTCTGTAATTTTTCTTGTCTCAGTAACCCCTAATTCCTGTTTATATTAGAAAAGATTTGAGGTGTGTTTACAAAACAAAGCCACCCTGTGTTTCAGAACGTTCCCCACCAAAGTCTACACGAGTTCTTTCAGTAACTGCAGTAAATCAGAAGTTTATCACTGCCTTATCCAGCACCCCTTCAGATCTGAGTCCCACTGCATTACACAGTATGAACCAAAACAGTCCTGACAGAAAGCAAAGTCCGTGTCAGGCACACAACTACACCTCATAAGCTGTGGTTTTAAAAGATTAAAACCACAGCACATGGACTCCATTGGATACTATCACCTCTCTCTCACTTCTAAGCAGAATACAGACCTGTATATATATATATATATATACACAAATACACCTATACACACACATATACATACATATAAACTTGTTATATATTGAATGTGTGTGTATATAATTTAAAAGTACAGACATCCATCCACGTCTCATGAAGAGGAAGTTCATTCTTGCCAGGAAGCATGTCAAAATGCATTGCTGTCATGTCCTTTGTATATATGGGATCTGTGCTCAGGATCTTGATTTCGTGCCAAAGGTTTTGGCAGTAATTGCATTTGGTGACACAAAGCAACTATGAATACAATTTGCTAAAACAATTACTGAAAAGTTCTAAAAATTAATGCTTCTGCTGCAGTTCTGCTCATGAGCCATAAGGGGATCTTTGTCTTGCAGCAGTACAGTGCTCGAGGAAAAAAGGAAAGGATTCTGGTTTATGGGCCTGAGTCAGTCTTTTTCTTACTAACATATGGCCCCATTTTCCCAGATTCTTTAAGCAAGTTGTAAACATAAACTTTGATGCACATGGAATTTGATTCATGGAGAGTTTAATTTGCCTAGTATAAAAGATTCACATAGGTTATATAACACCATTAAATTATTTTTGTAGTTTGAGTAGTATCCATTGAGGAAAGCAGAACTGTTTCCCTGGGGTCCATTTATCACTGTTTGCTACTAATTAGAAAACTGAAAATGCAATATGCATGACTCACATTATCAGTGTTGTCTTTGGACTGATATATCATTCCTCCTGCTTCCTCAGGAACTTTTATTCATTTCCCAATTAATCTTTTGTCTCACTCTTTTTTTTTTTTTTTTCCTAAGGTTTCTGACAGCTGTGACTCCATCTTCGTTAATGGCAAGGAAATGAAAAGCAAAGTGGATACCATTGTTAACTTCACTTATCAGCATTTTACCACCCAATTAGAAGTGACCGTCTGGGTTCCAAGGCTCCCTCTGCAGATAGAGATCTCTGATACAGAGCTTAGCCAGATCAAAGGCTGGAGGATACCAGTCACCTCCAATAAAAGGTATGCTCACAGCACCAGCACAGTCCATCTACAAGCCCAGGCCTCTGATTTTACAACACAACAAATTTTCAGAGTGTTTCACAGAATCTTAACTCTCCTGTTTAAAATTGGCTTTACAGTCTGTCTTAGCCTTCATTAAACCATTCAACAGCTCTATCAGTAGCTGTGGTTTATCCTGATGTATAGAGTTTAAATTCACTGGCTTTGCCTGGAGCATTGATCAATTCCATATAATCTCAGGAAAGCTGTGATGTGCAAATCTGAGGAAAAGGACAGTTCTGGAGCCCCCAGNCCTGTATGTAACATTCTCTATGTGCACATGTGATGTTCAGCACTCCCAGTGCTTAAATTTCCATCTACAGCACCAAATAAAACGGGGCCAAGGAGTCAGGCACTGGGCACTGGCAGGAATGTTGGACTAGATCTTTGAAGGCCTCTTCCAACCTAAACCATTCTATGAATCTGTGACTGCAGATGACGATTCAGTCTCTGCACAGACACACAGACCTGGCTGAAGCATTACTTAGATTTGAATCAGGAAAAAAAATACCCCAAACTGCTATTGTAAACTGTGTCCTGCTGGATGGGTTCTACCAGGACAAATGTGGAGGAGGAAAAAAGGAGGGTGAAGGGGTTGGGGATTTTGATCTCTGTCTCGGTCGTTCCCTACTGAAAATACCCATTATAACTATTACTTGGACAATTTGCAAGATTAAGAACTTCCAGGAACATTGCTATATTGGTGGGTTTCAGGCTGAATTGAAAAATCCTACTGGAGAACAAGACATGACACCAGCTCAGATTTATACACAGTGAAAAAGCACTTCTGGCAGCAGTAACTGTAGTGCTAAACATTGTGGCAGTTGTAGCTAAAGCACTTGATTTGCCCAGGAGAACATCTCAGCTATTGAAGGGCCTTAAAGAGCCCAAACAGACAGCAGTAGAGTAGAATCATCTAACACTTTATATGAAGGCATAAAACTAAGGGTAATAGGACACAATTTACAGGATACTCAGAAAATGAACTCCAAAGAAGGGGATTGACTCACCTCTTGGCTAGGCGGACATTTTTTTCTGGCTATGACAGAAGAGGTGGTTGAGGATCTGGCACAGGAGACACTTGTGTGTTTGCTTCGGTGATAAAGGCACAGCTGCCAGCTGTGGCAGAAGAGATGTGCTAGGTGAGGAACCGACACATACCAGCTGCTAAAAACTTCACTTAACTCACCTTCTTCTGCCTGTGACGTACCCAGTGCTGTAACACTCCCTCAGGCACAGCTCCTCCTAAAACCAGTGGGGATTTTGCTGACTAAGTGGCTGCAGGATTAGGCTGTTGGTGTTTATTATAGGAGTAAACTTCCGGCAGCAAGCTCCATGAGTTAAACATGCAACTGTGGCTAACAGTCGTGGACATTCTGACTTTAAACCCATTACAGGCAGTACTGAAAATTTACCCCCTGGTGTCTAGTTCTGATTTATTAGGCCAGCTGAAATAAAGATAATGATCCAAGAGGCTGCTCTGCTTGCGAGCTGGCAAGTGGCGTGAGTTTGCCGCTGCTCATACTGCATTTGAACTGCTGGCACATCTTCAGCAAACATTTTCAGTGAAGGGTGGAGGAGAAAGCAGGGACACTGTAACACTCCCCAGAACTGCAGCTGCTAGTTTATGACATTGTGTGTCAGCAGCCCGTGGCCCTGTGAGCGGGAAAGGTTTCAGTGAGAAATAAATTATCTCTCGTTTTATGGAACATTCACGTGGCTCTTTCTTAGCTTTGGGGGGGAGTGTTCTAAATCAGCAGCCACTTCAGGACTAGCATTACTTGTGCTCACACTGACATTTACTTTGTGCTTAAGGTTTTTACATTTCCTTTATCTTTAGATTTGAATGGGTTTTACCTGAGATGTAGTCTTTTCTCCTTTTGGGTGTTTTTGATTTTAATTTTTAATCTGCTTATACCTCCATCTCCATCACAGCTACCTGTTTTACCAGTATCCTAAATATGGAGGAGCTTTTATGATGGGTTTTTAAATGGTGGCCTGAAGCACACAAGACATTTGGACTGTAGTCAGGAGCTGAAGGTTGATTTCCTGAATCCTCATTCAGTGACACAGCCAGAAGGCTCCATTTGCTTATGCTGGTAATTCTTCACAGTGTTTGCCTAGTGTGAGTGATACAGCATGAGTGCTGGGTGGTGAGAAGCTTCTCTTGTGTGATACCTGAGAATGGATTTGAAGGGGATGGAGGAGAGTGCTTCAATCTTAAAAAAAACCCCCACATCCAAGCATTTCCCAGCAGGTGTGGTAACCACAGCACCGTATTGCTTCAACTTCACCTTCAAGTAAGAAAGAGCCATTATTTGCACTTACCATGAGGTTTTTGATATATCCTTAAAGAAAACTAATTTGCAAAGAAGAGGGCATCTAACTCATGCATTCTTTCAAAAGGTCCTGCCAATTCACTTAGGCAGATTTAAACTCGGATTCAGTTGCACATGGCCCACAGCCGAAGCAATACCACAGTCTTCAGCTTTAGTCATGGAAGGATTGCCATGTGTCTTTGTTCCTCACCTCACCACAGACAGAACAATTTTCTGCTCTCCTCCTGTCCTCTGGGGTTGGTATCAGCACACCACTCCCTTGGTCTTCTCAGCAAGAACTAAACATTGCTATAAAGTAATTCATCAATATGCAGAAGGTAAAACTTTAGTGCATTTCTTATAGGGATTGTGCAGAGACAGCTCATCTGCATCTCCTCTGGCTTCCCCCTCCCCCCTTTCCTTCCCATGTGCTCAGCGTGGCTGTGCTGGTTCAGTTGTCTGAGGGGCTGAGCCAGATGGCAAAATATAACTGGGTTTACAATAATCTTTTAAATATGTTTATTGGTGCTGTCAACAAAAGAAATGCTTGTGAAACTACTGCCTCAGCATGGCTGTTGCTCATCTGAATATAGATGCTTCTGTTTCAGACCTGAAAAGGGGTTTATATGCCCTAAATCACATCTGCTCTTCCCAATTGTTGGTCTAATAAAATTTATTGCTTCTCCCTATAAACCCTGTCATGTTTGTAATTGTAAAATACATGTGATTACAGACATGTTGCTTACCTAACCTCTTAAACAATTTCCACTAAGCAATGAAAAGACAGGGGCTTCACAAAGATCTTACAAACACCACATGCCAAGCTCAGTTTGAACCATGTAGGCTTATACCTGATCTGAACTGCCGTAAGAGTAGGAACTTTCTAGAGGAACAGGAATTAAAACCAGGCTGCTTTCAGGGCAGAAAATGGGGGGGGGGGGAACAGTAGTCTCCCCTCTGTAAGAAAAGTAATATAATTTACCACATTAGTCTAGAGATATGTGGTAAACCTTGATTATTATGCTGAGGAAAAGCTGGACTGTGGTGTGTGCTGCTGTGGCTATGGAGAGTCTCCCTTTGCAGACAAAAGTCAGCTCCACAGATCCACTCATGACTAATGCATGGTGCATGGTCCATGAGCTAGTATGGGCTGATAAAAACTCCCCTTCTGCAATGGGCTGCATAAAAGCCCACAGCCTCTGCAAACAAAAATGTATATTTAAATTAAAATCAAATATTGAAGTGTAGAAGAGGTCCAGGCAGGCTCTGCTAGTTTAACAAGAACATTTATTTTGACTCCTCACGCATCTGCAGTATCATTACCTTTCCTAAAGTTCCACACTGGCTCTACACACATACATTTACATGGGATGAGTGGCTTCAACTTGCTTTAATAGGCAGTGCCCAGCCAAAGTCTCACAGAACGAGCTGGAGACTTAAGCAAATATTTGCAACTGCTGTAGCACATCGTTTTCCTGAGGATCCCAGGGAGGCAAACACCACACAGTGTGATTCCAGCAGTGCTTCAGTATCAGGCACAGAGTTTGCTGGACCTTTACCAGCATCACAATAGCTGATAAAACCATTGCTAAGTTGTGGCAACTTCAAAACTTGGAGAAGCTGTGGTGAGTTGAGAAAACTACCCCCCAAATAAAATTTACCAGACTAGCTCAGAAGGTTTGCAAGTAAGATAAAACTGTATTTTACAGCAAGCTAAGTTTACAAGCATATATACAAAATATATTTACATCTATTTACAGTTATATACCATTATTTACAGTTTAGAAATAATGCAGAAATCCAACTCTCTCCCCTGGACAAAGAAAGCCCAGAAGGGGCCCAATGCCACCTTCTTCTCTCCCCCCAGACAGAAGACTACCAAGATCTCACCTGTTAGCTGGTCAGTCAAGGTTAGTATTCAGTTGTGCACAGAGGAGCAGAGGAGGAGGTGGAAGGCAGAAGGCAAAGGGAACAAAGAGTGAGAAATTGGTATATAAAGCCAATATAAAAACAATTAGCAAACCAATGAATGATATAAACTTTATCATTATTTTCCTTTTACAACCGATGCCCTGCTCATTCCCTCTATATTCAAAAGAATGTCCAGAAAGTTCCTCTAGCTTGCTTATAATTTAGAACCAAAATCGAGCATTAGCTCTTAAACTGCTACAGAAGCATAAAGTTTCAAACCAGAGTGATGCCAGATGTGGCATTGCCTATGAGTGACAGTTTGCTGAACTGGTGGTTAATTAGGTGGCAGCTCTACTTTAGTCCTGGCTAGTACTAGAGACAAAAGCAGCAGGAAAGTTAGCCTAAGTTAAATGTGGGACAAAATAAATTGCTCTGTGTAAGTGCCTCCACTCAGAAATAAAGCCATACTTAAGGCAAATGAAATGAAACTGGGTTCAAACCATTCCATTTGTGAATAACAACATCTGCACAAAGCTGGAACACGCTGTAAATTCACTCCTTTAGTTAATTGACTTTAATGTCCTATGGAGAGAAGGCCACAGAGATTTTTGTTAATGGGTGGACTGTATTTTCAAGATCTGTAAAGACAGCAAATTGCATTTCTTCCTGAGCTGTGAGTGAAGTTATGTGCAGCTTTTTTCTGTAGTTTCCACTAAATCAGCTTCTAGTGGCATGCAATTTGTATCCAGAATAGATTTTTTTCCCCCCAATTAGAGGTGTTGCAAATGTTTTTTAAATACATGACTCCTTTCAATCAGCATTTCAAATTCAAAACCACCAAACCTGATTTCTTTAGAGGTTTTTAAACAGAAAATTAGCATCTGGCCCAAGAATGTGATGCCTGGATTGAGAGTGGTACAAATTAAAAGAGACATACTTAAACTGCTCACAGACAGTGTCTATAATATAATGTTGACAGATCACTGATTAGATCAGTGCTAGCAGGCACCCTTGTAACAGGGCTGCTGTTCGGCTCTCTGGCACAGGCTTCCTCTGTGTGAAATGTAAATTAAATGTAGTTCTGGCAACCTTGGTTCACTAGAGAAAGGCAAAAAACTAAAATAAAATCTTGCAATCAAGTTTGCCAAACAGCAAGAAACAGGATAAGAAGGATCCTGAGAGCAATCCAGAGCTAACCTTAGAGATGTCCATGGGGTAAAAAAAGCACAATATGCAGCAATAGCTTGTATTCATGAGGACATGTCTTAAAAGGAAAATGAGCTCACTGCTTAATGAAGGATTTGAAGCCTACTGAAAACACTGTAACAAGAAGTTTAAGACTCTAAAGGGAACTGTGCAATTCAGTCAATTGCAAACATTTTGTTGTGCCATGGAGACAACACACTGAAATGCTCTGACTTACTGAATCATGGATTTGTGGCTTTGAAGTGGAAATTTGTTTAGGAAAAGAAAGAACCCGAGTCGGTAAAGCAGACTTACAAAACTTGTATTGAAAATTCAAACACCTCACTTTTTGCTTTGCACCCACCTCTGAAAGTGCCTTCCCCCTTCTGTGCTTTAGGGAAGCTTTTCTGATGTTCTGCATTTGCCTGCAACAGATCAATGTTTTTGTAAGGAAATGGAGCCCTTACCTTTGTCTGTTAGAGACACCACAAGGAAAGAGTTGGACCTGAATCACCTTTGTATGGTTGGTTGTGCTGGCTGCCCATACAGTCCTGAGCCTGGTAATAAGGGCAGGGGTGCTCCCTCAGTGCCCTTGTGAAGGCTCCTTATTATCTCTGGTTATTCTTCCACAGCTCACATTGATGAGCTGCATGTCACTGATGCTGAAAAAATTCTTTCCCTCAAAGTTGTTTTGAATGTGTTTCTTCTTGACCAGCCCAGCAGTCTAAAGTTTTAAACACTGAAATAAGAAATAAATAAGGACAACATTTAATATGAGTAGCAGTAACACATTGAATCAGAGTAAAGCATCTGGTTAGGTAACAGAAACCAGAGCTGTGTAAAAAAATTCAGTCATTGCCAATGTTAAACATGTGAACATTTTTCCTCAAGCCACAGAACACTGGTTCCATGTCTCTTTTCCCATAAGAAAACTGGTTCTGTGGCTCTTTCCCCCCAAATCCCAGCAGTACTTCTGACCTGAAAAGCTTCTGCACATTTTCCTCCAGTTCTGCACAGGTACTAATGTCACTTGCCTGTATTACTAAAAGAGGGTCAAATCCCAAAATCTCGGAGCTAACCCTGAAGCCAGGTTATTCAGAGCTGAGTTACAGTTTAGATGAGCTGAAGAGGGTCAGAACACAGGAAAAAATTAGAAGTGGGCACTCCAAGGAGTGCCAAAGCTCTTTTCTAGCATTATAAAGCCAAAAGCAGCCTAAATATTCATGGTCCACACAAGGCTTCTAAATTCCCCCTTCTAGGACTTGTTGCTCTTCTGCTGCCTGGCTGGATTCAGCTCACAGTCCAGTCTGACACTTTGGTCGGGAAGGAGAGAACAATTTAAAGCTTCCCTCCAGTACCCAGCTGGTCTGTACAACTGATTTGTGTGCATTGTAAATCCCATTTTAGAATCCTGTTCTTTTCTTACCAATTCAGTGGTTATTCAGTGATCTTTCATTCAGCGACTAATGATGGATACTTTTGTTTTACACACATAAAACCAAAAGGGTTGTACCCAATACCATTCACTTCAGGCCGTCAGCTAACAAGTGATGCATTGAAAATGTATTTCCAGTGTATTAGATTCTGTAACACAGGACTTTCTGTCATTTTGAAGAGCACAAGGGCTTGTCTTAGATAGGTTTTCAGCTTACTGTTTGCCAACTTTGTCATAAACCAATTTATAACAAAAGCAATTCTGTTTTAAAATAGCTTTCCATAGCTGGTGTTTCAAAGGAGAAGATAAAGGAGCACAGTAAACACAAAAGCACCTTCTAAAATACTGTGGAAAATAAGAGGCTTACCCTATGTTTCCCACTCTTGTTATAGAAGTGGCTTCAAGCTCAATAAGTAAGTAAAGGAGGAAGGCAAATTATTTCTGTGCAATGAATTCCACAGCATGGGGGCATAATGAGTAAAAATGTGACCACCTAGTGCTTAATACCTGACTGGAAAGAGAGAAGAGAATCCATGTGATTGTCCCAAGGAATAAGCAACAGGAAAAAACAAACAAAACCCAAGAACAACAAACCAACCCAACAACAACACCACCACCCCCCCACAACAACAACAACAAAACAAACAAACAAAAGGATACCAACAAAAAAAACAAATTATAGGAAACTGGGCTTTAAACCAGACAACAATCTGTGAGGCATGACAGCACTCTGATACCTTACAGAAGTGTTTTAAGCTGTTGTGAGGTCAACACGTTATAGAAAGTGTGTCTCATGCTGCAGGTGTTACATGAAGTGAGCAGTAGTCTTACCAGCCTGGCATGGTGTAATCTGACCCCAGGTATTTTGAGTGGCAACCTAAGTGCTTCACCTGGGTTTTTGGAAGGCCCCTGCAGTCATTACATGACAACTATACCAGTCACTTACCTGAACTGTGTGAGATTTCAAATGAAATCATGGTGTATTTCTCAGAGGCTTAACGAACCTCGTTAAGGGATGTGGAATGATGTGGGGTGGCATTACCTGAACAGGGAATCTCACGAGTGTTACAATAGTTTTGAAGAGATAAGCAACACTGGATGGGGCACTTAGTGCCATGGTCTAGTTGATTGGGTAGGGCTGGGTGATAGGTTGGACTGGATGAGCTTGGAGGTCTCTTCCAACCTGGTTGATTCTATGATTCTGTGATACAAATGTTACGGACAAAGGTGAAAGGAAGGATGCAAAAACATCCTCTCCCCTCTCTGCTGAGCTGCTACAGGGGTTTGTTCTAGAACTGCCCTCTCATAAGCACTTGATGCTTCCTTCCTTTGCCCTCTGCAAGACTTGACTGCTGGTGGAGACATGGGAGCAAGTGTCTCATGGGTTCCTCTGAAATCTCACCAATGGCAGAAATATTTTCAGGTTCCTGGGAGGTCCCACTCAGACAAAGAACTCATTAACAGAAGTGCCAGTAGGTTCTAAATTCTGCAGCACAAAAGCAGCCATACAAGCATCTCACCCAGCCTTAGTAATCTGAACATCCAGTTTCCTCTTTTCTCACAAAGCAGCAGATGATGGCAACAATATTTGAACTGAAAGTATCAAGGCAATGCAGATAACAAACATGGCTCTATTTACAGGCCCACTCGTGACAGTGAAGATGAAGAGGACGACGAGAAAAAAGGAAAAGGTTGCACTCTCCAGTATCAGCATGCCATGGTGCGAGTCCTCACACAGTTTGTAGCTGAATCCTCTGAGTTTGGAGGCCAATTGACCTATATGCTAGGCTCTGAGTGGCAGTTTGACATCACTGACCTTGTGACTGATTTCATGAAGGTAGAAGAACCCAAGATTGCCAAGCTTCAAGATGGCCGAGTTCTGGTTGGTCGTGAGCATGGCATCACCACGGTCCAGGTACAGCCCAATGTGAATCTGCAGCTTCCACAGGGAGAGTCCTGGATGCACACACACAAATTTACATGTTAAATGTAAAAGACAGCTTGAATGGCTTTTTATTTTTACTGTTTGCCACTTCCATAAAATACCTTCAGGTGAAACTTCCAAAGGGATTTATCCATGTTAATGTGACTGGCAACACAATAGGACTTTCTGAATGGTGAAACAGGTTACATGGTGCACAGGAGCAGCTTCTTTTAATTTAAGTGGGACCTTGGGAACCTAACTGGTAGGAAATTCTACTCCAAATGTACAGACATCTTTATAAGCTTAAACATCTTTGAACAATCAGCCCATTTATGTTCACAAAATGAAACACATTAAATGGACACAGAAATATCCTTCAAAAATCCTTCAGAATGTTCACATTCACAATGTGTTTACCTAACCTTATGGATATTTCTTAATCAGAATAAAAGAATTTAAGCATTGGGGCTCTTACTGACTGCAAACATCTGCCATGTTCCAGTCCCACTAAATTTCCTTTGTAGTCAACACAAACAGGAGATTTGGGAGCAACCTGCTCTATTTTCAGATGTCCCTGCTCAGTGCAAGAGTATTGGACTAGATGACCTTTAAAGGTTCCTTCCAACCCAAAGCGTTCTACTATTCTACATTGGAAACAATGTCTTAGACCAAACTGACAGGACTATTTTGGTATTGGAAAATGCAGACAGGCACCCAGTGGGATTTTCAAAGTCCTTCTGCAAATCTCCCTTTGATTTCATTCAGGTGCTCTGTCCCTGCAAAGGCATCAGGCCAAGTTCCTATCAGCCAGGCTTTGTGCATTTCTTTACTCCTTCCCTGAGTTTCAGCACTAATCAGTGCCCTCCACTATGCCTTGTGCTATGCTGCTTTCACAGGAGGTTTCATAGACTACACAAAATTGACTTTTTTTCCTTTTAAAAGAAAAAAAAACCCAACCAACAAATCCATTGAATTCAATCTATGCTCCATTGTTGAGATGAAGCTGCAATTTTGAAGTGATTGGTTACTTTGTTAAATTATTTTTGTAAATCAAGTAATTTAGCAGCAAGTGAATGCAATGTCTTGGGGGAAACATCAGTTATAGCTCATACATGGATGTGACAGACCCGAGATTAATCTGAAGCATGATGCCAATTAAGAGTCTAATCTTGCTTTACAACACAGGCTTTTGCTTTCTCTCTCAAGGTTCTGTCACCTCTTTCCGATTCCATCTTGGCAGAGAAGACAGTGATAGTTCTAGATGACCGTGTGACCATTACAGATCTAGGGGTACAACTAGTTTCAGGCTTGTCTGTCTCCTTACAAATCAGCAAAGGAAATAAGAGAGCCATCGTTTCTACCACCTCTGCGCACGATATCCTTCATACTCCCAAACAGGTAAATCCAAACAGGTAAATCCACACTACAGTACAGAGGTCATTTGGTGCCTCTGCTTTGTCAGAAGCCAGAGAGAAGCTCCTTGCCTTAAATTTTAGGCAGCAGGTAGAACGCATGGCTTCGTGCAAAACAGGAGCTTCACATAGTAAGACCTCTCCTGGAGTATTGCGTCCAGCTCTGGTGCCCTCTAAACAAGGATTAGGGACCTGATTGAGTGGGTCCAGAGTAGGCCATGCAAATGATCAGGGGACTGGAGCATGTCTGCTATGAGGGCAGGCTGAGGGAGCTGGGGGTTGTTCAGTCTGGAGAAGACTCTGGGGAGACCTAACAGCAGCCTTCCTGTACTTGAAAGGGGCCTATGGGAAGGCTGGAAAGGGACTATTCACCAAGGTCTGCAGTGACAGCATAAGGGGCAATGATTTGAAATTAGAGAAGAGTAGATTTAGGTTGGATGTCAGGAGGAAGCAGAACACTGAGGGTAGTGGAACACTGGAACAGGTTGCCCAGGGAGGTAGTTGAGGCCCCTCCCTTGGAGATATTCAAGGTGAGGCTTGACAGAGTTCTGGGCAACCTGATCTAATGGAGGATGTCCCTGCTCACTGCAGGGGGGTTGGACTAGGTGATCTGAGGCATTAAATAGCTTTGCATGAGATCACAGAATAAATTCCATCTATCTTTTTCTTTGTATTTATTATAGAACTAAGACTACCCCTAGAGAAAGTGTAACTATCCTTTCAGCACTAGCAATTTGCAACAAAAAGGCAAATTGTTTTGGTCAAAATGCCCTTAAAACTGGCAGGGATTTGAGTGCTTCCACAGTTCCTAGAAAAGACTACAATCACTTTTGTATATTTCACATAATCTTGTCTATTTGAAAGCATGACAGAAAATTTAGAATACTGCATTAAGAGGTGTTCTTAACCTAGATTGTTTCAGTGGGCTGAAGGGGGTCACTCTTCCAACACTTGTTGTGTTAAATATGGTGCTGGAACCACAGCATTACAGAAATACCCTGTAGAGGTCCTTAATAAAATGAAATAACCTGGACTTTGGAAATATGATTATGTTCAGCATGAGCCCCTGACATTCAAATGAAGCTTCTGAGTTCAGACTGAAAACAAGAACTGTCTATTTTATTTGCCAGCACCTCTTATTAAATTTAGGTGATTGTGCCTTTGACAGTTCCTCGAGATAAGTGCCTGAGAGGTCTAGAAAGCACAGATCTGCAAGAGGAAAAGGAAAAGAAGCAGAGCAGACATTTTGGTTTTCTTGTTTTACAAGACTGAAATAAACTGAAGTCAAACTGTGTGTTTATTTTGCCAGTGTCAGACTGACACCGAGTGTCCGATTTGCTCTTTCTTACCTTTCGTACATCCTTTTAATTTCTTTTTTCTCCCATCCTCTCTCCTCCCAGGAAGCCATAGTCAGTGCTTGGATTTTGTTCAGCGATGGGGCAGTGACGCCATTAGATATCTATGACTCCAAGGACTTCTCAATCACCATCACTTCGCTGGATGAGATGGTAGTGTCTGCGCACCAAAACCTTCAGTCCGGATGGCCTGTGGTAGTGGCGGAAGGGGATGGACAAGGACCTCTGATTAAAATTGAAATGGTCATCAGTGAGCCATGTCAGAAGACTAAGCGGAAGAGCATTCTGGCTGTTGGGAAAGGAAGTGTCAAAGTAAAGTTTGGTCAGAAAGATTCTGACCAAAAAGGAAGCACTAATGACATTGATGATGTGAATAGAGATTTTAAAAGCCATGCAGTCAATTCCATAGAGAAACCTGCAGAACAAGAGAGGACAGCACAAGAATGGTCCAAAAACCACGAGGACGTGTCCAGTCACGAGGACAATGCAAACAAAAGCACAACTTTCATCTCTCCCGTTGATCAGGAGTCCCTGGAGGATGGCCAGCTCCAAAGCAACCCAACTGCCTTCACAGGTTTCCCTACACAAGTAGAAATACCAGGAGAAAACAATCCCAGTGATCTCACATTGACTTCAAGAGGATTGACGGATTTGGAGATCGGCATGTATGCCCTGCTCTGTGTTTTCTGCTTAGCAATCTTGGTCTTTTTGATTAACTGTGTGGCATTTGCTTGGAAGTACAGGCATAAAAGGTTTGCTGTGAGCGAGCAAGGCAACATCCCCCACTCCCATGACTGGGTCTGGCTTGGAAATGAGGTTGAACTGCTGGAAAACCCAGTCGACATGTCGCTCCCATCAGAGGAGTGCACTACAATGATTGACAGAGGAATGCAGTTTGAAGAAAGCAACTTTCTTCTTAATGGGAGTTCTCAGAAGACTCTTCATAATCATATCCTCAGATCTTCTGAGTATCTTTGTGAAAAAGAAGTTAAAAGTGAACCTATAAATCCTTCTGGGCCAAAGCAGAAGCGAGTAAAGTTCACTTCATATACAACAATACTACCAGAGGACGGAGGCCCCTACACCAACTCAATTCTATTTGACAGTGATGACAATATTAAATGGGTATGCCAAGATATGAATCTTGGTGATTCCAAGGAACTTAGGGACTATATGGAAAGACTGCAAGACAATATATAAAACTACTTTCTTATGTTTGTAATCACCTTTATGCCTTCTGTTTATGGATGGTGGAGCAGTCAGTCCAGTCAGCAATAGGAACAAGACAGTCCAACCTTGGAGTTACTGAGATGATAACCTGGTATCACTGAGCAGGTACAAGAGGCTGGCTGAGTTAAACCTGTTTCACCCCAAACCAGGATGTGCCCCTAAACCAGCTACTTGTAGGTGTTGGAGGTGTCACACACAATGGCTGTTTTTGTATACTGCCTGGTACTAGCAAAATGCTAATACAACTACGCTCAGACTCAGAGGAGACTTCATTTGTTTGTCATCTCTCATGGTAAATGGCAAATCAGAAAAGAAAGGGATATTTGTTGGCATTGATTTTTCTAGTCGTCGTCCTTTGTAAAGCACAGTGGACATTTCTTGCTTACAGCCTGAAACGAGGCTTACATTAAAAGGGAGCTGAACGAGTCGGATTTTATTGCCTATGTGCAATGCAGCCAAGTAGTCTTATTATTTTTTACAGACATAAAAACCCCTATGTGGTTAATTTCTTTTCCTATTGTTTACGAATTTTATTTGACTTAGGGAACATTAAAGATTTTCTTTGAAGGCTTTTGTTTTGTTTCGGTTGTACCAAAGTGTAGTACAGTAATATTTATGATGATTTAAGTTTTCTATTCATCTGCATCAGCCCCTGGAGGTACCTCCTTCATCACTGATTATCTTTTCCTTTCCATATGGGTATATGGGTCGTTAGTATTTGAAACATAGAGAGGTATTAGAACTCTTACTGGGAAAGGGTTGTATCTTCTTACAGGGAACTGTAAATACAATAATAAACCCTGGAAAATAAAAAAAAAAAACCAAACAAAAAAAAAATCAAGCAGTAGCCCTGGGTTTACTTTTGTCATTGCTAATGTCAGAAAGTAACCTGCAACCAAACAGCACATACTGCAAAGGAAACACTTTGCTGAAACAGCAGCTCAGGTGACAGTACACGTTACCAGGAGAAAGTGAAATGTGGGATCAGAACACACAGAATAGGAAGGACATGTCCTAGCAAATAAGCAAAAGCTTGGAGCCGCTGGCACTCTCTTTTAATTAGTACATCAATGGCAGACTTTAGCAGGACAAAGAAGTCCTTGCTCTATGGTTAATGCCCAAAACATCTCTGACCATAAGGCTCTTATCACAGAGAAAAACCTTGCTCCATGTTTCATTAAAAAGAGAAGAAGGAGAGAAAAGACACACTGAGCACTTTGTAAAGTGGCTATCTCCAACTTTAATGAGGAAAACACGCTGGAGATTCAAAGCTGCACTTCATTTCTAAATTTTTTTTTTTTCTTTCTCCCTGTAACTGAAGGATGACTGAAATGAGTCAAAAATTACAGTGGGGAGAAAAACTGAATCTATATAATCCTTAACAAAAACAATAAAGCACATGACATTTGGATCTCGTGTTTGCTGCACAGGATCCATCACAAGAACAACTGCCTTAGGTACAGCAGTTCCCTACTTTTAGGTAGATCAGGATAGGAGTTAAATCAGTTCTGGTATTAGAACAGACCAGACAACCTTCCCTACAGGAAAGCCTGCATTTGGATCCTAATCCACGACTGGGAACACGTTTAATATAACTGCTGCAAAATACAAGAATTTTAATGGTGGGATTAGAAAGTGAGAACACCAGGCTTATATAAGTGATTAGAGACTTAGGTTTGCTGGCACTGAACTGCATAGAGAGGGGATGGCATCTGTTATAATCTAATTTTAAGTAGAGGAAATAATAGAGCACAGAGATGCTTCTGTTTCATAAGGGATGCAGTGCTTGTGCGTCAAATGAAATCTTGGGTTGTTTAACAAATGTTCTTTCCTTAAATGATTCAGACCCAGTAAGGAAATGTTAATTCCTACTATGATCCTTATTACAAACAACATAAAATTGCCTTTTTAGAACTTAATATCACATCCCAACACGTTATTTTGTATTTGGCCCAACTGCAAAGCAAGAATGTTGTTTGCTCAAATGGGTATAAATCAACCACAAATAAATTCCATCTTGAAATCAGAGGAAACAACCTGCTGCTGGTGATTGCAAAGAGCAAACAGCACAGCTGCTTTCCTGAGTGCTTATCCACTGGTTTACCAGTGAAACTATGATCTCACAGCAGTCTACTGGACTCCATGACTGGTGTCTTTATTGCGGGCCCAGTTCTGCTGAGGATACCAGCAAATGCTGAACTCCATCCCCAGTCAGTGCACACCTAGTGCCAAGGAACTTACAGGTGTGCTTGGCTGCTCTTCTCACTTGGTAAAGGTAATGGAAGGCAACAGCTTTGTCTATTCACTCAGCAAATTGCCCTGCAAGGACTATGGCCTGAAAGAGTGAGGGTGCTACTGATTGTCATAGGCATCACACATATCAATGTTAAATGCAGCCCTTTAGAAAGGAGTACACAGTCTCTACTGGTGGGCATTGGAATTGGATACAGCTGTCCAAAAGAGACCCCTCCTCAAGTCTGGTAATGGGAGAAACAAAATCTACAGCTGCAGATTCACAGGGCCTTTCTTTTTCTTTTATATCACATATTCCTGCATGAGAGTTCTGACATGGAAAAGTGGCAATACAAAAACAAAAAAAAAAAAGTGGCAAGAAAGAATTCTACTCTCAGTTAAAGGGGATAATAAAGGGAGTTATTCTGGATTTATGCTGCCTCTCATAAAACTGAAATGAAAAGACTTCATATTAATATATTTGCTTCAAAATACAGTGTGAGTTGATACTTAATTTAAAAATTAAGTATATCAGATTTTAGGTTCGAAATTACAACAAAAACTTTACATGTAAGTAAATTTAATTTGAAATTATTTTTTAAACCCCACGATTTTCTGGATTCACCTCAATCTTTGCAATGACTGTTTTAATATAAAGTATTTTACTCATGGAATTGGTCATATTCCACTTTGTTGTTAAATGAGCAGCTTTTATACATTGATAGGAGGCTGTCTGCTTTTGAGAGTACAAAGCACAGGCTGCCAAATGATCAAAAGGCACAAGATGGATGTATGAATGTCTGTCTGAAAAGAGAACTGTAGAATTGTGCTTCAGTAGGTGCCCAGAAAAGCAATACCTGTAATTTAGTACTGATCTTACTTACTGTATGTGTGGAGGGGAGGTGGTGAGTGAGTGCCTTTGCCTGCCTTTGCCAGTCTGTAGTATTGATACATATGGTAGGAGACACCTGGGAAAAATTCTGCAAGCAAAGAGAGGATTAATGGACCACGGGGGGTTTGTGAACTTCAAAAATAAACCTGATGCCAGACCCTCAGCTCTTGTATTCAGAGCTGAGTGATTTATGGCAGCTGAACACTGGTGTACAGACAGAGAATGGAGAAGCAAGAGCTTGTAGCTCTCATCTGTGTGGAACAGTTTCTTTCATTTAGCCATCACACACAGCCTGGCTCCACGTGGCTGGTCTATGCCTTCCTTCTCATTTAACTAAGAACTTGGGAAGCCAGTGCCCTGCTCTCCTCTTGAGGTAGAACCACATAGATTAATGTTTTGAGCTGCTGTTTCTTAATCCATCAATCTTACAGCCATATGACACAGTAGAAGAGGTCCATTGCAGAATGGAAACTCTGTATTTCAAGGTGGAGTACCCTATGAAGGAAACACCAATTTTTCATAGCAGATGTGCTCTGTTCTGAAATATAAATCATGTGCACTACATTGAAATACACTATAGTGTATTGTGAAATGCATACATTAACTGCTGAATCTATACCACTGAATATGTATATACATCACACCCAAGGTATTTATACAATATAATAAGTCTTAGATGTATAACATAATGAATTCTGTACAAAATAAACTGTAAGTTAAGACAATGAAAGAGAACTTTTACATCTGTGTAATTTGTATGCTGATTAAGTTATTCAAGCCTCAGTTTTCATCTTTAAATGTGCCCTTAAAAAAAAGTACTTTTCTATAGGCAGATGTCTGCAATAAAAACTTCACTCTTCAGAAAGGATGCAACTGCAAGACTGTGACAAACAGATTCTACTGGAGAAATAAACATCATGTTCATGTGATTTTTTTTTTAAACCTGGCTAAACTATTTTGCATTTATACTGGTCAGGGTGATCTGCTGGTTGGGTTGGGGGTGATGTGTCCCTGCAGCATGAGCAGCAAATTGGCAGAATCACCAGCATATGGGTTGCTCCTTTGCCTCTTTGCTCAAAGCAACACAAATTACTGAGTGTATAGGTCCAAGGGTTTCACACAGCCTTCCCTGCAAGTGCTGCTCCAGCCCTGTCCTACTCAGTGTCTGATCCTTTCCCAGAACCAGATGTAAAGAACATAGAATGGTAAAGTTGGAAGGGACCTCAAGGATCATCTAGTTCCAACCCCCCTGCCATAGGCCGGGACACCTCCCACTAGTACAGGTCACTCAAGGCCTCGTCCAACCTGGCCTTGAACATCTGTAGTAGGGTTAAAATTACCCCCCAAAATAAAATGACTAGACTAGCTCAGCAGGTTTGGAAGCAAGATAAAGCTATATTTACAGCAGAACTAAAATCTAAAAGCATATAAAACAATGATTATGTAAAAAAATACATCTACATATATTTACAATTTAGCAATAATACAAAGAAAACCCCCCCCGGACAAACCCAGAAGGGGCTAACAGCCCCAGAGAGAAAACCAGGCCCCAGTGTTATCTACTCAGCCAAGGTTAGTGTAGCCATGCAACATGTGGGAAGAGGAGGTGGCAAGAAGCAGCAGAGTGAAGAACAGTTTGTGCAACAAGTTAGATACTAGTCCAGCAAATGAATGAAATGATACAGACTTACTTATTGTTTTTCTTCTGTAACCAATTCTCTCTTTTATTTACTCTCTATTAAAACATGTCCAGAAAGTTCCTATTTCTTGTTTATAATTTAGGATTTGGCTAGAGCCTTAGCTCTAAACCACTACAGCATCTCAAATGACCATTGTCTTGCAAAGGATCATAGAGTGGTATGTTTGGATTTAAAAGAGAAGGTATCAAACCATCCTGTAAACCATCCTGTCTCTTTAGCTCTCCAGTGGGAAACATGATAGTCAGGTCTTTGATTCAAGGAGTCTCAAAATTATTAAGTAATGCCAGGCCTCACCTCAAAAGCTATAGAAAAGTATCCTCCTAGTGTCAAAGTTAAGCCTCAGCATTTAGCTTTTGCTCAAGGTCTTGGAGATGGTGGCAGAACCAGAGAGAGAGTCTCCTGAAACCTCCCAAGCAATCAGACCTCCCACAGATGCCAGAGTACTGGACAGCAGCACTCAGGAGGTGCCTCTGTGCCCCTTCTGCTGGTTTCAGCTGAGCCCTGACTGTACAAACACACTGCAAAGGGCTGGGTTGCCTTTGCACTAATGGGAGCAATTTAACATCACCTGAGTGATTTAATGGTTACCATTGTAATTTCTAATGTATTGAAACGTGTTTTATATGAAGTCAATTGGATTAATGGATTGAAAACTGTGATTTAGGAAGTGCCTCAGAGAACCTCAACTTCAATGTGCTTTGGGCACAAATTCCAGTTGGTTACAACTTAGCATTCTCAGCAGTAAACTAAAAAACTTTGGGTTTTTTTTGAAAATTGCACTTTTTCTGGTGTCTATACTGGCAGATCTATTTGGTCCCTGTTTGGCCATTACTATGACATCCTCTCCCTTAGCAACATTTTACTACAGTGACACCAGTGGGTCTAGTCACACCACAGGGCTCTATTCAGTGTAACTGAATTGGACTGTGAGCTTTTACAGAAAAATGGGCTTTATGGTTATATTTTGCACACAGACACACATGCACACACTTAAAACCACAGCCACAGGTGCAGAATTTAGCTACCATGGTGTGTGTGTTGTCTAACAAAAAATAATTACCTGCATTCTTTTTTGGGGAAAAAAAATAGCCCAGCAAATAATTTTTTTTTTTTTCTCCTTCCAAAAGAGTGAGCCCTCAGGATTTGGCAGGCAAGAAGCCCACATAATGGTGTTTGTCACAAATGAAATAGGCCAAGTCCTGGGGGCTGTCTCTGCTGAAAGTCCCACTGGTCTTGTTAGGAGCTGGACTGAGTCAGGAGCAGAGACAGACAATTAGCGGTCAGGCCTGGAGCCTGGGAGCTTGGATGGATTGCACAAAACTGAACCCTGCTGCTTCCAATCAGAACCATCTCTAACTGGTACCAAACAGAGCAGGTGATGTGGTTTTGAGCTTAAAGAACTGGTGACACATTGCATTTTGGAGCAGTCATGAAGCAGAAGAGCTTTGCTGTGGTGAAAACGGGGCCAGGGTGCAAAGTGAGCTGCTCATTCTGCAATACCTCCCAGTAGAGTCCTTACACCATAATTGTTTTTAAATTTTATTTTCCCCTATTCTAGTGAGCCATGTGGCCAGAGTCTGTAAAAGTTTGGTTACTGAGGGAATGAAACTGAGCTGGATTTTGGGAAGAGGCAGCTTATTTAAGAAATTGAAGCAAAGTGGATGACGCTTTGAGACCTGCTTTGAGATTCTTAAAGTAGATCATAGCATTACTTGCTTCCAAAAACATATGTATGAGCATAAGGATTTACAAAGCAATGCAGATGAAAACTTACATCATCCCTGATAATCTTGGGTTAGTCTATTTTAAAAATCAATGATGGTTTCATATCTGATGATATAAAAACCAAGTAAGGAGCTCAAGATTTAGTGAAAATGAGCAATGGATATTTTTAATCCTCCTGTATGAAAGTGTGGTAGGCAGAGCACAATACCCTCTTGTGTCTTAGTATTATCTATGAGATGATATTATTTTTTTCATCTGTAGGATTTAAAAATGAAAAATCATCAGCCCTGTGAACAAAATTCTGCTCTCACTGAAATCTGTATTACAAAGCATTTGTTTTCAGCTAGCTCTACCTACACTATATAATTTAGGCTTTCATTACAGAGAATGATGCCATTGTACAACACAGTGACACCAAAATCTTACCCATTAGCTCTTTCCTGTGCTCAAATCACACACAGCCAGGAGGCACAGCATGCTGTGAGTAGGATATTATCTTGGTTCTGTTAGAGTCATGAACACTTTAAATGTTTCCTGGTATTCTGGGCACTGCTGCTAGACAAACCAAAGCCCACAGCAGCTGTACTGGTCAAAGTCTGACCCTGGCTAGTGGCAAAGGCATGACACCAGTACATAACAATATTCAAAAGCTCTCTTGCTGAGTACATGTGCCAGTGGAGTTTATACTCTGTATTTTCAAGTGTATGTACTCCCTTCACAGAATCACAGAATGTCAGGGGTTGGAAGGGACCTCGAAAGCTCATCCAGTCCAACCTCCCTGCCAGAGCAGGATCACCTAAACCAGATCAC
>WBNM01005214.1:199264-216012 GCA_013399055.1 Ramphastos sulfuratus
CTGGTGCTGGTTGCCTGAGAGAAGAAAGCAACCTCCTGCTGGCCACAACCACCCTTCAGGTAGTTGTAGACAGCAAGAAGGTCTCCCCTGAGCCTCCTCTTCACCAGGCTAAACAATCCCAGCTCCCTCAGCCTCTCCTCATAGGGCTTGTGCTCGAGGCCTCTCACCAGCCTCGCTGCCCTAGGATGACTAGGAAAAGATTTCAGGCTTTTAGGGTCAGTGCCAGAAGCAGCTGAGGACAGAGTTAAAGCTATTTAATTTGTTGTCACACAGAAGCTGTGTTCCTCTAGATAAGGTTTCTAAAAAGCCAAAGTTTCTGAGGGCATTCCCTAATTCAGAAAGAGCTCATCTTGTCTTGCTCCATTTCTTTCTGCTGACACCACTAGCAGAAAGCATGTTGAAAACAAAAAGTTGGCAGGATCCCTGATCAGAGCATGAGTGTAATGAGACATTTTGAATTCCTGATTATTTGTCAGGTAGGAAGGTGGTGGTGCCTACCACAAAGAGAACCATGCAACTGCTCTGCCTCTTGGACTCAGTGATGGGTGTCCTTAGGAGGACTTGCCTGCACCAGGTGTGGGTGTGCAGGGACTGGACAGTGGCACCAGGGGAGGAGAAACAAAGCTGTAAACACAGAAGCCTTGTGCTGGTGAGGATTTTTAACACCAGTGGCAAAGCAGAAACCAGTCTCAGCCCTTTTCTTAACAAGTTTGTTTTACACCCAGAGGTGATTGTGGCATTCCTGAGACAATGGCTTCCACTTTCAACTAAGCTTCACTTAAATAAGGACACTTGGCAGTGATTCTGAAGGCAAACAAGGATCAAAGGAAGGATTTTGCTGTATGTTCAGCTGTTACTTGACTGTGCTGCCTGTTTGTTTTTTGTTGGGTTTGTTGGGGGGTTTTTTTGTTTGTTTGTTTTTTTTTTTTACTGCAGCTTACTTTTCCAGCCTCTTGGTCACTGTAATTCACAAGGCTGACAAGTATTTGAAGAGGAAATACCAGTGATCTGAGTCAGCTCTGTATGAACCAGCAACCCAAAGGATGGAAGTGTCAGTACAACAGAGCTGGTCAGCCAAATAGTTCCCTGGACTTGCCAGTGTCCTTCCCTGGAGGCAGAGCAGTACACAGGGCTCACCTACCTTCATTTTTTTTGCAATTTCTAGATATGAACATTTTGAAATTACTTCATACAAACACTTGGAACCATTCAGTCTGGCCATTAATTTGGACTCAAAATTAATCACCTGCTGCTTAAGTTCACAGACTGTTTTTTTAGTAGGGCTACAGGACTCATAACAAGAAGTCTCCCTTTTGCCAGAGCTAAGTGCTAGAGCTAGGTGCTAGCAGACAGCACTCCTCATATCAAAGACTGAAGCCAAAGGATGGGTCAAGTTGAGAAGGTGCTAATGTGACTTGTATTTAAATGCCTTGCCTCTGCAGGTTATAGATATTAAATGCTTCTGCAGTTAAAGGATTAGCAATTTTCATGGAGCAGAAAAGAACAAAAGAAAAGATTTCTGCCATCTTTCTTGAAAATCTACACCACCACTTAGCACTACAGAAGCTGGGAATAGCTGCTGTATTCTCAGTACTCACTAAATGATCCATCATGCAATTATCTGCATGGTGTAAAAAGAGAAAACAGAAGAATGGATTCACAGATTTTTTTTTTTTTTCCTTTCCTTTTCTTTTTTCTCCTGAATGGGGCAGTGTGTTAGAAATGTGCCAGATCTCATAATTACTTAAAACTACATGCTTTTTGCTGAATCTATTTCTGCCTGGTTTAATCTTTTTTAACATCACTTTTTTTATGCTGAGTCTTTACTGTGAGATTTGTTGGGCTTAGTACTCAAGAGGAAAAAAAATGTTTAAAAAAAAAAAGTCTCACAAACAAAAAAAATGGAGTTGTCTTCCTACACTGCAACAGACAAGAGAGGCAGCAGCCGTGGACACTTCTGCTGTTCAAGGGAGAAATACATCAGGTACCAGAGTCTTGTCTTCCTGAGTAGTGTTAACAACTGTTTCCAGTCCAGGTGTAGAATGAGGCCCCAGTGAGAATCTACTAAGATTTTCAAATATTCTTGGGCACTTACAACCATTTTACAGTATCACAGTATCACCAAGGTTGGAAGAGACCTCAAAGATCATCAAGTCCAACCCACTACCACAGACCTCAAGACTAGACCATGGCACCAAGTACCACATCCAAACCCGCCTTGAACACCTCCAGGGACGGTGACTCCACCACCTCCCTGGGCAGCCCATTCCAGTGGGGAATGACTCTCTCAGTGAAGAACTTTCTCCTCACCTCCAGCCTAAACTTCCCCTGGCACAGCTTGAGACTGTGTCCTCTTGTTCTGGTGCTGGTTGCCTGAGAGAAGAAAGTAACCTCCTGCTGGCCACAACCACCCTTCAGGTAGTTGTAGACAGCAAGAAGGTCTCCCCTGAGCCTCCTCTTCACCAGGCTAAACAATCCCAGCTCCATCAACCTCTCCTCATAGAGTTTTTTGGCAGCTCTTGCAGTATCTAAAAGCCTTCAAAACATCTTTTAAGTGGGAAAAAGGTTAAACCTTCCTGAAAGCTAACAGAGTTTGCATTCCCAGGTGCTACTGAGTAACATTCTCCATAGCATCATAAATGATTTATAACCCTGACCTACCAGTCAGGCAGCACAACTTTGCCACATTTGCAGGTTTTTTGCTTAAGCATTACAGCAAGAAAAGCATGTCAGAGCCACAACAATAGATACCTGCCACTCTGCCAGCTATACTGAGAAAGATTTTGCTATTGAGCAGGATCAGCTTTGTTCTCTTTTCTGCAAAGGAGGGCACTTGTCCATACACCTAAATAAGAAAAGACATGCTCTGCCATTTCTGTTGTGGTCATAATTTAGTGATCCTTTCAATAGGAGCCAGTTCACTGAACAGAGAAACCAAAGTGGTAAACACCCAAATCAATGAAAAAAACAAACCAAACCAAAACAAACCCCAAACCCCAACAAACCAAAAACCCTGAAAAACCCAAACCAAACCAAACAACAACTCAACCCAAACCAAAAAACTCCTGTCTCAATGAATGTATTCAGCTAGTTTCAAAAGCATGCATGTGCTTCCTCCCTCTCCTCTTTGTTCTTCGCAAAGGAGATGTCTTTCCAAAGCCTAGAAAAGCTACTCAGAACTGATGAGACCACATCTGAAGTACTGTTTTCAGTTCTGGGTGCCCCACTAAAAGAAAGATCTGGACATGCTGGAGCAGGTCCAGTGAATGGCTGCAAAGATGATGAAAGGACTTGCAGTATTTGACAGGTGAGGCCGAGAGAGCTGGCACTGTTTAGCCTGGAGAAGCCTTGGGCTCTCAGGGGCAACCTTAACAATGTTTGTTAAGTATGTGATGGAGGGAATAAAGATGGAAGAGGTTTATTCTCCATGCCTTTCAGTGAAAGCATAGAAGGTGAAGGGCAGTAATTGAAATATAGAGAAAAATGTGGCAGTAAACACTTGGGGATATCACAGCAAGAGCAGAGCTGTGCTTTGCTGTGCCACTCATGAACCAAATACAGAACTAGGAGTAGCCCAGACCACAGAAGGGAAAACATCCTTACCTGAGCCTTGGCCAGAATCAGCTGCTATACATCTTGGTGTTGAACTGTGCAACAAATGCTGAGTTACAGAAGGTGTTTTGTGCAGTGCAGTCTGGGATAAAGAACACAACACAATTAGAGATTTGTTTCCTGAATTACCATCTAGTAGCTGTGTAGGTAATGTATAGACAGGTTTGGAGACAGGAAACCTCATGGAACCTGGAGACTTTTAAATGCAATGCTGAGCCCAGCTCAGTCCATTCCACACTACACATGGGGAGGGTTTTAGGTCAGCTGCACAGCAATTCTGGCTAAATCAAGGGTATGTAAGCAGGCAGGTGAAAATCCTGTGCACACAGGTGCTGGGCAAGTCTAAAGACCTTTCAAGATGTGTATTATGATCCCTGTTGAAAACTGCTTAAATCACAGAGCCAATGTACAAGCATATAGCAGGGTGGAAAGAACATGACAGCAAAGGTAGCATCATGCAGTGCTGTCCAAATAGCCCACAAGTTTTTTTAAGAGTGCAGTGCAAGTTCAGCACCTACTGAGACATCTGCATCCAAGGAGAACTCTAGCAAAGGACAGTATTTTGGAAGCCAGAGGAGCTCAGAATTATGATGGCCTGAATATGACAGCTCTAAATAAAGCTAGCAGGACTTGTTTCTGCTTCCAAAACTGCTCACGGTGGAGGTACAAGAGATAGCATCCCACACCAACCATCCCTGGGGGAACACTGCACAGCTCTTGAGCTTGGCCTACTTTTGACAGTGGCTTCCATGAAATGCTTTCTCTCCTACCTCTGTAGATGTGCACCACTGCCCAAGGGAGCAGAGCCCTGGCTGGCCATAAACCATCTGTCTTCTCTTGGCTACAGATTTCCCAGCTGCAGCAGAGTAGGACCCACACCAGCTTGCACTGCTTGGTTGGTTCCTCATGGCACGTTCTCATGATTTAAGATGTTTGGAAAGGGTTATTTTTAGTGACACATATTACACACTTTTCATATCTGCCTTCTACTGAGGCCGCCCACATTTGGTGCTTCATTAACCCTGTTCCCATGTTGGAAAGCACCTCAGATGGCCTTCTCTCCCTTGGTGTAATTTCAGGACAAAGAAGAGGAGGTGATGTACAGTATTTTTTGGCGTCATTTTGGCAAATATCATCTGAGCCTGAAGCTGTAATGTGCCATTGGCAGAGCATCTCCTGTGTGGTTCCTGCTTTTGTGTGTGCTGTACTCAGGTGTTAGCATGTCCCTTGCACACTGGAAAAGGTAGGCAGGATTTTCTGCAGCCTTCTCTAGATCTTTGCATTGGTTGAGATAAGGCAGTGCGTTTTCTAGCATCCTTCACTTTTCTTCAGTTCCTGTAAGAGGCAGAGCAACTTTACTAATTTATTTGCAGAAAGCATTGAAGATTACATCTACTGTGATCAGATCCCCTTAAGTAAAATATAAACCTGCTACGTCTCTGAATGTAAAGCCTAAATCAATAATGGACATGAAATCATCAAGTTTAATCGGAAACACAGTGAGCCTAAGCAATCACTCTTCTTGATATCAAACTAATTCTGTTTGACAGTAAAATACTACTAGTCTGTGCCATAAACCAATGGAACAAATAACTTTCTTAACCCTGACAGTTGCTGTCCAAAATCATTACATCTCCTCTCCTCAGCAATCAAGCATGTCACTGTAGAGCTATTTCATCTCGATCCCCTTTCTATAAAACATCATATGCACCAGAACTTTAAGAATTTCCTTCTAAGCAAAGTGCATTTTCTCTTCCTATTTGCCAAGATTGCACAGGTCGTACAAGGAACACACAAGAACAATTCAAACGGCCCTTAGCACGTAACTAGATTGTCTCCCAAGAACCTAAGCCCCAAATGCAGGTATCACAACTCCAAAACCAACAGCAGTGAGGCTGAGGCTTCTCACAAGTGTGCATTGATGCAATTTTTCCAGGAGCTGTACATTTCTCTTCTGTGCTGGCAAACAAAGACTCAGAATTCAGAGGGCTTTGCCAAGGACTCCAACCACATGCGCTGTTTTGTAGGTCAGTGCCTAAAACGCTGCAGCATTTGTTAGTACATAGGAGACTGAGACATGTGCCAACACCCAGCCCAGGATGTATGCATGTCTACAGACAAATATTAGGAGTACCTGTCCACATTCTTGTCATGTTTCTCATAACTAGAGCTCTTTGTGTGAGCTTGACACCAAGCCCATAAATTCCTGATATTATTGATAAATAATATACCAGACAGCCCAGGTATGAAAGCTGTCTCGGTTGCCCATTGACTGCAAGGCCTGCAATTACAAAAGATGAGCCTAGTTGATCTTTAGGGTGATAGCCAAACTAAAACCCAAAATGTTCCAGAACAGAGGAGTGTTATCTAAGTAATAATTTGTCCTTGCACTAAAGAGGAAGGCCAGCCAGCAGAGTGGGAACAAGGACCAAGTGAGCAGACACAGCCAACCGCAGCTACAGACAGTGCCTGCCTGCTGCTTCCCCGCTGCTGCCTGGAGAGGAGCAGGGTATGTGATGTGTATGCCCGAGCCTTTGGGAAGGCCAACTGGGTGCCAGAATACATGGCACATGCAACAATAGAAGAGGACATAATCAATTCTGTTCCTTGAATTTCCTTGCTCGAGAGGCATTGAATCAGGAGATGAAATGTTATGGCTAATTAGCATCATCAAAGCATTGCTGCATTGAGAAAGCTTTTTGAAAAGAAGATTTTTTTTTTTTAATTAAGATGTAAATATGCCCCGGCCTCTCAATTGAAATAATAGGAGGGACACAACTCCTTTTAACTGGCAGCATTTAACCACTAGGTTATCTCCATACAGTCAGAAATCCTATCAACAAGAAAAGCTGAAATGACATCTGCAAACCTCTCATCAGTCCTTCTTGGTTTCTGCTTGCAACTGGAAGAAACCGTGTGAGAAATCAGCTTTTGAACTCTCAGATTTCCATGCTTGTAATACTACTTTAAAACATGAAGCCACAACACGGCCTTTAAAAGTAGAAGCAATGTCTGATTCCTTTTCTTTCCCAACTGGCAGAGTGTTTCAGATCAGCACTTGGCAGAGGGAATTGGACTGGATGATCTCTAGAGGTCCCTTCCAACAGCTAACATTCTGTGGTTTTGTGATCAGCATTGGGTAGATCCTTCAGTCTCCCAAGCTTTCAAAGCTCAGATTTTTCAAGACCTTTGCTTATATTCAGACATCACATGAGTGCAAAGTTAATTCAAGGATCTGGACTTGTCTGTGATTTACCTGTCTAGCATAGAGGCTCTGCTCCTGAAAACCTCTCTTGAGGGGTGGTTATTTTTGTCAAAACTCTTCCAGCTAATAATGACATAATAACAGCCAGGCCAAAGAGCAGTCTTATCTGAGTCAGATCCATTCCCATACAAGTCAGTGAAAGCCTAATTATCTCACTGCTGAAATTTTGAGGTGGAGGTTTGTGAACATGAGCCAATGGCTGTTATCATCTTGTTAGTGTCAAAGCTTGCTTCCNGAGAGGAGGAGCAGGAACATTTGCTATTGTGTGAGCAAAAGACATGTTCCAAATAAGTGTTACAATTTCATAATTATAACTTCTGGGGTAGCTGTAACAGGAGTGAATAGCTGTGAATGGGCTTGACAGTCTGTGCAGGTAAGGTTTTTAATTTCATTTTTCACTTGGGCTTTGATATTTAGATTTAGGAAGATCTTAAAAATGGAACAACCAATAGCCTAATCCCTTGCCAAAAAAAAGAAATAATGTCTGTTTCTTTCCACTTGCAAATGTATTCAGAGAGCTATCTTAGATGTATAATTATAAAGATTCTGAAAGGTAATGAATTTAGTATTTTAAACAACATGCCAGATTTTAAATGACAATTATGGCTTTCTGTGGTTCAAGAATCAACATGCTGTTTTCCCTCTGTTGGAGAAATACTCATCAGCACCATGATGGCATTCTGGCAGCAATTATTTAGAGATTAGTCAGAAATAGATTTCCAGTATTACCTATCACAGATGATGCAGAAACCTGTTTGGCACTGAGGTACAAAGCTTGAACTCTCTGCCTGAAAAAAATGTCCTTTTTTCTTTTTGAAATCCCCTTCACTGGAGTACTTCTGACCATGCTGGGTTCATTTGCAGTTTGGATAGGTGGCACTGACAGTTCCCCACATGCAGGAGAGCATTTGTCCTATCAAACAGTGGTTCATGGAAGGGAAGGAGAGGGATGGGAACTGGGGATTGCTTTTTCCATAGGCTCACTGAGCTCCATACTGATCTGGAAGTGTGTTCTCCAGCTTTCCAACACGTTTCTATTTTACAGGAGGACAGGATCAAAGCTGATAGATACCCATAAGACAGTGTGTGAACACCCTGATGGTGGAAATTCTCATGTCTGCAGTGGGAAATTTGGACTCAAGGACCATTTTTGAACCAAGGCTCTTCTACCTCTTCTATGATTCTGTGGTGAGACACTGGCACAGGTTTCCCAGGGAAGTTGTGGATGCTCCCTCCCTGGAGGTGTTCAAGGCCTGGAGGTGTTGGATGAGGCCTTGAGCAATCTGTCCTAGTGGGAGGTGTCCCTGCCTACAGCAGGAGGTTGGAACTAGATGATCTTTGAGGTCACTTCCAACCTAAACCATTCTATGATTCTACCCAGTTCAGCTGACAATCCAACTGTTTTCATCTAGTCTCATCATAGAGGGATTCTTCTCTGCTGTGCCATTCTCCTTTTGAAAAAATCTTCCTACCAGAGGATTCCTCAAGCTGTGCCAGGGGAAGTTTAGGCTCGAGGTGAGGAGAAAATTCTTCACTGAGAGAGTCATTCCCCACTGGAATGGGCTGCCCAGGGAGGTGGTGGAGTCACCGTCCCTGGAGGTGTTCAAGGCACGTTTGGATGTGGCACTTGGTGCCATGGTCTAGTCTTGAGGTCTGTGGTAATGGGTTGGACTTGATGATCTTTGAGGTCTCTTCCAACCTTAGTGATACTGTGATAAATCAGAAGTGGTGTGTCCCTGTAAACCCCAGTGTGCTTTCACAGTGTTCTAAAGAACACGACCAGGAGAAGGTGCAATGGGGTCTGTGCTATTACTCTGCAAGCACAGCAGGAAGCTCCGACTATCAGTTTTCCATGTCTCAACAAGCTCTTTAGCTATGTTCTTTTCCCAAATTGCTATTTGCCCTCATCTAAATTGTCACAGCACGCTGTCACACACCATTTTATACCACGGCCAGTCAAAATTTGATGCTTCTTTGGTACTTCTAATTACTGGTGTTGATAAAAGCAATTAGTTCTGCCGGGTGAAAATTACATATGGATCTGCAAACAACTGGTGTGGTTACTCTACAGAGTCTATCATTGTCAGCTGAAACTTGTTCTTTTCAGAGTAGAAAACCCATAAAAGAACTCTGTCCTTAGCACTGGTGTATGTTTGCTCACTCATACAGATTAGTAAATCAACTGTGAGAGTGGCAAATAGACCCAAGTGAAAAAAAACACAAAGGCACAAAGTCTGCCCAACTCCCAGGTAATGTTTCTGCACCTGAAAAATGCTGGTTTGTTTATGCAAAAGGTTCTGTTTAACAGCATAATCATGATGAAATTTCACTGAAAAAATACTTGAAAGGAAATGTTTTAATTAGGTTTCCTTTAGAGAGAGGAAGAAAACATATGTTTAAAAGTCTTTTAGAAATTAAGGATTTGATTTCTGAGTCACAAAGGGAGGTTTTCTACTTTTCTCCTTATTCAGCTCAATACAGTAAGTACTTGGTGAGGGGGATATTTTGGAGAGACATTTCTAAACTACGTGGCCCTTTCCACTTGGGATCGTCTGAGTTTCCTGCAAAGCCCAAATTCTGAGTTTCAGCTAATGTTAATTAGCCCTTTTAATTATTGAGCCAAATTCAAAGCCTTGTGGAACCCTGCCATGGTAACTGAGAGTTGCCATGTTCCAAGATTGGACTTGACTCCGTTTCCTCAATGAATGAAAGGAACTAGAAGAAAAAAATGTCCCTTGTATACTCTAGAACTGAATTTTGTGCTGTTCTAGGCAAGAATGTGGCCTATTATAGGTGGAATTGTAGAGGTCTTCTTTCAAGACCTACTTCCATGAAAGAATTTAAGACCTTCACCTCAGCTTAGGCCATGGGAAGCAAAAGTTGCATAGGTTACCCACCTGTGATTAAGTGGATTCTAGCACCTGCTGAAAGCTTTGCTCAAAACAGGATAAATTTTTAATCCCTCCAAATTGCCTCTGCAGCTGCAGAAGGTTTATCTTCCTTTTCTAAAATATTGATAAGGTGGGAGCAATATTCAGCAGGGAGAAAAGACCAGCATTAAAAATGAAATCTCCACCTCCTAAGCAGCTATCATTTTTTATGAGCGTTAATCCATGAAGAATAATCCAGGAACATCTTCAAAAGGTCTGTGGTGGCTGCTTTTCCTGATGAGTATCCTGACTTTCCACAGTGAATACATTCACCTTCCTACAAACTTAGAAAGGCTATGAAAATGTAGCCAAAACATCTTGTGACCTAGATGGCAAAGTTAATGGCAAGCTCTGCTCTTGCACAGGGTAAATCCAGCATAGTGATTTCAGATTTCTCCAAAAGAGAAACTCTTCCCCTCTTGATTTGCATCTTCTGCTAGCCCACTGCCTTTCTCATGACCATGCAGATCCTAAACAAGCTAATCCAGACATAAAAGCACTGCATCAGAAGCATTTAACTAGTGTTCTCTAGTGTTCCAGGAAAGTCTAACCTAGATCTTAATCCTAATCAGACCTTGCAGAGATTAAAAAACAAAAACAACAAAAAAACCAAAACCAACCAACTCTCCTCATAATTCTTGCTGCCAGTTAATACCACACTAGAAGAGAGCTTCATTTCCCAACAAAATGCATTTTCAGGAAGCAAGGCATTGAAATGGTAACTTGAATGAGAGATGGTTGGTTTTGATGAGTTTCATGGGAGGGCTGGCAAAGTCTGGGATGAAATCTCTGGTCAAAACACAGAGCAAAGCACACTACCTGACTGTCCTCTAGCAGGGGCTACAGGAAAGATGGAGCAGGCACTTGAACTTTGCTCTCCCACACTCACAGAAAGTCACAAAGCTAAGACACCAGGCATTCTGGTAGGACTTCTGCATGTAAAATATTCAGCTGCATTGGGTTTCTTCTGCAACAGACTTGCAACTTCTATGTGTTTGAAATATGAAATGTGGTTTTGGCACAGCAGAACAGCTTCCTAACCAAGGCAAAACCTACAAGACACAGTGAGGGATGGGACATAGTAATCACAGAATCACGCAGGTTGGCAAAGCCCCTCAGGGTCACCAAGTCCAACCTCGAACCCTACTCTACAAGATTCACCTTAACCATATCCCTAAGCACCACATGCAAACAACCCTTAAACACATCCAGGGTTGGTGACACCACCACCTCCCTGGGCAGCTCATTCCAGTCCCTGACCACTCTGTGAAAACCTTTTTCCTGATGTCCAATCTAAACCTCCCCAGCCTCAGCTTGAGGCCATTCCCCCTTGTTCTGTCTCAACTACCTGGGAGAAGAGACCAGCTCCAGCCTCTTCACAACATCCCTTCAGGTAGTTGTAGACAGCAATGAGGTCTCCCCTCAGCCTCCTCTTTTTCAAACTAACCATCCCCAGCTCCCTCAGTCGCTCCTCATAAGATTTATTCTCCAGGCCCTTCCTCATCTTTGTTGCCCTCCTCTGGACCTGCTCCAGCACCTCCACATCTCTCTTGTATTGTGGTGCCTTGTAATGGGACTGTGCTAAGTGCTGTGGAGACACACACCAAGAAATCTGCCTCTGCCCTGAAGTTTTGTCATCCTTCTGTCCTAAGTGAAGAGTAGACCAACTGACATGTGGTCATAAACAGTTTCACTCACACAGAACTGAGCTTCAGGATCCTGTCCAATGTCTTTCACATGAAATCAGCAGGGAGCTGCTTTCTAGTTGGCCAGCTGTCTAGAATGAGGTCATAGCCTAAATTGCAAACAACCCTAAGGACAAAACCATCGATCTCTAATCTCCAGTTTGTTATCTGTAACACTATCTTTTACAGGCAGATTTCTTCTGCTTTTATTACTTTGTCAATCAACATGCTTTTTCTTTAAAACAAGGCAGTTTTTTTCCCTCACTACTGGTGTAACATTTTCAATTAATGGTATCTGAAAAGACTGCAGATGGGTGAACAGGCTTGAAAAAGCCAAAAAATGACCTCTACCAAAATGTCAAATAAGTGTGAAGCAATCCTGTCTTTATTTTGATGTTAGATAAAACTGTGGGTACTCACTTTGCCCAATAGAGCTTGTCAGAATCCTTTTAATTAAAAACATCTGAATTTAGTTTTTTTTTTTTTTACTTTCTGTACAAGTGCAAAAAAGTAATCTTTAAATTATCAGATTATCCTTGAAACTTAACCTCTTTGGTTTATTAATTTTTATCCACTACAATGTTGTTCATCTTTCTGTAGTATAAAATTCTTGTTTCAATTGTCCTTTTAATTTGCATTCGTAGATTGTTGAGAAACTGTTTTGAAGGTGGTAGGAACTGCAGTTCCCATTTAAGAAATGTAGAGAAGGGTCAAGCACAGATCCATAAGAAATTTTTCTGTCAGAACTAGTTTTGCAATGGAAAATTCCATTTCAAGCAATGCCCAATTTTTTTGCAGGAAATGCTGTTTACTCACTGAAAAGCTGAACCATCAAAATGCAGTATTGCTTTACATCTGAAATACTGCAATTATGCTCTGTGAGGATTGGAGCTCATTGCCTTTTTCCTGTTCTCCTCTATTAGTGGTGCTTTTCTGGCCTACATCTTCCAGGATGTGGCAGACACAATTCATTACCTATGCTCTGGTCATGAGCAAATATGCCTCGTGGGATCTACAGCCTGACCCTGGAACAAACACTACAGAGTGGCAGATTAAGACAGGATTTCAATGCCTACAGGGAACCAACACTGCAATAAAATACTTATACACACACACACATTTATACACCTATACACACTGAGGTGGGTTTGGGAGTTACCTGCCCCCCCCCACACTTTGTAAAATGACCCAGGCTAAAACTCAGTCGGCTGGAAGTTTAGATGAAGCTCTATTTACAGCTCAGCACAATGTACAAGCAGATATATACACTATAGACAGGAATATTTACAGAAATATACAAGGTAAAGGTAATACAGAAACACAACACCCCTCCCAGAAATCAGAGACCCCAGGAGGGGCTCCCAACCACCCTTCCACCTTCTCCTCACCCCTATACCTTACCCCAAGGTTTTGAGGATCGGCCAGAGGAGGAGTTAGAAGAAAAGGGATTAGTGAAATTAATTTGTCGGAGAGAAGAAGCCAGAAGTTGCAGGACAGCCCCAGACACTGTGTCCCAGAGAGTGCCACAAGCCCAACTGACTTATCTTTTGTTTTGAGTTCTTTCTTAAACATCACAGCAAGTCTATGAGTGAAGTAGACATCACCATTGTTTCCTTTTCACAGCCTATAATATAATTCTATTAAAATATTCCAATTAGCCTTAAACTAGCACACACACATACATTTATGTACATATACACACATACGTATATGCACACACATACACATACATATACATGAAAAAATTAAAAATCTAAGTAATATAGGTAAAATAGGTGACTTTAACCTTTCACTGGAATTCCCACACTTGCAGAGCAAGACACCGTTTATAATCTTTCAGTAACTCAGCAGCAAACTGAGGGTTAGAATTCTGCAAGGAGATTTTGGATTGGTTTAGATTCACTTTCCATTGCATGCTCATGTTTTGAGTTCTTACCCTACTTTCTGCTTTCAAACTGTTGTAAACTTAAGTTTGATTTTGAGTGCCCCAGATTCTGAAACGTCCCAATCCTTCAAGGGTCAGCATGTGTAAATGACTTCTAACCCTGACACACATGCTGTTTAAAGGTTGTGGATGCTCCCTCCCTGGAGGTGTTCAAGGCCAGGTTGGACAAGGCCTTGAGTGACCAAGTACTAGTGGGAGGTGTCCCTGCCTATGGCAGGGGGTTGGAATTAGATGATCCTTGAGGTCCCTTCCAACCTTACCATTCTATGATTCTAAATGCCCTTGAATCACCTAATACTGCAACTACCCTCATTCTTATACCTTCTATGTTTATACCTGACAACTCCCCAAATTTAAGCAGTAAGAAAATAATTTGAAAATCAGAAAATCTCTTGATAGCTTTATTAACTGTTAACAGGTAGCTAAAAGCAAGCATACTCTTGGCTATGCCACAGACAATGAGAATTAACATTTCACCAAGTATCAGCAAAGACTGATAGAATAACTCTAGGACAGAGTTATAATTATTAAAAGCATCCCACTGTGTGACATAATCCAACACAATTCCAAGCCTCTTTCACTACCTCTTTTGATTACTTCTGGGTATATTGCTGTAAAAGCTTGAGCTAGACATAGGGGTGAAGTCATACCTAATTATTGGTTTTGTTAGGTTAGTTTTCAGCTGGATCAGCTCCCTATACCTTCTCACTCAACAGCTTCACACATCAGGAAAGGTATAGGACTGCACAACCAGGGGCAGGAAAGCAGAGTATGTGGCAGCCTCCGTCACTCAGTTTCAGCTGCTAGGTAACCACAACTTAGAATTTACTTAGTTCCTTTTTACTTCTCATTGCATAAGAGCAGACCTTTATGAAGTAGGCTGTAGTTTGAGAAGCATTTAAGCTGTTACTGTTAAACTTGCCTGTCTTCTGCAGAAGTGCCTAGAGTAGCAGGAATACTGACAAAACTTCAGCATGTTTACAGCAAACCATTATTTATCCAGGACCTGTAAATCACGTTGCAAAGATCATAACAGGTTTGCTAAGTGCTAAACTTCTTGTAATAGCTGCACTAGTAACTGTACTTCAGGGAGAAAATACCAGGGCAAGCCAATCTGAAAGCTAAGGTTTTAGACCAGGTCTCCTGTCTTACTCATATGCTACCAATGAGCACATACTGTCACACCACAAAAAAGAAAAAAAAAGGTAGCAAGAGCCTCCTACTCAACAGTATCCTAAGAATATTAACAGTTGTCACCTCTTGAAGGGAAGATTTCATTTTACATTAGGTCAGGTGAGTGTATTTGTCAGCAGGCTCCAGGAATTGGTTCTGATGTTAAAGTAATCCCCTGGGTTGCAATGACTGCAGTGCAGAAGTACTTTAACTTCTGTACATCTGATGCTTTGGATTCACCACATCTGAGCCCAAATTTTTCTTTAATCTACAGTGTGGGCCAAAGGAGAACAGTTTCACTCAGATCTAGGGTTCTATTATAACACTGCTTCGGTTGAGCCTGGTCCAAATGGGAGTGTAATCGAAATGAGAAAAAGGAACATTCAGCTACAGTTAGCAGTCTGTTAATTATTGAAGGCTAAAGGGCCCCACGGTTATTAATATTACAGTGTGAATTTCTCTTCCTCATTTGGGGAGGAGAAGGAGCTCTGCAGAGCTATTTAAGAACTGACAGAGGTAGTAACACAATTTGCTACTTTCTCCACTGTTGACACAGTCACCAAAGTAACTGTGTCACACAGAAACAAAAAAGGATGTGCTTCTCTTTATCATTAAGCTTCCTGGAAGAGTTCAGTGCAGCACTTACAAGAACAAAAGTACAGTTATGTATCCCTGGAGGGAGTGCAGAAATTGTGGTCTTCCTCTGAGACATCTGAGGTCCTTCTGTGTGCCCCCATCTGAAAATAAAGAACAACAAACCAAAACCATTTAAGTACATACTTACTTTGAACATAGAATCATAGAATGGTTTAGGTTGGAAGGGACCTCAAAGATCATCTAGTTCCACCCCCCTGCCATAGGCAGGGACACCTCCCACTAGAACAGGTCACTCAAGGCCTCGTCCAACCTGGCTTTGAACACCTCCAGGGAGGGAGCAGCCACAACCTCCCTGGGCAACCTGTTCGAATGCCTCACCACACTCACTGTAAAGAACTTCCTCCTAACATCCAGTTTAAATCTCCCCTCTGCCAGTTTAAACCCATTGCCCCTTGTCCTGTCATTGCAAGACCTTGTAATATCTCTATGGATTTTGTCTTGACCTATTTAGCTATCATGATTTCAACGAGATGACTGCATATGCTGAAGCATGTTTTTGTATGGTGCTGCAGCAGTTGTGCCACGCAACCCAGAGAGACACATACTAGCTTATATGGCCATTATTCACTTCCTATTAGAAACAAGTGTATTAATGGATACTGGTTCTGGATCCTCTAGCCAAGGTGCCTGTCACTGGTTTTATTTCCATAGTGCCCCTGTGCATGTCACTCCCAATCGTGCTGCTCTGCACAGTGGAGCTGTAGCAATTCTAACTTGACATGAAGTGGGCAGAATCTGAGAAGCCTGTAATAACTGCAGTAAATTTTGCATATGGCAGGATGAAGAATTTGGGACTCCTCCAACAAGAGTGTATGCAAAGTCACTATAAATAACCACTTTTTGCACATTTGCCATAACAAACAAGACAAGGCATATATGAATAAATAGTAGGGATTTTTTATACTTTGGGAGACAGGAAAAGGGAAGGTGTTCCCTCTTTGGTTCACTGAGTTCTATTTCCTTCTGCCTCCCAGCTTCTGCACTGCCTTTAGTTATTCTGTAAGCACCCATCACTCCACCACCACACTAACCTTCAGAGACAGGTCCAGCTGGACACAAGCAATTGGTTATTTTTTAAAAGCAACAACTACATGAGATTACAGCCCCATGCTGGCACCATCTCTTGCCCTTGACAGCTGACAAAGACAGCAAGGTATGGTGTCACCAGAGACAGAAAATCTGATGGTGTCAGACTGTCTGACACCACAGAGCAACGAATGGTTGTTCCAAGCAGGATTGACATGTACTTGAGATTGAGATATCCCTCAATATAGTGTATGCCCTGCTGGGTAGCACTACCACTCACATGGCACCATGAAACCTCCAAGCATGTTGTCTGGTCAAGAAGACACATTCAGAGCAGGTCAAAATACAGATCACCCAGACCACCATACAGACCATGTTTTTCTCCCACAATGATGATGTTTTCCCTGGGACAGCATTTGAAAGCCTTTAAAAAAAAAAAAAAAAAAAAAAAAAAT
>WBNM01005214.1:216042-235024 GCA_013399055.1 Ramphastos sulfuratus
TATATATATAATAAAAATGTTTCTTTCCCCACAAAGGAAGACCATTTAATTCTTGAGACTTTAAGTCACTAGGATTAAAAAAAAGAAACCCTATACAATTAAAATTATATTGAAATGCCATCTCCATATAAACTAATAAACTGACTCAATAAGATACGGGGAAACAAACTAAATTGCAATTATAAAGTCAAACACAGTAATTTACATTTTCCCCCATTAAAAATTCATTGAGAAGCGACATGTGCCACGGAATGTTTCCATTTGGGCAAAAGCGCTGTTTTCAATGGAAAACTTCCATCCAAGCATTCCCGAGGTGTTCCAGGGAGTTTGGGTTTCCTCGCAACAACAGTGCCACCCGCTGGCTGCTGCCCTGCTGGCTCTGCACAGCTCCTGCGCACAGCATTTCTAACTCTTTCTCTAGGGATCAAAAACCCATGGGGTCTGGTCTGGTCCTGCAATACCACCGACCAAGATACTGCAGTTGACAGAGCTGACTCTTCTCTTCCATAAACTACCAAGCAATAGAAGTGTTAACCAGCTTGCTGCAGAAGATGGGGTCCTGCTAATTTTCACCATCGTTGCCACAGCACACAACTTCTATCTTGTCTCCCATCTCCATAATAGGACATGAAGGGCAGCTGGACTGTCACATGCCAAAAATAATTAGGATATATTATCTTAGTCTCTGCTGATCAGTTTAGAGCCCAAACGCATAGCATAAGAACAATATGGCATCAGATCAAAAGTGCCTCTTAGCTCAGTATCCTTCTCTGAGAGTGGAGAAGATGGGCTGCCCAGACAAAGTATCTAAGATGAGCAATCCCATCCCTTTTGCAACCTCTGAGCCTCTTCTGGCAGTCAGTGGTTCAATGACTTCTTCAGCTGGAAACTGCAGCCATTATCTTTAAAAGCCACTTATACCCAGCCAATCTCTCATGAATTTGCTTGAGGATCATTTATACTTTTGGCTTCTACAACATCTTAAGGTACCGAGATGTGCAGTTTAATCACAATTTGTATAAAAAAGTAATTCCCCTTATCTGTTCTGAACCAGCAGGTTGACAATGTCACTGGGAACCTCTGCATCTTGTGCAACAAAAAGTTTTGTGTGCCTTCTCCACTCCCTTCACTGCTTTATGGATCTCACACCTACTCTAGTTGGTAAGTTGTGGCCTGCTCAGTTTCTCCCTCTCTGTAACCCATGCTCTACCTCCAAACATCTTAGCACCATCCATATCTGGTGGCAAGCAATGTCCACAGCATTCCAGCCAGGTGTGGGGACACCACAAATCCTTTTGCTCTGGTTTCTCTCTTCATTCCTACAATTCTGTTTGCCTGTTTGATTGCAGCTGTCACCGAGCTGTATTTTCAAAGACCCACCTTGACAATTGAATCATTGCTCTCTTCTGTGCTTTATGCCAGTGGTGCCAAGCAGCCAACCATAGTCTCGATTGGGTTCAGGACCCTAAACCTTTGATGGGAAAGATGGCTGTAAGATGCAGGCTGCCTAGAGTTCCTGGATGAGCCTACTATCATTATCACAATATATTCAGGAGGAAAACAGAACTAAAACGTATTTATAAACAGCAGATCATACTCAGGGCCTAATTCCATGAATATTTTTAAGCATAGCATTTCCCTGCCTTATCACAGTATCACAGTATCACAGTATAGCAAGGTTGGAAGAGACCTCAAAGATCATCAAGTCCAACCCACTACCACAGACCTCAAGACTAGACCATGGCACCAAGCTTAGGCTTTGATAGCTTGGTTGTAAATTCTCACAGTACCAGAGATATCTCCATATGATAACAAAAGTGAGTCTTCTCTAAAGCAATCCATTGTATAAGGCAAGGTGCAGGAATTGCCATTTTAAAAATGGATTTAGAGTGCTGATGCCTACTTTGTCAATATTTTGTTAACTGCCCAATGAGAACAGGCAGAATCTCAGGTCTGATAGAAGTTCACAAGTATTTTCAATACAGATATTACTTTGTTGCATTCTCCTGCACCCCAGTGATCTGTGGGGTGTCTGCACCTTGTACATAACATTCTGGTTCCCTTCCAGCTAACATGCACTAGATAGGCGTGGCATATCAGAGACTCAATCCATTCACTGGACCATATCCACCTCAGGTGTAAATCTACTGCAATGGACTAATGTCAGGATGAAATGGGCTAACTCATTTAGGAAAAGAAGGGGATTTTGTTAATGCAGTTGTTAATATTGTTATTTACAGATTACTCTGCTTCTGCTTTGATGTTGGGACAGTTGTTTTCCTTTTTACTAGGTTTTACATTATTCCTTGTTTATAATATTTTTGTTGATGTTGTGGCAATGGAAATTTAAACACAAATGTAAATCAGAATTCTGAAGCAGCTGTCCATGCGTGTTAGGATACTTAGACCAATGTGCAGCTTTTCCCTTTCCTTACTGCATTGTGCATCCCTTCTCTTATTTCAATGTCTGCACCAAACTCCAGACACTAATTTGCATTTCATCTCCTTCCTATGGCTTTCTGTATGCACTATAACAATTTCTGTGCAGAAAGCCTGCCCTTTACCTGCTCATGCCACCAACTCCATAGTCAGATTCAGAATGGCTGACTTAGAAACTCTTCAGAGTTACAAGGGATTGCTCAAGAACTGCCTTCTTTTGCTCAGGCACTCATTAAAATGACCTTGCACAGTGGATTAACTGATTTTCCATATCACTTAGAGTCACAAAGTAAGCCAAGAAAGGACACGCACAGAAGCAGGCTTGATAAAACACAAATTCCCTCTTTCTTCCTCCCTTCTGTTACTACCCTTGTGGCAACTCTGCCCTCAAACTCCCAGTTCTGATACTTACAGCACAGGTTACATACCTGTGAAATGCACCCTGTGATTCTCATCTGTGCCAGTTATTAGATGAGATTTTGTGAGTTGACTCTGCAACGTTACCATTAATACATAATTCATGATTAATAGCAGCCACATGAGACTCACTCTGTTATGGAAAGCACAGCAAACATTCTGGGAACCAGTCCTTGCCCTGCAGAGCCTGGCAATTCAGGCAGCAAATACTGGAAAAGAGTAAATAGAAACTCAAAGTGCAAAGGACTGTCCAAGAATTTACAGCAGGTCAGTGTTACAATCCAGCCTTTACCACGACAGTAATCGCTTGCTTAGCTCTGACTGGGACTCTGGGCCTGGTTTTGTTCTCACAAAAAGCCACTTCATATTTTGCTGCTGTTTCTAAAAGCAGCAGGATCAAGCTGGAGAGAGGCAGTCTGCATGTGAGTTAATGGGCCTACACACTTCGTAGGGAGCTTTTGGCTCTTAAAAAACATCAGACCTTCAGTTACTGAGTTTTGTTGCATACTTCCCGTAACGCAGAGGGTGGTTCTGATGTCTCTGCAGAAACTTTGTGATGGCTCTCAGGTGATGTTTTCTCATCTCCTAAACATAAAAGAGAGGTGAGATTTCCCACTGCAGATTTGCTTGGTGTGAAGTCTTTACATGTTGGTATTTTTCCCCTCCATTAATGAAATTCCACTGTCAGGTTTAGACATTTCTTTAGATGCATCAGATGAAGAAAGGGGACATTTTTGCTGACAGCCTAGATTCCAGCCTGTCTCTTCCAAACTGAAGGCATTAATATTAGATATAAACAGATAGCTCTAACACTGTCTGTCACACAAGCCAATTCTAGTGACATCCTGAGGAGACCCAGCACTACCAGCTTCCTCTGAAACTTTCTATACCATCCTGTAAGAAGAAGCTTTCTATGCCACCCTGTAAGCTTTCTATGCCATCCTGGAAGAAAACAGCTTGGTGGCACTACTTTGAGGAAGAGTCTCTAAAGACAACTTTTGGGACATCAGTTTAGACTTGCACAGTCTGTTAAGCAGGAAAGGTAGCAGTAGCCTTTCCATTCAGGGGCAGTTCTGCAAGAGCATATTTCTTTGAGACAATAGTAATAGTTCATAGAGGCAGATACAAAAGAATCTATCATTATCAGGAGATAAAATCAAGTAATGCTTCAGAGTTTCCCAATAACATCATCATCTGTCAATTCCAGATCCAACAGCCTGTTCGGATGCTAGCTCATATGAATCCTGCCTTTCCCCCCTTTTTCTCCTTCCCTTATACCTAAAAATGCACAAGTTCCCACCCCTACAATGAATTGTTTTGCTCCCACCATACGAAGTAGCTTTGCCCGTAACAGAAGTGAACCTTGACTACTCCAAACCACAATCAGGCACTGTCTGGAAATGGTCCAGTTGACCCTGTCCACAACAGTGTGAATGTTAAGGGTGGCCAAGCAGCAGTGTGAGAGCCTGTACCCAAGGCCCATTCAGTTTTTCAGTGTAGATGTAGTTAGATGGAGTCTTAGGCAAAAGCCTGGGAGCATGGTTCTCCCTTGCTATTAATACCAGAGACAGGCAATTATCTCACTGTCTGCAGGCTGGAAAACAACAAATCAGCTTCTGAAATGTGTTCAGCATTTACAGCTGGGGTCGGATTTTTCAGAAGACCTCTTCATCTGTTGAGATACTAAAATAAGTGACCAGTTACTCATAAAAGCACACCAGCTATTGAGCTCTTTTGATGATTATTTCCAATTAGGGATCATGAGGCAAATGGGAAAACCAGCCCTGGAATCTTTGGAAAAGGAATTGCTTTTCAGACAGCTGTAACTTAAAAAAACTTGATCAAATGTACCAAACCCCAACCATTTCTCTAGAATCACAATGGTCTAAAGAAGAAGTGGATTCAGTATGTCAAGAATAGAAGATTTTGCAGGAAATTAATTATTTTGGTTGATGAGAAGCTCAACATGAGCCAGCAGTATGCACACGCAGCCCACACAGCCAACTGTGTCCTGGGCTGTGGCAAGAGCAGCGTGGTCAGTGGGGCAAGGGAGGGGATTCTCTCCCTTCACTATGCTCTCCTGAGCCCCCACCTGGAGTACTGTGTGCAGTTCTGGAGCCTCCAACACAAGGAGGACATGGAGCTGTTGGAACACGTTCAGAGGAGGGCCATCTAGATGCTCAGAGGGCTGGAGCTGCTCTGCTATGAGGACAGGCTGAGAGAGTTGGGGCTCTTCAGCCTGGAGAAGAGAAGGCTTCCAGGAGACCTTACAGTAGCCTTCCAATATCTGAAGGGGGCCTACAGGAAGGCTGGGGAGGGACAATTGACAAGGTCTTGTAATGACAGGACAAAGGGCAATGGGTTTAAACTGGCAGAAGGTAGATTTAAACTGGATGTTAGGAGGAAGTTGTTTGCAGTGAGGGTGGTGAGGCACTGGCACAGGTTGCCCAGGGAGGTTGTGGCTGCTCCCTCCCTGGAGGGGTTCAAGGCCAGGTTGGATGTTACCTCAAACAACCTGTACTAGTGGGAGGTGTTCCTGCCTATGGCAGGGGGTTGGAACTGGATGAGTTTTGAGGTCCCTTCCAACCTAAACCATTCTATGATTCTATGGTTCTATCTGAAAATAAAAACTGAAAAAGAAAAAAGAAATTAGTCTTTTTGTTGTGTGAGCAGGACAGAAAGAACCACCTGCATAAATATAGAAAGAGCAGGTTCAGCATAAGTTTTAGGAATCTAAGAACCATTTGTCCCCATGAAATTTAACACAGTCACCTTCAGCTAGGAAAAGTTTCTAATTTTGATCCACAGAGAATCTGTATTTAATTGGAAGCACTCTTCTGCCTGTTCTGTCCTAAGAAACTCAACATGGAATTTTTAGCCATTACAGAGAGAATAAATGGCGATGCTGAGGTAGTGCCTTTGAATCTAGGTCCTTCAATTTGGTTTTATTTCCCTCTTAAAAATTAATGATATATTCCACATGTCTGTGGAATAACGAGAACAGAAGTTAAGCAAAGAATATAGCTGTTTCTAACTGTTCACTTACTCTAGAGATTCAAACTATCAATCTTCCTGTAATTGCTATCATAGTAAACACTTCTTTAAAAATACTGTGTTGACTTTGCCTTCTGTCAGCTTGCATGACTGTATTTATTGCAGGTTCCTGGGATGCTGAGCATAGTATAAGCATGGAAAGAGAAAGGGTCCAGAAAGAGAAGGATGTCACTGGTTGTCAGGCAAGCAGGATCAGGCCTGGGAGATTTCCTGGCTGGCTATACAAAAAAAAAAAAAAAAAAGTGACTCCTGGCCATTGTACCTGGTGGAGGATTCTGTCTGGCTGCCACAATCATTCTGAAAATGCAGACTTTATAATCTGCTTAACTAATCCATCAGAAGACCTCTTACTGCTCTCTCCCAGTACTGCAAAATCACTGAATTTATCACCCAGTCCAACCCTCAACAGAGCACTGAAGGGTCAACACCAGATGATGTCCTTGAGCCACAGGTCCACACACTGTTTGAACAACTCCAGGGATAGTGATGATTCCAATGCCTTGGGCAGACCATTCTGATGCTTGATAACCTTTTCAGTGAAGAAATATTTCCCAACATCCAGCCTAAATAGATAATGAAACCTGCCCTAAATCAGATACCAACACCACCTTCAAAACTTCCCCTTAAGGCTAACAAGACAGGAAAAAAAAACAACCAAAAACCAAAAAACCAAACACATTTAAACCAGTGGTAAAATAACATATTCCTGAAAAGGACTGTGGGAAAAAAAGAGGAAAAATCCTATCTTGTTATGATAACAAGAAAAATTAACTCCTCTCTGACAAATTATATGCTAGCGCTCAGCTTGGCACTAACCAAGGCTGTGAAAGCACATAATATAATTACTCTAACACAATGATTAGCCAGTAATTAGCACTGGCCTATCTTACATTAGAATCCCAGCTTTTTGTAATACGTTTTTATCTTTACCTACATTCATTTAGTACAAAAGCTGAGACATGCACATCACAGCAAATAATTAGGGCATGGATTTCAGCTTAGTACTTTGGAACAGTGCACTACAGTCCAATAACTGGAGTAGAATTTAATGTATAACATAAGGGCTAATTCACATTATCTATATGCTAATTATTCATTTGTTTCTTTACCATTTAATTAAAAAGCTAATTGTTTTGTACTGCCATGAGTAGGCAAACTACACTTTCTTTATTCCATGGAACAGTGTTTTTGGTCATATCTGCCAGGTACCTCTGGAAGAGAGTTTGTTCCTGCAGATGAGGAGGGACAGATAGATCAGCTTCAGATTTGATTTGGTCTGCTGGAATCAGCTACAGCTACAGCTCAAACACCACAGGGAAGTGCTGTTGTGATCCACAGTGTTGGAAAAAAATCCTTGTGATGCTAAGAGGAAAATCCCAGTTGCTTTAAGATTTTGGAGGGATACAATGATATTAGAGAGATACGATGATATTAGAGAATCTGTCCCCTTCCTCAGCAGCAATTCCATTATCACTAAGAGAAAAACTCATATTCTAGCAAAGTAAACCTTTGGCTTAGATGAACTGTTCTGGTTCCATTAAATTTACAAAAGGACTGAACCACAACCTCAGCTTTCAGTGTCACAGGCATGCACTGTGGTCACAGAATCTGTCCTTCTGGGTGTCCCTGCTGTGAAGTCTTTCCCAGTTGTGCCTTTCAGCATGTCCAAAACATCCTGGCTGCCCAAAAATAAATACCATACGCTGACAGTCGGGCAACCCTATTAAGACCTGACTTGGAGAGTCCCTCAGGTCTAAGTCCACTAACATTTCTAACCTCCAATGCCTCAAAATGCAAGGTAGTATGACTAAGAGAAGAACTTTGCTCTCACCACAAATAGCATGAATCACTTAGACCACTACGTGGGAGCATCAGTGCCTGTTACTGGTGGTACTAGACTTCAGGACCATACACACACAGACAAACATTTGCTGGAAGCTTATAAAGATTCTTGCTTGTTGAAGTGGCAGAAGACAACATTTGAGCATGGCACTCCCCAAAACTTCCACCACAACACAAATATGCAGTTTTGTGTGAAGGTGACATGTGGTAACTGAAGCAATCCCACATTACTTACAATGCTTTGCACTACTGCAGCTCTTTTGATTTTCAGAGAACTGCATAAATATTTTTGCTAAGCCAATCAAGTTCCCGACTCAAACACTGTGTCCTTATTTGGCTGTTCTTCCCTTTTCTTCAGTATATGGGTCACAGATGCTCAACTCTTTGTGGTTCTGTTACCCATGTGACTTACTGTGAGCAATGAAACATTGGATAAAACCTTTGCAGCTCCTATTAATATACAAAGTGACAAGAATTCGTGACCCAGAAGAGGATCTCTATTTGCTGGCAAACCCTTTAAAATGGCACCTTCTCTTAATGTAGCTCCCCTCTAAGGATAGACCCCTATGAAAACAAGAGCTGTTAATTTGTTTCTGTGTTGCTGGTGCAAGTTTGAAATCCAGAAGCGTGGCTCCCAAAGCACAGCTTCATTGCAGCCACCAGAACAGTTCCCTCCTGTGACAGGAGGTAAACACCCGCAGAAAAACAACTCATGAGAGAGATGCTAATAATGACAATAATGAGCTCAGCCACTGGAGAACACCTTGGGCCCACATGTTAAGAGCCATCAACTGGCATATGTGTTCCAATCACATTACAGCAGTTATTTTTGAGGAAGAGCTTTAATATTCGACATTAGGAGTTTCCATTATGATGCTGAAGAAAACATCCTTGCTATGTTTAAAAAAAAAAGAAAGGACACTTCTGATGACAGTCTTTAATTTCCATTCTGTCTGTTTTGTGTTTATCTCCACAAACAGCAGGCATATTGTTCATGCATCCCATGTTACATTTTTCCCCAAAACACTTTTTCTTGAACAAGGAAATGTCTGATAAGGGAAAAAGAATCCCAACACAACTACAGTTTGTTTCCACTGTAGTATACTATTGCCCTTGAAGAATAAGAATAAACCTCTCTGCTGTAAGTTTGCCATCAAGTCACCAAAGTCACAGTATCACAGTATAAGCAAGGTTGGAAGAGACCTCAAAGATCATCAAGTCCAACCCATTACCACAGACCTCAAGACTAGACCATGGCACCAAGTGCCACGTCCAAACCAGCCTTGAACTCCTCCAGGGATGGTGACTCCCCCACCCCCCTGGGCAGCCCATTCCANTCTGCATGGGGTTGTTGTGGCCAAAGTGCAGCCCCTGGCACTTGGATTTGTTGAAAGCCATCCCCTTGGACTCTGCCCATCTGTCCAGGCGATCATCACAGAAGCAAACAATGCTGTCCTCAAACAGAAAGAATATGTTAATTACACAGAATCACAGAACTTTAGAGGTTGGAAGGGACCTCCAGAGATAGAGTCCAACCTCCCTGCCAAGGCAAGATCACCTAGGGTAGTTCACTTCACTTAAGAACATTGCTTGCATTTTATTACTTTGCAAATACCACCAGACAGACTCTGTCTTGTGTGTGTGGCTAGCTTAATTTTGTTGGGATTTGACTATTGGAAAACATGCAAGATTTCAACCAATTCATTAGGACAAAAAATAATGATCTTCCAGATGATTATACTGCCTCCAAAACAATTTGAGATGCTCCTGTCCAAATGGTGTCCATCATTCCACACATTGTTGCAGAAATTCAAGCTCCTATAATAACTGGCAATTAAACAAGCAGTGGACCAATAGGCTGCCTGTGCTCTCACTGCACAGCATGTCCTGATCATACAGGAACTGAGGCTAAGGTTGAGAACATTACCAAGCATCAGTGGTCTGCATTAATGTTTCACAGTGTGATGGTTTGGGAGTTCTCTGCCCCCCTACACTTTGAGAAATGACCCAGACTAGAACTCAGCTGGTTGGAAGTTAAGGACCGAAGCTCTATTTACAGCTCAGCACAATATACAAGCAGATATATACACTATGTACAGGAATATTTACAGAAATATACAAGGTAAAGGTAATACAGAAACACAACACCCCTCCCAGAAATCAGAGACCCCAGGAGGGGCTCCCAACCACCCTTCCACCTTCTCCCCACCCCTATACCTTACCCCAAGGTTTGTCTTACGTGCAAGGTGAATTTGGAGGATTGGCCAGGGGGGATTAGAAGGAAAGTGGTTAGTGAGGTTACTCGGCAGAGAGGAGAAGCCAGAAGCTAGACCACCTGAGACGCTGTGCCCCAGAGACACTGACTTATCTATCTTTTGAATTCTTTTTTCTTAAACATCTCAGCAAGCCTATGAGTGAAGCAGACATCACCATTGTTTCCTTTTCACAGCCTATAGTATAATTTTCTCTATTAAAATATTCCAATTAGCCTCAAACCAGCACACAGAGGTAAGCTCTCTCAGAATTTGGCTCCTTGATTCCATATGCTTTAAAGCACCTTATTTAATTATTAATCACCTCACATCAGTGCTCTAATCCTTTAGCTGCCTCTTCATTTTGGCCTTTTAAAATCTTCTCTAACAGAGAGAAACTCGTGTGAAGAAGAGATATGCTTTGTGCATCTGATGTATATGCACACACCCCCTCCACTGGCTGGGCAACTACTAAACAGTCCAGTAATACACTGATTGCATGACTGCTGCTTCTGGAGACACTTCCTCTGGGTAAACTGAGATACTCAAGAGAGAGCTAATCTGTTAGAAAGCAGAAATTCTATCCTCCCCAAATGCCAGGTGCTCTTGCAAGCGCCTGTCAGAGAAGAAAAGGGAACAGCATTACCTCAGATTCCTCAGCCCTTTTTAAAGTCTTGGTTTATACTTTACTGGTCACTGTCAAGAAGATCAGTCTGAAAAGTTCTCACTCTCAGATTTCAGCAGTGGGAAGTGTTCTGCACTGTTCTGCTCTCCCTGCAAGGAGGTGGTGAGAAATATCAGCAGCTCCCAAAAAACACATTTGCAAATTATGATCTGGCTCCAGTACAGCTCAGGCACAGCAACATTTCTTGTTGCAGTCCATTTAGCATGACACTGCAAGCTGTAGAAAAACAGGCCTTGGAAGTTCATTATCATCAGGATCCAGCTAAAAATATTTGGAACAGACACTGAAATAATTACAAGAGTATGTGAAAAATATTAAAATGAACAGGAACAGGTTGGTGAAGGGTTTCTTTCCAGCTCACCACTAGATGAGGAGATATGAACCTTTCCTGAAGACAAAAATGTCATCAGCCTTTGGAACCTGCCAAATGATATTATGAAAAATTAAAACTGAGATACTCATTCAGACATTATTAAAGCAAATATATACATTCCTCTCACTATGTGGGAGTCAGAGTCTCATTCCCAGTGGTGACACTGTTCTGGTACATCATTTTTCATCTATCTTGGCATTGCTCATTGCTTTTAAGATGACTGGCAGCTAAAATACAGGCCAGTTAATCTCACTAAACTTTACCCTATCCATTCATTGTGTGCCATTGTTTAATGAAATCTGAACTTTTTTAAAGCAGGACTGCAAAACCATGACTGATGAAGTCTTATTGCAGTCTTAGCACTGCAACACATGGTGGTGAATGCTAAATGGCAGCTAGGTGAGGGCTNTTGTTTTTCAAAGGTCACACTCCTGCTTTGTTTCTATGTGATATCGTGGTCACCTGAAGAAACAGTAAGAGTTTTTTCTTCCAATACAGGCTGGAAGGACCCAACTTCTTGATGTGTAAAGCAAGTCATATTGGCACAGTGTCAAATGGGACAGAGTGCCTGATGCCCTTCTGGAACCTCCTATATAGGCTCATAAATTAAAGACAGAGGGCCCCAGAGTCAGCACTCTCCTCTCTATTCTGTATTGGAGTAGAGAAAACAAGCTTAAGGGACAGCAGAGTGAATTTTTTTTTCTCCATTGTTGATATTGCATTTTAACATTACAATGCTGACATAGGATGAATTTTTGAAAGCATTATGATGAGCTATTCCTATGGATGGTGACCACAAGTAATGATATCATCTGAGGACCGTGGCAGTAGGAAAAACTTCCTCTTTCCTCATCATGCTCTAACCAGAAATTCACAGAAATGATTCTTGTTCTCAGGACTTTGCCTATCATTTGATGGCCTGAGAGATAACTAATGAACATCTGCCATCAGGAATCATTGCTGAAAACAAACAGCATCTGACAAATTGGGAAATGGTGTAGAGTACTTACAAATGCACAGAGAATCAACAAAAATGCTGTGGATTCACATCCTTGAATCCTCTCTGTCAGTTGGAAACCTCTGCTTTTGCTCACACGGAGATGTAGACACAGCACTTGTGCATGCAGACCTTTGTCCTGCACAGTCACTGTCAGCACAAAATCCCAGTGGACATACAGCTAAATGATGTTGATGGCAAATACTCAACACAAACTTAACCACCTAAATGAAGGCAATCTATTGTCTGTCTCTTGGTATAGCCATTGATATATGTTATTCTTAAACCTAGGACATGGAGCTGTTTATCAACAGCAACTTACTAATTCCATGAGCCAAAATCTGTTCGGGCTGATACGATTTCAGTGCTCTCGCTGACTGACTCTGAAAGCTATCCATGGAATCAGATTTCAACTGTGGTGGACATGCAACACAATTCAAAGACATCCCAGAGTAGTTTGCATTCTACACCCACTTGCATTATGCTCACTAGAATCAAGATTAAAGTGGTATAAACCCCTCCACTAGTCAGAATCCTTCAGACATATCCACAGAGGAATACTCTTCTCACTCCTGTGATAATGGAGAGCTAAAATCCAGTTATGCATTAGCAACAGGTTATATAGTGAAAAATGCCTTGCATTTAGTTTCACAGAAGGCTGATCTTTGTCCTCAGAGGCCAGCCCTTTCCTAAATTACCTAATATCTGATTGCTGTTCCAAATATATTAACAGAGATGATCAATAAACAAATGAAGAAGAGCAGAGCACATAGAAAGCCAAGAGGGAGGGAATCCACCATGTTACTTACAAATTCTGTTTTGTAGAGATCAGGACCTAAAAATCCCCAAGCAAACAAACAAAAAAAAACAAACCTTAACAAACCCCTTTCAAACCCCATCAAAGCACATGAATTCCAGTGAATGATTCCTGAACTTTCCACATCTCAGGGACATTTTTTTATCCCCACCTTGGTATTAAAATTTTCAATCAGCTGGAACTGGACCTGTAATTAGATAAACCTGGCAAAAGAAAAGCTCATGCCATAAATACTGATGGTGGTAAAGGCAAGACTCTTATTTCCTCTACCCTATTCTATTAGAAAAAGAATAAAAGGAAGTTCAGTAACCATTCCTGTCATCACAATCAAAGACTCAGAATAATAGTAGAAAATTAAACTTAGGAAAAGGTTTAGAGATTCAGATGAGTATTGGCCAAATTTTACCTTGTTGTGGTTCAGATTCATAAACCCACTTTCAGTAGAGTAAGAAGTGATGATGGATGCTGTCATTTGTAGTTGGGTCCAGCAGCAGTGAGGCTCTGTTTGGCTTGCATGAACTCTTCCAGTGTCCAAAATTGAGAGTGGATGATGCAGTACTCAATCCACATCAGGGGAATTCACATGCAGAGCCATTGAGAGCTCACAGACTGACATAGCTGCACCCTGCCAGGTAGTCAATGAAAGGCTCTTTTGGACAACTCTTCAGAGAGTGACAGCTGGTGTAATCCAGTGGGGTGAGGATGAGTTATGCCAGCTGGGGATCTGGCTCATCATGTTCACCATTTTTGAAAGCATTTACTAAAGATATCAAAGAGTATGGCAGGGTACTGAAAAGGGCTTTTGTCTCTTCTAAATGCTCTTTCCAGAAGGAAGCAGTAATAGAACACAGAACTGTGTTACATTCACTACTCTGTAAATATTAATAATTGAAGTTATATTGTGAAGTTTTACTAATTTAAAAAAAAAAAATTATCAGTTCACAACACGATTCATCACTTCAGGTCTAAATCCCCTGGCAAGAAATCAATGCAGCATGAGTCATGACCTTGAATACATCAATCTTGTCTTATAAGGAACAGAAGAAATGCTGGTAATAGTTGCTTAACTAATTCCAATGCTGTGATGTGCTTTAAGGCTAGGAGCTCTCGTTCTGAATCCCACAATTAAAGAACAGGCATCTTTTCTTTGTCTGGACTTGGCTATGCACAAAACAGACCCTTGTCTACACTGCAACCTGTGACTCTGCTCTGTTGAAACCTACATGCCAAGGTGATGAGCACCCTTCTGATCAATACAGCCACCTGCCATAGAGCACTGATCCATATAGAGACCTAACACAAAGACTAAGCAATGAAGAGGCCTCTTTTCACCAGCAGAAATGGCAGAACACACCAGTCCAGCTTAGCAAAAATATCTCCAGAGTGTGAAGATGGCTCAAAGCCAAGATTGCTTCATCAGGGAAAATATAAACAAATGACAACTTGTTTTCCTAGTGTTTCAATTTAAGGGTGTGAATCTTTATACTCAGCATGTAAGAGATGCCACAGATTTCCACTCTGAGTTATTCAAAGAAAAAACTTGAAGTTAATTCCTCGCTCATAGCTTCTAATTTTTCCTGACATAGCCTATGTTCCCAAAGAGGCAGGCAGTCCTGTGCTTTATATACAGGAACAACCCTGACAGGTACCTCCAAGAGTAGTAAGAACTGTCAGTCACCTATTCCAACACCAGCCTGAGAGCTGAGGAGTGGTGAAACATCTGTGCTTCTAGCTTCAAGAGCAGCACAAACAGGCTGTCTGAACAAGAAGGGTCAGGCTTGGGTGTTTTAGTTTGTTATGCTGAACTACCTGTTGCTGGGGTGTTGCATTTCCTCATTCTGTGTACAGCCTTAAGTATTGACAGCTACCTCTACACATTCTGCATGCTTAAGTTACCCCAAGGCTAGAGTAAATGCCAAGGAGGTCTTGCAAGGGCAGCCAAGTGCCACTATCCAGCTGGCTGAAATACTTTTATTTTAAATAAATTAACTGGCTGCCTTCCATGGATGTAGGGGAGGGGAAGCCACTCGACTGCTCTCTGCCCTCAATCTTCTTTTGTGTGTTTAGTTTTGGATGGCTGTTCTATGTGACTTGAGCTGCTCTGGCTTGCTGACAGGTATACAATAACAGAGCTAAATGGATATGGGTATGGATGAAGGGTGCCAAAGAATTAGATTTCTGTTTCAGAGGTGGAACTTTTAAGGCCAAACTTGTAAGCTTGTAGCTGCAAACATTACTGGGAAAGGGAAGATTTTTTTTTTTTTTCCCAGTAACACTGGGAGAAAGAAGGAAAACACTGCTTGAGGAAAGAATTACAGGCTGGGAACTTCACCTCCGAGGGTGTGCAACTGATCAGCTGGGCAACTCTGAGCACATTTCTAGACCATCTCCTCTCACACTTCTCCTCCCTAAGCCATCTCCTCTCACACTTCTCCTCCCTAAGCATTCACTTACCTGACAAGGGTTGACTCTCTCAGGAAACTTTGGAGTTTAATTAATGGAGCTTTTATTAGTGGACAGCAACTCCAGCAACTTCATCACTTTTTTTTTTTTTTCCCTCCGGTCTCTGCCAATTTATGTCTATCCCTAGAAAATTTACTTGGATATCATGAAGAACTGTTAAAAAGAATCCAGCTCATTTGCTGCTGTTGCTAGGATGTGTGTTGGTGATAAACATTCAAGGAGGATTTTATAAACTGAGAGGGAAAGGTAGTTTTCTATACTATGGCTGAGATAAAGGCAATGACAACTATAATGCCTTTCCCTAAATAAATATAAATACAGCAGCTGTTTCAGCAGTTGGCTTAAGTGTTTCAGTTTCAGTCTACCAGCTCCTGTAGCAAGAATGTGTACTTCTGTTTGGGTTACATTGATACAGGTGGCCCCACTAGAGAGAACCACTTCTCTCAAATAAGCATCATAGTGGATATTTGGGTTTCTTGATATTTTCAATTTTCTCATTGTTTGACACAAAGATTTAAGCTGCCTCACTCCATTAAAAAAAAAAAAATGGGGGACATCTTACAACATTTAAGGAATTTGTGAATTTAAATTGAAACTCTTACTGTTTGCTATTGCCAAGATGAAAAGAGATGTCAGGGGAGATGTCCACGGACATTCACTTTCATTTCTCCTCTCTTATAGTATTAGATGGGTTTCTTTTTCCCCCCCTCAAAGACAGAAATTAATATCACACACATATAATAATGGAAACAAGAACTAGGATATGAACTGGAGACATTTTGGCCTCCAAACAATAACTTCTCTGGATGAACTAAATGCCTTTGACTCAGTCAATAGAACATTTCTATCTATAGAGGATAATCACACCCTCCAGCACAAGCGATAACAGATGTAATGTTTGAGGTGGGAAAAGAGACAACAGGAAGGTGAACCCATCAAATTATATTACTTCAATATACTGCTTAGGTGTTAGATTGAAGGGGGGGGGGGGGAGGCAAAAAGAAAGGGGCACACTCTACACATGATTTGAACAGCATATTTCTAAAAGTCAGAACTCTGAAATAAGACATTTTGATTCCTTGCCCACCTGGCCAAGACCAGCTTTAGGGCCAGGGTCTTGTATATTACAGCACCACCTGCAGAAACTGTTCTTTCTGATTTCAAGGATTCCATCTATACATCAGTCTTCTATACTTCATCTGCCTGTTGTGCAAGAGAAAAAAAAAAGCTTCTTTAGTAAGTCTGGGCTCTTTCCAAGTGCTGTAAAGAGATCCCTTACACTCTTTGCTCCTCTTAGTATGCCATGCCTTCAGATGTGTTGGCTGAAGATGAACTGCAGTGTTTCCCCAATGAGCCCTAGCAGCCCTACCACTTAGGCTGAGAGTTAAATCTAAGTTACTGAGCAGATTCCTTTTCATGTTTCCCTTAGTGTCTACATTGGAGAGGATCCTAGTTTCTGACTTTGCTCTGATGAATAAATCTTCACATATTAATAATAAGTGAGTAGGAAATTCTTTTAAACAGAAGTGCTTGGTCAGGTAGAAATCAGCTTTCTCCTGCTCCTCCAATATTTCCTCTGAAGGGTGCTGGAATCCAGCTGGTAATATATACATATCAAACAATTCTGATATGTATAGTGCAGTCCTAACTGAAACCACCTCTGTAAAACCTTTTGATGACGGATGGAGTAGAGGTGACAAGGTCACTGATTATAAATCCTTCATAAGATGGACTCCCAAACCATCATACAGCTTTTACTGCTACCTGCTATTAGTTGCTCTAAGGCAAGAACATTTATAGGGTTGAGAATGCAGCTAATTTTCCAGATTTTTCTGCAGGTAAGGTAAAATGCAACAGCTTAAGTCAGTACATGTCTCACTTGTTCAGTACATAGTGATGCTGTGTGCTGATAGTATGCAGAAATTCTAATTAAAAAAATCTGAACGTTCAGGTCTAATGAACAATTTCAATTTACCATCCTCAATCTCTGCAGATGCTATTCCAAAAGCCCATTTGTGACCTTTAGGATCTTTGAAACAACCTTGTCTCAAAAAGTCAATTCCCAGAATGCAAGGCACGTCAGGACCAGTTACAATAGTATGTTTCTTCCACTCTTTACCAGTTAAACTTATCTCAGCCTGCACCTTGGTTAACTCTTGAGATCCACCAGTGATTCCTGAAATAGTTATAGACTCTGTCCCTTTGCAATTGGATGGCAATAGAGTACACTGAGCACCTGTGTCAACTAAAGCCCTGTATTTCCGAACTTTTGAACTGCCAGGCCACCTAATGAATACATTCCAATAGATTTGGTTTTCTCCACTATCCCTTTCCTCCTCCTGGCTGGAGGCAGGGCACCCCTAATGCTGAACATGGCATGTGGGGTGTACACAATGATTGGTGTTGCGGGAGAAGTTGCAATTATTGGAATAATTGCAGTTGNGAAGGATATCTCATAGCCACAGCCAACAGCAGGCGTGTCCACAAGCTAACCTTGCCCAGAGGGCTTGCCAGGTATTTGTCCATTCCACTCTCCTTTGTGAGTGGCCCTAGCTGCTTTGCAGACTTGTCTCCTACCTGAAGGGCATTTGCACCAGTAGCACAGGATCTTGCCAGCCAGCTTAGGATTGGCTCTCCTGATTCCTTTGCATATTCCTTTCTATCTTCCCTGATCTCTTTGAGAGAATCATTGGAATCCTGGATATCATCCTTCTCTTCTTCCTCTGGTTGACCTGGTTGTCCTTGGCCTAGAAACAGAACTTTCCTAAGAGCACTCAAACTCCTCAGAATCATCGTCCTTCTTGGCAGCCAATCTCACATAGCTTATCTCATCATCGTATTGTGATCTAAGTATATTGGCCAAATCTCTAAGGCTGTATTTCTCCTCTTCCTTTTGTGTACCAGAGGTTCCCTCTCCTAAATCCTCTGTGGAATCACTCTTTGTCAGATGTTTGGTCTTATCTTTCACTTTGGCTGGAGCTAAAAAGGCTTTAGAAGTTCCTTCTAGTGGATCTGAATCACTGCAGGTCTGAACTGCTGCCCAAGAGGTTGAATTTGGTTTAGGGTTAGAAACTGCTGCCTGGGGATTCAAACTGGGTGAAGAAACAGCAGAGGTTTGAACAGCTGGACCTGTACCATGGCTGCCTGCCATGTTATTGGTAGATAAGGTACTCTTGGCCAAATTCCCAGAATCTGCAGGAGGAGGGGCAGCGGCGGACATGGTGACCCCCTCTTGCTCTCCCCCTGAACAGACTTTGTTTTGAGAAGTTTGCCTGTTATCTCCTGTTGGATTCTGTCCAAGGTCTGCCTGCAAGCCCTTAGAACACTGTCTCTTGCCTTTCCCTAGCTGCTAAGGAGGCAACAGCAGACTTCTGGACACAATCCAGAAATTAGACATAAACCCAGGATTATTAGGGCTAAAATCGCACATGATAAATATACCACTGTGTAACGACTGTATAATTCAAAACAGGGGTCTGGAGGGTCCATTGTCTCCTGTGGCCAAGGTCTACCAGCTCCTTTTTGCCTACTTGAGAACTCTTTGGACAATGTCTCCTGCCTTTCCCAAGCTGTTTTTTTAAGGAGGTGACAGCTGAATTCTTGACACATACTAGAGCAAGTAGACATAAACCCAAGATTATTA